>JANAVB010006613.1:0-166563 GCA_029216955.1 Iris pallida | reverse complement strand
CAACATGATTTGTTGGCCCATTGGTCATGGTCAAACCTGATTTTAATAATTGATCAAACTCTGTCTCGATATAAATACAAGTCTACTCAGATGTTTACCTACGACGTTTGGACAGTGCTCAACAATGGTTATCAACAATGTTCAAGACTGAAGTCGTTTGCCATTCAGAATGTACTTCCTGCTAAGCAATGTAATTTTTCTTTTTATTGAGTCTAGGAATACATAGTACACCGAGTCGTACTGGCAAATAGGCCATCCAAAAATGTTTTTCAAAACCATCATATTCTTTTACAAATGATCCATGTTTTTGAAAAATATTCTTTTTACAAAAAGCCTTTGAAGGATTGTTCAAAAAGCCAAAATTTATTTTCTCCAAAAATGAACTGGCAGAACCTCAGGAGAACTCGGCCCGAGTTCGGCCATTTGGAACGTTAGTGAACGTTAGGTTTTTGAACTTGGTCATCCTTCAGTTACGGGTTGTTACAAAGAGTTCTGTCCGAATTCTGCCTGAATTCTGTCAGAGTTCTGTCTTTGGAAAAGCTATAAATAGAGAAGCATTTTGATCATTTCAACACACCAATTCACTTTCAATCTTCTTTTCTTAAAGCTTACAGTCTTCCAAAGAGTTCTTAAAAAGCTTTCATTTTTAAATCCCAAGCCAGTTACAATCCTCTAGTCGATTTGCCAGTGCGGTACGGTCTAGAAGTTTCAGAGTGATTGTAATCAGAGGCTTGATAGAAGATTCAACTCTTCACAATTGAAGTTGGACGAGTTCTTCGTATCAAAGCTCGCGTCTATAGAAGTTGCAAGGACTTCATATAAAAACTTGCAGGATTTTCCAATAGTGGATTCAACTGGAAGCTAGAGTTCTTCCGACTGGACTAGTCCTCACCAAAGGAAAACCAGTATAAATCTCGGTGTTTGCGTTTGCCTTCTGATCACTTTTAAATTCTGTCATTTACTTCTTGTGATTATTATTATATCTGTGATCTAACTGCTAACAAGTTTTTAATTAGCAATATTCTGCTGCCTACTCTATTCACCCCCTCTAGAGTATTCTGCTTTACGATTTCGTTCCTACAATTGGTATCAGAGCGGGTTATACAGGTAAAGCAAGGTAAAACAACAGTTATATTCAATTTTATATAGATCACAGCTTTACACATGGCAACTGTGAAATTCACAAGTGAAGGCCAAGCCACAAACAGACCTCCACTGTTTGACGGCACAAACTACACCTATTGGAAAATACGTATGAGTTTCTTTTTGAAATCTCTTGATTTTGATTTATGGTATATGGTTATTGATGGCTATAAAAAGCCACCTCATATAAATGTTGATGGAGTTTTAACTGAAAAACCCCATGACAAATATACAGAGGAAGAAAAAAAAAAGGCCAGTCTTGACGCACGTGCTATTAACGCTTTATTTTGTGCTTTAGACAGAACTAAATTTAGCAGGGTATCTATCTGCACAACTGCAAATAAAGTATGAAAACTTCTTGAAGTCACACATGAGGGCACAACTCAAGTCAAAGAATCAAAGGTCAGCAGACTTACTCAAGAGTATGAGGCGTTCAAGATGAAGCCCAACAAAACAGTTACTCAGATGTTCGAAAGATTCTTGGATATTATAAATCCTTTGTCCTCCCTAGGCAAAGATTACAGTAACCATGAAAAGATTTGCAAACTCCTGCGAGCACTTACAAAGAACTGGATTCTGAAGGCTACTGCAATCATTGAAGGAAACGACCTCACTACTATGACACTTGAAGTACTCATGGGTAAGCTACTCACTCATGAACTAGATTTATAAGACTTTGAAGAGCCTGCACCAAAGGAGAAGATGATCGTTTTCAAGGCTCAGTACATAAGATCTGCTGAAGATGATTCAGACAACAGTGAATCTGATGCTGAAGATCAAGCACTCCTTGCAAGAAAATTCAAAAGATTCTTGATATATGAGAAAAAGACAAAAGAGAACAATGGCGACAACAGCTGGTATCAAGATGACGCTGTCTGCTACGGCTGTAAGAAGAAAGGACACATGAAGAAGGACTATCCTACAAGCACATCAACAAGCAAGAAGAGCAACAGATACGAGAAAGGGAACCTGAAAAGATCAATATCTCAGAAGTATGCCAAAACCAGCATATGGCATGAAAGTGAAGCCAGCAACTCAGAAGATGAACAATCAGAAGACGCTGCAAATGTATGCTTTGTGGCATCTGATCAGGTACTCTCTGAACCTATAGTTGATACATATGATGACTTCAGCTTTGAGCAGTTAGGAGAAGCCTTCAGTGAACTGTTAAGTGATTACAGAAAACTGCGTAGCAAATATCAGACCTCTAAGAAGGTACTCAAAGAGTACAAAGGTGAAATAGGAAGACTTGCCGACCTACTAGCTGAGGTTAAAGATAATGTTAGTGAGTCTGGTGAGCTTTCTTCCATTAAGCTCTTATTACACGAGACTACCAAGTCATCCGAAGAAAAAGACAAGGTTATTGACCAACTAAAAGAAGAACTTTCTAAAGAGAAGAAAAGTCTTCAAAATGCACAAGTCAGAATGGAAGCACTTACTTCTGACTATACTAAGTTATATGAAACTTCCAAAAGATTGGAAATTAGGTTAGGAAAACAGTCTGAGACTGCTGCTTCCTACCCTAACACATGTCACTTACCAAAAATTTGGAACATTCCCAAACCTAACACTATCAGACCTAACCCTATCAAACCTTTACCTAAAAAGGTTATGCCCAACCAGGATAATAGGTATGCTTTCTTCTATACTAGAAAACCTAAACCTACCAACCATGCACACCACTCAGCTTTCAACACTCAACATGCTAAATGTCATTATTGTGGCCTCATTGGTCATATATCTTCTGCATGTAGAATCAGAAAGCTAGTAGATCTAAATATTTATGCATGGATACCAAAAACTAACCAGTCAGGACCCTACAAGAAATGGGTACCAATAGTTTCATCTGCAAATTATTTTATAGGTGGGACACCCTTCACATGCTAGGAGCAAATAGATCCTTGACAGCGGTTGCTCACGGCATATGACCGACGATGCTTCATTATTCGTAATACTGTCGAAGAGGAATAAAGAAGGATACGTCTCCTTCGGCAATAATTTAAAAGGGTATATAATCGATATTGGTGATATTGGTAAAACTCCCTATCTAGTGATTAAAGATGTTTGTCTTGTTACTGAGTTAAAACATAATCTGCTCAGCATAAGCCATTTAGCTGATCACGGTTATGGTATTAACTTCGTAAAAGACAAATGTACTATTATTGATATTTCAACTGGTAATACTATATTTGAAGGTATTAGAGAAGACAATATATGTCACTGCCACTTTTCTAGCTTGAGGGTATTTTGGTCATTTTTGAAATTTTGGAATTAATTTGGAATTCTTATGTATTATTTAGATTTATCGGAATTAATGTGATTCTTAGTGATTTTTAGTATATTTGATTTTGGTCCTATAGTTGACTTTGACTAGTGTTGACTATGAGACTAACCTAGAGGCTAACCTAGGTCATGGCTACTTGGTTAGGATATGTAACCCTAGCTTGACCTAAGTTAGTGGCTTTTAATCCATTAGAATTTATTTTGGGAAAATAGGATTTGAATTGTTTAAGGAATGGCTTGTGAAATCACAAGTCATTATATGACTTAAAGCCTTAATAGCCCATAAGCCCACACATGAACCAACCCAAACCCTAGCCCATTTCAGCCACTTGGCCGGCCACTATGGTCTCCCCCTCCCTATTTAATGCTTCTTGAAATTAGGGCTAGCCTCCATTGGAATTTGTGCAAGTTTAGAAAGAGGTGAGTCTCCATCTTCCCTAATCCATAGAAAATCCATTTCAACTCCATTTTCCTCCAAATCAATTGCATTAGGACCTAATTCTTCTGTTCTTTCTGTTTGTGTAAGAATATTTCAGAGTAGGGATAATTTGTGGGAGTTTTTGAAGCTTGGAGAACCATTCCTTTTGGGGCTTTTGTGAGCTTTGCACATCAATAGGTATAATCTATTCTAATCCATGAATTTACTATTTTATTTCATTACTAGGATGCCCTAGCCCTAACCTAACAGTAGGATAGGCTAACCCTAGATTTTGAGCCCATTACGTGTCTGTATCGGACACGTATCAGCGTGTATAGGAACGTGTTCGACGAAATGTCTCAAAGGGTATTTTGATCTAATTTCTGGATTGTGTTTGAATAGAAAAATAGATCTTGACCTTGCTTATGCATTTCTTGTGTTCTGAACAAGTTTTCGTGTTGTGTCGTATCGAATTTTGGACACGCACACGTTGTGCACACGTGCGCGCGCGCAGGCTTCCTTGCCCTGCTACTCGGGCGGAACTGCTCTGTGCACACGGCGTTTGGGCCCACGAGATTCGACACACGCATTGTGTCCATGACTGACACAAGGTTCCTCGAGTTACACGAGTCCTCGTGTCATGTCGGACACGTATTCGTGTGTGCATGGGTTCGTCACTGTACAGTCCAGGACAGTGCTGTGTATGTGTTGGTTCTATAAGATTTGATTCAGTTTAATTTAGTTTAAATCATGATTTTAATTGTTGTTTAGATCCTAATTATAATGTATAACTATATTAGATTAGTTTACACTGTTTGGATTGGGTTCAATGTAGGAATTTGATTTCGAATGGGGTTCGAACAGCTTATAACTGATACATTCTGATACATTGGTTTCCTATTTTTTTTAACACATTAAATTCCTGTCAAATGTTGCTTCTCACTGATTAGAATGTCTCCACATATTATAATTCATGTTAGCTAAGCATTTAAACTCTAATGTGGGCTTTTGAATTGGAAATAGGATTTTTGGATAGTATGTTGGTTTTCGAAATCTGGCAAAACTGAGATGTGTTCTATATAAAGATTGGTTCTTTAAATCATCTTGAATTGATTTCCTTTCCTGTTTGAACTGGCTATTGAAACCTGAGATTTTCTTCATATTAAACTGAAATGGTTATTCCTAAAAACCTGAGAATGTGTGTGATTCACTCATTAGCTGGAATGAGTTCAAATCTGAGATTCCTTCCCATTATATTGCAATGTTGTTTCCTAAAATCTGAAATGGATTTCCCTTTTTACTGAGCTGAGATCGATGTTTAAATTCAATGTGATAGCCTCCAATTTTCCTTAAACCTGTCAATTGTTTTATTTCAAATACAAAGTGGAATTGTTCTTATTAAAACTGAGATGGGGTTTACTGTAAAACTGATTTCGAGTTTAATTTGAACTGAGATTTGGGGATGTTCAATCTGAGTTTGATTTGGTTTTAAACTGAGTTTGTATGGACTGATTTTTGGGTTCTTCTATGTAAATTCTGAGTATGTATACACTGTTTCCTATTCCTATTGAACTGTAAACTGTTTTCCTATTTTTCCTCCTTATTTACCACACTTTTTCCCTCATGAACTTTACTGTTTTATTCAATACGCTGAATTCAGATTTTAACTCACTGTTTGCCTTTGTTCACTGTTAATGCATTGTTGGGGTTCCCGTTTTCAGGAATGGCTCTGAAAACTGGAATTTGTTCCAGTCCCCTTAAGAACTGAATTCCTTTCCTTTCTTTTACTGTCACCTTTAGCCTATCACATAATGCATTTCACTGATTTTCTTTACTATTTGCCTAACACTGTCACATTGTTTAGGTTCCAGATCTTCACATTGTTTATAGCTCACTGTTTTGTCTAACACATCCTCACATTGCATTCCTGCTCACACCCAAGTGTCTATGCTACCACATTGTTTCACATGTCTCAGGTCACACACACATACCACCACTGCCATGGTTCCATGAACCCTCACTCTCACACACCCACACACTTGATATCATGTGTCCTCCTCTCTCCTTTCCTATGTATATATATATATATATATATATATATATATATATATATATATATATATATATACATAGGAAAATATATATATATATATATATATATATATATATATATATATATATATATATATATATATATATTTTCCTATGTATATATATATATATATATATATATATATATATATATATATATATATATATATATATATATATGGTGATATGCATATAAGTTTCCTATATATATGAGTGTGTGTGCTTATATATATATATTAGATATATATAGTGTATGGGTGATACCATATGAAATAATGTATTATATATAAATATGGTTGTATGTGGGATATATCATAGATAGCCTATAGCTAATGTATGTTCTATAATATATTATAGCCATGTCAATGTGTGTAATATAGGTTAGATATATTGTCATGTGTATAATGTTATGATTTGGTTGTTAGGGCATGATATTGCCTGGTAAGCCTAGATTAGTCTTGTTAGAACCTAGAATGGCTTGTTAGACCTAGAATAGACTAGTTAGACTAGTTTGACTTAGGTTTGACTTGGTTGACCTAGTTTGACTTCTAGGGTTGACCAGAGTTGACCAAGAGTTGACTTTGGTCTAGATTGACCCAGATTCATGTAGAACGCATTGTAGTGCATTTCATTACTATTCTGGACTTGTTGTGACTTGTACTGTTCTAAATAGGAGCCAGACACCACTCCTCGGACAGTACTTTTATCTCAGACATTCAGTTAGCAGGCGAGTACATTCATTGATCTTTTCATACATGTCTGGACTATATTCTTGCTCTAGATTACTCTACATGATGCTGACACGTATCTTCACGGAATAGTACTATATGGATCCTTTCCTGAGATGTTATCCCTTTACGGGTGCATCGGGTATTTTATGTTCATGTACTTTATCATGTGCATCAGGTACTCCTTGTACTCGTACTAGTTCATGTTTTTACATGTTCTCATGTGCTTTCATGTGCTTCATGTACTACTCATTACATGAGTCACGTATCTTTAGCTGTATTCATGTGCTTATAACATAACTTGAATGGATCCTTGTGTATTGATTGGGGCGGGGTGAGTAGAATTGGTTATGTGATCATTATCCCCAGTAGCTGTATAAATGTGCCTCCTTATTTGTTTTCATGTGCCCCTAAGCCGTTTACATAACCATATTGTACTCTAAATCACGTAGTCACTTACAGTCTCTATTATCATGTATTTACTTTCAGTTATAAATTATCTCCTGTTTACTCGTACTTCCTTTTCAGCACTTCCTGTATTTTACTCTATTGCATGATTTATGCTCCTAATCTGCTATGAACTATTTGAGAGATATGTGCTCGTTCCCGTCCTGACTGGACCTGTTAAAAATTTTACAGAGGACGAGGAGGAGGCCTGTTTAGACACTTATTATGGGACAGCCTTAGAGGACACTTGCGATCCGGACTTCCAGTCGGATCCCTTAGCAGTAGAGACAGTTGTTGCATAGTTAGTTTATCTTATTTCATAGTATTGGAGTTGAGTTGTATATACATTTGGGATCTGTTTTATGTCTGGATGTTGTGGAGTTTATTATAGACACTTAGCTCTTCTCTCTACTGTATTTTCTGTGGATTTGGATCTTGCATCTTTTATTATCTATCTATCTTCCTTTCATGTTCTATCTTAGCTGTGATTGAGTTATATTCTGTTATGTCACCCCCATTCGGGGAGTATAACTGTTTTACCTTCAACTGTTAGATGTTGTGACCTAGGACAGCGTTCTACCGCCGACACTGCGGCGTAGGCTGGAAGTACCCACGTCTCGTGCCCTTACTCTAGGGTGCGGGTCGTGACAATATATATGTTTTCTATTTGTTGGAAGATACTAACATTTCAAGTAGATGTTTAATGGCTAAAAGCGATGGGAGTCATCTGTGGCATATGAGACTCGATCATGCAAATATGGATACTATTTCCAGATTATCCACAAAGAAGCTTGTACGCGGTTTACCAGACATTACATTCAAGAAGGATTCGGTATGCAGTCAATGTGAAAAGAACAAAGCTACTCGATCCACTTTCAAGTCAGTAAACGCTGTATGTACTACTAGACCTCTACAATTGCTACATATGGACTTATTTAGTCCTAGCAGAGTTGCTAGCCTCGGAGGTAAGCTATATGCTTTTGTAATTGTAGATGATTATTCTAGATACACGTGGGTATATTTTTTGACACGCAAAAATGATGCATTATCGGAATTTGTCACCTTTTGCAAGAAAGTACAGAATGAAAAAGGTTACATGATCACTCGTATTAGAAGCGATCATGGAGGCGAATTCGAGAATGCAGAGTTTGAGCAATTTTGTGACACACACAGTTTTGTACACGAATTCTCATGCCCTAGGACTCCACAACAAAATGGAATTGTGGAACGTAAGAACAGAACTCTATCCGAAATGGCCAGAGTAATGTTAAACCAGTTTAGTCTACCCAAGTATTTCTGGGCTGAAGCTGTCAATACAGCTTGTTTTGTTCTCAATAGAGTTCTAATTCGACCCAAATCGAAGAAGACTCCATTTGAGCTATGGTTTGATAGAATTCCATCAATTTCATATTTTAGAATATTTGGTTGTAAATGTTTTATTCTTAATACAAAAGATAATTTGGGAAAGTTTGACGAAAAGGCCGATGAAGGTATATTTTTAGGTTATGCGGGCAAAAGTAAAGGATACAGAGTCTTCAACAAAAGAACCATGATCATCGAAGAGACGATCAATATCACCTTTGATGAACTAAATCAAACAACAATCGATGACAATGATGAAGATCTCAATGTACCCAGCAAAGCACCAGCTGATCCTCCTAGAGAAGATCCAGGAACCAGCTACCTTCGGAGTCTGCCAAAAAGATTGAAGTTCACGGCTGATCATCCAAAGGACTTGGTAATTGGTGAGATTACCAAGGGTGTAAGTACTCGCTCCTCTAATAAAGATATAGCTTCTTGTGTTGCTTTTGTCTCACAGTTTGAACCAAAAGTATTAATGAAGCATGAAGTGATAATTTTTGGATAGATGTTATGCAAGAGGAATTAAACCAATTTGAACGGAATCAAGTTTGGGAACTTATTCCCAAGCCTATTGATCATCCGGTCATTGGCACCCGATGGGTATTTCGAAATAAACTAAACGAGAATGGTTTAGTGACTCGTAATAAGGCTTGACTCGTAGCTCAAGGATACAATCAAGAAGAAGGTATCGACTACGATGAGACTTATGTCCCAGTTGCGAGATTAGAATCCATTCGCATGTTATGTGCATTTACATGTTTTCATAATTTTAAATTATTTCAAATGGATGTCAAAAGTGCATTTTTAAATAGTTTTATAAAAAAAGAGGTTTATGTAGCTCAACCACCCAGTTTTACTGATTTCAAATTTTCTGAATATGTTTTCAAGTTGAACAAAGCTTTATACGGTTTGAAACAAGCCCCTCGTGCTTGGTACGATCGTCTAAGCTCTTTTCTACTTGATAACGGTTTCTCAAAGGTAAAGGTTGACACTACTTTGTTTATAAAGTCTTTGAATAATAATATTCTTTTGATTCAAGTCTATGTAGATGATATTATCTTTGGCTCTACTGATGAATCTCTTTGTCAAGAATTCTCAAAGTGTATGCAGAATGAGTTTGAGATGAGCATGATGGGAGAGCTAAAGTTCTTTTTCGGACTGCCAATCAAACAAACCAACAATAGGACGTTCATAAATCAAGCTAAGTACACAAAAGATCTACTAAAAAAGTTCGACATGAAAGCAACAAAGCCACTTAGCACTCCAATGGCGACTTCAACCAAGCTTGATATTGATGAACGAGGTAAACCTGTCGACATACGTAAGTATCGAGGTATGACCGGTAGCTTACTCTATTTAACTGCCAGTCGACCAGACATTATATTTAGTGTTTGCTTATGTGCTCGTTTTCAAGCCAATCCTAAGGAATCACATCTGTGCGCAGTTAAGCGTATCTTTCGATACCTTAAAAGCACTTTTTCTGTCGGCTTATGGTATCCCAAAACTACGTCGTTTGACCTAACCGGTTATTCCAATGCTGATTTTGCCGGATGCAAAGTAGATAGAAAAAGCACCAGCGGCACATGTCATTTCCTAGGAAAAGCTCTAGTCTCTTGGTTTAGTAAAAAGCAAAATTCTGTTGCATTATCAACAACCGAGGCTGAGTATATCGCCGCAGGACGTTGTTGTGCACAAATTTTGTGGATAAAACAAACCTTAGAAGACTATGGATTACATTTTACACATATACCCATTTTCTGTGATAATACTAGTTCTATTAATTTGACTAAGAATCCAGTATGTCATTCTCGTACTAAACATATTGAGATTCGACATCATTTTCTTATAGTTCATCAACAAAATGGAGATATAGACCTTGTATACATAGACACACAGAATCAATTAGCTGACATATTCACAAAACCTTTAACGGAAGATTGTTTCAACTATTTACGTCGAGAATTAGGAATTTTAGATATCAATAATATTAATTAATTTTTGTTTTCTTAATTATTTATTCAATACTCATAAACTGTTTTCGAGATAAGCCTAAAGAGAGTCTGTCTGTCACCACGACTACGGTCGAAGCGAAGCGGTATTTAAGAGTTCTCCGGTGAACCTCCGTTAGCTGGAACAGTACTCCTACAGCTAATCTGAGACAGATGCTGAGTAAAGAATATTAATTTATAAAATAATATTAATTATATTATTTTGAGATTTATAATTACTAAACTTTGAATTAAGCATTTGAAATGAATTAATGAAAAAGAATGTGGTCTCATTTGATTTATATATATATATATAGCCATGCAACCCTTGGCGAATTCGGCCCGAGTTCGGTCCTAATTCGGCCAGAGTTCAGCTGGGTGTTTATATATAACAAAAGCAACCCGAGGCCTCCTTCTTCTTTATACTTCCCCACATCCTCATAACAGTAGCTCCGCCCCTCCGAAACCCTAGTTCTACTCCCTCATTGTTCTTCCAATCCTTGTGGAATTTTTTATCAAAACTTTGGATTCGTGCGGAGATCGTCATCCTCTATAACATATCCGACTCTTGGATGGTATAATCCCTTCTTTCCACCACTTTTCAATACTTAGGATTTGTAGAAATTTTGGGAAAGAATGCCTAAGTTCAATCCCTTCAAGAGAAAGAAGACCAATGCCAGTGAAGAGGCATCGTCTTCAGATCCGCATACGGATTGCCTCTTTTCTCCGGTCCAATCGAACAATGGTGCGTCGGATGAGTTTTATTTTAAAACTTTCGATCAAGCGTTATTGTGGTACGCTGATTTTAACATGCGTACTATTTGTACTGGATCACCGATTAAGTGGACTATCTTTCCGGATCACCGTCCTTATTTTGAGGCATTAGGGTTACAATATTTTGTCACCTTACAATTCCCCATTGCCACTAATGCCATTAGATTATTCTACTGTAATTTCGTGTTAGACACTTTTACAGCGAGGACACGTGTCGGAGGAATTGATATCGAATTCACTGATGACACGTTAGCGGAAATCCTTGGTATTCCAAACAAAGGTGCCCCGCTATATGACATCACTGATTTTGATTTCCCCGATGGCACGACACTCGATAGTTTCAAGAATGAACTTTTGTGCGCCCGTACGCGTTCTTCCTGGAAAGTTCAATGCTAATAACTTGAACTTGTTTAATTACGAATTACATCGCATCATCTACTCCACTTTACTTCCAAAATCTACTTCTAAAGATGATGTCACTGCACTTGAGCTCTCTGCTCTTTATCATATTCTTAAGGGGATTCTTTTTTCTGCCCCTAAGACTATTATTCAGATGATGGGTAGATGTCGCCGGAGAGACCGCAACCTATCTTATACGATGCTCATTCCTCATATTTTTCAGAGATTTGACATTGACTTATCTACTTGTGCTGTCGACCCCGAGCCCAAGTTTCTCAAACTCTCTCGTCGCAGCATTACATATGTTCCTCCACCCACTGCACCTACTCCTCCTGCACCTACTCCAACTGATCCCATAACACATGTTCCTCCTCATTCTTACCCTATGACATTTGAGGGTATCCATCAGCACTTATCAGATCTGCAGTCTTTTTATGTTGAAACCTCTAGGAAATATGAGTTTCGTGATATGAATCGATTCCAGGCGATTGCCAACTCCTTCGCCGATCTGAGGTTTGCGCAGACGGGACATTCTGCTAGCTCTCTGCCTCGAGAACCTTCTGTTTCTGGCTACCGCATTGACAACGAGGCGGTACACTCTCTGTTCCAGCCAGGGAACGCATATGATTGGTATCGTACTGCTCGTGCCCCTCCTCGAGACTATGTCGGTGAGTTTTACGCTGGTGCCACTCCTCACACTTCTGACGTTGGTACTTCTAGAGCTGGTTCATCTGGACATGCTGGAGCTGCAGCTGATGATGATGATGTTGATGATGATGAGTTTTGAGATGTTAGATTATTGAGACCGTTACTTTTTGTCTTATGTTTACTTGGAAATGCTCCGACATTCCAAGATTTTATCAGTATTTTTTTTAGTTATTATCAGTAATTTTTTTTCCTTATTCATGGACATGGTTGTTTTTGTTTATGCCTCAGTTTTGGCATCTTAGTCTATTATTCAGCACTCTATTTGTTTTATTTTATCGTAGCACTATCTATCTTTTATTGCTTCATTCTTTACAAATTGCCTGAGACAAATACATGCCTGTGTTGTTATTCTATTTCTCTTACTATTTCTACCATCTGTCATGACTATTTATTTTTTATGTGTTTCTTCACTGTTTGTTACTTATGTATTGATTGCGAGCGAGCTTTTTCTTTTGCAATTATTTTGCTAAGTAACAACGGGGAAGAAATAAGGATCTAACATGTTTGTGAAATACAGGATATGAACAAATTTTTCTTTACTATTTTGATTTGATTCCAAGCTTAGATGTTATATCGGCAAGGTTTGTCAATTATCAAAATGGGGGAGATTGTTGGCCCATTGGTCATGGTCAAACCTGATTTTAATAATTGATCAAACTCTGTCTCGATATAAATACAAGTCTACTCAGATGTTTACCTACGACGTTTTGGATACTGCTCAACAATGGTTATCAACAATGTTCAAGACTGAAGCTGTTTGCCATTCAGAATGTACTTCCTGCTAAGCAATGTAATTTTTCTTTTTATTGAGTCTAGGAATACATTGTACCCCAAGTCGTACTGGCAAATAGGCTATCCGAAAACGTTTTTCAAAACCATCATATTCTTTTACAAATGATCCATGTTTTTGAAAAATATTCTTTTTACAAAAAGCCTTTGAAGGATTGTTCAAAAAGCCAAAATTTATTTTCTCCAAAAATGAACTGGCAGAACCTCGGGAGAACTCGGCCCGAGTTCGGCCAAAGTTCGGCCAGAGTTCGGCCATTTGGAACGTTAGTGAACGTTGGGTTTTTGAACTTGGTCATCCTTCAGTTATGGGTTGTTACAAAGAGTTCTGTCCGAATTCTGCCCGAATTCTGTCAGAGTTCTGTCTTTGGAAAAGCTATAAATAGAGAAGCATTTCGATCATTTCAACGCACCAATTCACTTTCAATCTTCTCTTCTTAAAGCTTACAGTCGTCCAAAGAGTTCTTAAAAAGCTTTCATTTTCAAATCCCAAGCCAGTTACAATCCTCTAGTCGATTTGCCAGTACGGTATGGTCTAGAAGTTTCAGAGTGATTGTAATCAGAGGCTTGATAGAAGATTCAATTCTTCACAATTGAAGTTGGACGAGTTCTTCGTATCAAAGCTCGCGTCTGTAGAAGTTGCAAGGACTTCGTATGAAAACTTGCGGGATTTTCCAATAGTGGATTCAACTGGAAGCTAGAGTTCTTCCGACTGGACTAGTCCTCACCAGAGGGAAACCAGTATAAATCTCAGTGTTTGCATTTGCCTTCTGATCAATTTTAAATTCTGTCATTTACTTCTTGTGATTATTATTATATCTGTGATCTAACTGCTAATAAGTTTTTAATTAGCAATATTTCGCTGCCTACTCTATTCACCCCCCTCTAGAGTATTTTGCTTTACGATTTCATTCCTACATGATTTACATGGTCCGTTGGAGAATGACAGTGCCAAGCTATCAAACAAGTCTATTGATACCTGGAGGCGATTGGATCGGAAGGTCGTTGGATTCATCTGCCAATAGTTGGACGATTCAGTGTTTCAGCATGTCTCCATGGAGAGTTCTGCAAAAGCACGTTAAACGAAGATATTTTTTATTTGCCAACTCATCAACTCGAAGTACATGAATGGTGTGTCAATGTCACAACATCTGAGCGAGGTATATAAGATCATCAATCAGTTGTTTGCGATGAAGATGATGATTGACGATGAGCTTCAGGTCCTTCTCCTTTTTAGTTCTCTACTGGTGAGTTAGGAGATGTTAGTGGTGTCAGTGAGCAATTGTGCACCGGATGGAGTTGTTACGAATGAGGTAGTCAAAGGAAATTTATTGAACGAGGAGGTCTGACATAATCAGTTTGTTGAATCGTCGTAGAAGTATGCTCTGCTTACTTCCTCTATGACGGGAAGACTCAAGTTATATACAAGGATATGGGGAAGTTCTTAGGATCCTGCTACGACTTTAAGGAAGGCTACTATCACTGTGGCAAAATGGATAATATTTAGAAGAACTGCATGAAGCTCAAAGCTGATAAGACTAAAGGCAAGGATGGTGAGGAGATCTCACAACATTTGGAGATATCATCATCATAACAACTAACACAGAGGAACCTTAGAACACATGTCATGACTGCGATCGAGTCATAGATACTGAGGTGTCATATCACTCAACTCTGTATAGGAGGATCTTTACATCATACCTAGGTGATAGGTTTGATGTGTGAAGATGGAAAACAAAGTGACGATTGCAGTTGTGGGCATCGGTAATGTGCATTTGACAACGAAGCTTGGCGAGAAGCTCGTTCTCAAGGGGGTACTATATGTACCAAGTTTGTGCCACAACTTAGTTTCGGTAAGGAGGCTTACGGATAATTGTTGTCACAATATGTTTTGGGGCAAAGATTGGATGCTTACAAAGGATTTGTGATAGCTGGTTTGAGGAGATATATGTTGTGACATGTATAGGCTCAATCCTATGAGGTGTGCAGGGAGGCAACATACATCAGATAGAGGTTCGAGGGATATTCGACAGGAGTTTGTGGATCGTCAAAAACTTATCTTAGGAGGTCTTCGAGATGACTTGAGGGATACAGAGGATTGGTTCGTCGAGATAAAGCGATGAATGGTGATGCATTGAAGATTGAGGGTCAATTTGTCAGTGCCATGATGTAACGCCTAGTCCCAAAATACTTAGGACTAAGTAGGTAGACATGCCAACTGCATACATACGAGGAATACTCTAATATATGGAATCTCCATACGTATACATAAGCTGTAAGAAATAAAATAACCATAGGCCACAACACAAAATAACTAATATCATCCACAACATGCAAAAGATAAATGATAGTCCAGAATAGATAAAATAAATGAGTCAAAGATGTAGCCGGGTGGAAACAAATCTACTACCAAAAAGCTACGATAAGAATCTCAAACTGGAGTCCGACCTCCTCACATGGAAATAAAAGAAATGGTAAAAGATGTCCACTACAAAGTCTCATATCATAGATAAAAAGCTAAATCTTGAAAGGCGGTGCCTCATCGTCTGCGAAGGATGGATCGAGAGCGGAACCGTACTCTTGGGGGAAAATGTCTGAGCCTGGAGAATCCACCAGGTCCTCGGCGGGATGTAACAAGATACAAAAAAACAACATGCTTTATAAACTGTAAATAAAGGAAAGAAATATGTGTGTAACAGAGTACCTAACCATTCTACTGTGATCATGTTTGTTAAGAACAAGCCTCCAACACATGGGCACTTCTGGCTAATAATGGGATCCGGTATAGTCCCCTCTCGGGCATTACTGACCAAGTGCATAACATTCAAGAACGTCAGTGGCCAATCTGAGGGGGTAGGCTTACCTATATTTCTGACGGAGCTTCCGGTGTAGAAGCGTAAAAATTTCAGCAGTCTTGACAACCTTGCGCCCAAGCTAGAGAAGTCATATGCGCCCAAGTCACTAGAGCAAGCTATACGCCGAAGTCACCAGAGCAAGCTATGCGCACAAGTCACCAGAGCAAGCTATGCACCCAAGTCACCAGAGCAAGCTATGCGCCCAAGTAACCAGAGCAAGTTATGCGCCCAGGCGTCCACTCTAGACCCCTCCAGAAAGGGACGCATAGCCCTGTTTCAGGCTATGCGCCCAAGTCGGGATAGTCCCCGACTCGGCCAAACCCACGATCAATCGTAGACCGAAGCATACAGCCACATCGGTCTCCACGAGCAGTCGTGCACCAGAGCATGCGGCCACGACAACCCCACGATCAACCCACGATCACGCAGTCTGTATGCGCCTACACTCTATGCGCCCAAAGTAGGACTATGCGCCCACATGAAAATCAGTGTATATTCTCATGTAGGTGCATAACATCATTCCAGCACGGAAATGAATATAAAAAGGAGTCTCATACCTCTTCAAAGGACATAACGGAGAGCATTTTCAAGAGCCAAATTGCTGCACTTCTTGCTAGTGAGCCGAGAGTTAGCAATTTTCTTATGTTTTCTCCCACTTTTGTAATCGGAGTGTCAACGGAGTAAAAGAGCAACTGTCACTCGATCTCCATCGTCCAATTCCCCAGAATTCTTTTTGTTCTCAGGGATCCTCAGCGCAGGATCTCTCAGGCATACTTTATTTATGCTGCCTTGCGCCAATAAGAAAAGACATTATTTCTTCTTCTTTTTTGTGTGTGTCCAAAAAATAGAGACTCTGCTGGGGACTACATTTTCCTCTGACGAAAATGTGGTGACGCAATCCGATACTGACAAAGTGGGGAGCACTCAGAAGATGTTGATCGTGAAGTTCGATCAACAGGCATTTGAAGAGATGCTCTCGAGGGACGGCTCTACTCCCTCAAAATCAGTAAAGCCAAACAAATCTCGCAAGACTTGGCTTCCGAAGGCGCGTGGTGCATATCCTGCTAATGTCATAGAAGATATGCAACCGAAGAACTCTGTCACATGGGCGCATAGAGCTCCTCTGTATATGCATGGCTCTACCACAGAAGCTCCACAAATAAAGAAGGCACATACCATACTGGGCTCTACTAGCCCAGCGACTTCTCTCTTGTACAACCAACAATAGAGTATTCAACGCTCGAGACTTGGCAAAGAAAAATACTAGGATGCCAAGAATCGAAGTATTCGACACTCTGGGCAAACTCAGCGAGGCTCACAACCGAAGGAGGCGAAGTTGGAAGAAAACAGTGCTGCTTCACCAAGCATGCGCCCAAAGCTATGCGCCCAAGAGGGCGTGTGGGCGCATAACTCTGGCCAGAAGACTTTTGTTTTCGACAGATTATGCACCCAGGGTCATGCGCCCAAGGCTATGCGCCCAAGCTCTACTGACCCATACTATGCGCCCACATCGAGGAAGCTTAGGCATGCTGCCAAGACTTCTGGGAAGCATACGCCCAAAGGAAGACTCCAGGGTCTATGTGCACACAGCAAAAAGACAGGCCCTAACGTGTATAGCACGGGGCTGTCTTCAAGGTCATCACAGAACTTAGGTGTGGGGGTTGCCCCTGCACGTGAACTAAGTCCGGATGTGCCAACTCTCCTTACAAACCCATATGCAAAGCTCGATGATGCATGTGACATGGGTTTTAAGGCAAAACTCCCTTCCGCTGACTTACGCGACATGATAAATTATAAGCGTAAAGCGAGAGAGGATACAGCAATTCATGGTATACATTCGTGCACCAGTATTGTCATCAACTGTTGCTGCTCCAAAGCAACGAGAGTGCCTCTGAGGCAGTCCATGTTTTGACGACTGCACCACTCTGACGATAAAAAGCCGCTGTGTGTTTCATCCAACATGGCTTCATGGGGTCCCCCTTACGGGAGCCCCAATCAAAGAAGGTGGACCACGAACCTAACTTTTTCTCTTAGTTTTACGAACAGAAGAAGAAAAAGTCTGCCAACAGATAGCCAGCAAGCTGTTACATCTGAAGGAGTCTATATAGGGTACTCAGTTATGGATAAGATTCCATATAGATGACGAGGACTCCCAAGCTGGAGGTGATGATCCTTCAGCTGGGGCTAGTATTCCCTCAGAATCTGAAGCAGATGACCTTCACACCGGGGGTAGCCTTCCAAATGACGATGATCTCTCTGAGTCTGACGACGACTATCTACCTCCCCTACCTGAAGATGAGGAAATTTTCAACTCAGAGACAGATAGCATCAGCACCAGTTGTACTGTTTCCTCTGTTCATTCTCGCATGTTATCTATTTACATGGCAGATGGAGAGAGACCTGAAGAAGCCAGTGATCAGACTAACAAACGGCTAGAGGGTCTTAAAACAGCATTTGCCAAGATCACTAATATGCTTACCAGTATCATGGCGGTCCAAGCTACTGGGGTTGTTCCTCCACCTCAACAAAATGTCTCAGCATATGTTAGTCCAGCTCATAGCAACAACCCTCCTTCACTATAGAAGGAGTATCATTCTGTTGCGCCTTCTCTAAATTTTGTAAATACTGGGAGTGGTCCTTCACCAACGATGCCTGACAACCGTACATCAACCATTTCTGAACACCTTCTCAATCAATATGATACAATTGATTCCCTTGTTGCCCATCTCGATACTATCTCACAGAAAGACGAGCTTCAGAGGATGGGGATATCTCAACCTTATCCTCCTAAATGGGAGAATGCTACTTGCCCTCCTAACTATAAGCCACTGACGCTAAATTCATTTGAAGGGATGACTTCTCCTCGCCAACACATGACATACTTCAACACGCAGACTCTACACTTACCCAGGGACGATCCGTTCTTGTCAAAGCTGTTTATTAGCACCTTACAGGGGGTTTTAAATGGTTCTGCAGTCTGCCTGACGGTTGTATCAATTCCTTTAAAGACTTAGAGAGGTTATTCCTCAACAGGTTTTACGAGAGTGGCATGCATGTTAGTATGTCCACCCTCATCGAGACCAAGCAAAGGAGGACTGAGTCTGTCATTGCTTTCATCAAACGCTTCAGGCGACTAGCATTGAAGATGCCTTTCGGTATACCAGACTCAGAACTTATGGATACTTGTTGACATAACTTCCTTCCTACAGTAAAGTTCTGTCTGGGTATACATAAGTATGATATATGGCCCACTTTTATTGGGGCTGCTGATGCTGCTAAAAATGACGTCTCTAATCTAGAATTACTGGGGTTGAAAACACCCAAAACTGAAGACAAAGGCAAGCACCCTCAAACTATCCCTATCCGTAGGGGTAAAGGTAAAGAAGTCTTGAAGGTCGACACTTCCAAGGGAGCTTCCAATTCTCAGGGCGTTCCTGACAAACCTAAGGAGACTTTCTTCTTTGACGAAGATGATGTTATTACCATTTTTTACATATTGACGAAGGGTAATAAACTGACATTGCCTCCACCATGATGTCCTGCGGAGGCGAACCAACTCAACGATCCCAAGTACTATCTTTATTATCAGTACGTCCACCACTCTACCAAGGATTGCATCGTCCTGAAGAAGAAGATACAACAGCTTATCGACAGCTAAGTGATCAATCTCGAAGCTAAAGACAAGGTTGTATCTTCTAACATCATCTCTCTTCAATTTGGTGACTTTCCTTCCACAGAAGTCCTAGACGGCGTAGTCCCAATCCCAAAGGCAATAATGGAAGTCGTCAACCTGCCGCCAGCTCGCAACTCAACCTTGGTGCCACTCACGACTGAACGTGGTGAGATCATGTGGGTGCATTCGGACCTTGTACAAAAAATAACACAGGGGGTGGTATCTTCCAAAGTAAAGAGGGGCAAGAAATACAAATCATGTCATATGGTGTCTTTTCCCATTTACGAAGTTCTATCTGGCGAGACGCAATCTGGGAAGGCTTACCTACGGACTTATGACCCTGCACAAGAAGAAGTAGTACCTTCTCAAGCTCCAGCTGCCCTCATAAGTTCAGAAGCCGGTCCATCTAAGCCTTCAATTACCAACAAAGCCAAGCAAAAGGAGATACGATTTGACAAGTCTCTGAAGGCACCAACTCCCGAAATCATGGATCGGACTTACAACTTTGACATACTGGCACAGCTGGCCAATACACCTGCAAGATTGTCTCTGTTCGATCTATTGCGACTCTCCAAAGAAACGTGGAAGGCCTTAAGTGAGGCATTACTACATGCCGACTCTTATCTCGCTGAAGTCAAAGCCCCCGCTGAAGATCCTGTCTCTTATCCTCACTGCCACAGTGCTATGGAAGTCGTGCCCAACATCACCTTTTCATAGGAGGACATGCTACTCAAAAATAATCGTCATGATAGACCTCTATACTATATAGGGTATATCGGGACAATTAAGGTAGATCGGATACACATCGATCTAGGAATCTCTCTGCATAAGCTATCTGCAACTAATACAACTATCATGGCTTTCAATGCTGGAAGAAGCCACCTGCTGGGCAAGATTCGTCTGAAGTGCCAGATTGGTGATCTCCGAACATAAGTTTCTTGTTATGTAATCGACGCCAATGTATCCTACAACGTCTTGTTGGGACGTCCGTGGATACACAAGAACATGATCGTTCCTTCCATACTTCACCAGTGCTTCAAGTACGTCAACAGCGATGGCATCGTGAAGACGGAGTTTGCCGATATCGATCCTTTTAAGAGCATTGAAGCCTACTATGGAGATTCGGTACTTTACCAATCTCAGCCCTCCAAGGATGACAGCAACGCAGCTGAAGTGAGTTCATCCTCCAGTGATGGTCCCCTGATTATCCGAGTCAAAGGACCTACTACTCCAAAAAGTACTCCAAAGCCTCTCACAATATGGATTAAAAAGAAGAATCCTGATAAGGTCAAACTATTGACCATCACTCTCCGTAAAATACCTCGGGTGGAACCTACTGAAGTCCGTCCTTCCAATCCTGAAGAGTTACCCTATGTGGTAAACTTGGCCAAGGATGTGGCTCCTGTTCCAGACAATGATCCTCTCAATGAGTATATCAATACTCAAAATAATATACCTTCAGTGGATGATGTTACCTCTGAAGGAGAACTTGCGTATTTTTAAGTAAAGGTTTATCTTTGAATTACTCCGATATCTACCAATCTGTAAACCAGTATATAGATACGATATACGATCTAGAGCACAGCATATGACCATACCTCTATATGACGGTCACGATGCCTCATCTGCGAGAAAAAGTCTGGCCAGAAGATATCCACTACTTCATCGTTCCAGCTAGAAAGAAGGGCGAAGAACTAATCATCTTCGATCGAATAATTGGCGAAAGAAAGTTCGTTCTGGACTCTACTTCTTCCAATCACAACACTGAAGCTGACTATGACTCTGGAAAAATGCAACTTTTCCTATATAGTTGGCAGACCAAGAATATCATCCAGAACATGGGATATGATATAAACAGCGACCAGGGACTAAGCTACGATCAGGGACGACGATTGCCAATACGTCACTTTGCTCCTTCCGGCAAACCCGAGAACTATTATCAATAAAACGGTATTGGTTTGGGTTATGTCACTCCTCCAATAACTCCTGAAAGATGAGACGTCGAAGCAGATCATTGTTCTCATTCTTCTAATTCCTGCCTCTGGGATTCAGACTCCAGCATTGGAGACATGTTCAAAGCAACTTTGTCCGTCAACATGGTATCAGTTGACCAAATTGCATACGATGTCCAATCGATCGAACTTGAACAATAGGCTCAAAAGATGGATACTAGGTGGGAGTTATGTTTCGAACAACGTGAACCACCTACTGAAGACGAAGTCATCTAAGTCAATTTAGGAGATGAATCATCTCTTAAACTAATCTTCATCAGCAAAAGTCTGTCTGGCGCGAAGAATAACACTCTCTTATACAGCTTATAAGAGAATATATTAACATTTTTGCATGGAGCTACGAAGACATGCCAGGCTTGGACCCTAAAGTTGCTATGTACCGCCTAAATATCTCATCTAAAGCTAAGCCAGTGAAGCAGCAACAACGACGATTCCGACCAGATATCATGGAGGCCATTGAGAGTGAAGTCAAGAAGCTTATTGTAAGTGGATTCATTCGCGAAGAACAACACCCTGACTGGGTCGCTAATATTGTTCCAGTCATGAAAAAGAACGATAAAGTTCGAGTCTGTATCGATTACCGTAATTTGAACTCTGCATGCCTGAAAGATGAGTTCCCTCTACCGATCACCGACGTAATAATCGACAATACTTGCGGCTTCAAGCAGATGTCCTTCATGGATGGGTTCTCAGGCTACAACCAGATCAAGATGTACTCCGACGTTGAGAAACACACATCTTTTCTAACACCGTTGGGGGTATACTGCTATACGGTGATGCCCTTTGGATTAAAAAATGCAGGGGCAACATACCAGCGAGCTATGAACACAATTTTTTGTGATCAGTTGTGCAAAATAGTGGAATGTTATGTCGATGATATTGCAGTTAAAAGTCGTCTCAAGGGCAGCCACCTCCAAGTTTTGAAAATGGTGTTCGAACTAATGCGTGCACACCAACTCAAGATGAATCCAACCAAATCTTTTCTAGGAGTCTCCAGCATCAAGTTCTTTGGTTTTGTTATCACTTCAAGTGGTATACATCTTGACCCAGAGAACGTGAAAGCTATCCTCGATATGCATCCCCCAAGAAATCTCAAAGAGCTATACGGACTTTAAGGAAAGCTAGCCTACATCAGACGATTCATTTTGAACCTTTCTGGGAGGTGTCAACCGTTTACTCAGCTCATGAAGAAAGGCGTATCTTTCATCTGGACTGAACAAAGTCAACACATATTTGACGACATCAAGAAGTATCTCACAAGCCCCCCAGTATTGGTGGCTCTAATAATGGGGAAGCCCTTCTTACTATATGTTCGCGCTATGGACCATTTCCTTGGTGCCCTATTAGCTCAAAAGAATAAAGGCGACCATAAACAGACAATCTACTACCTCAGCCGCACGATGGTGGGTACCAAGCACAGATACACACCTGTAGAAAAGGAATGTCTTGTACTGGTATTTGTTATCCAGAAGACACGCTACTATGTGTCTGGGCAGACTATCCACATCATATCTAAAGTCAATCCTCTCAGAATACTTATGACTAAACTGGGTTCTCTTAATTCCCATTTAGCTACATGGGAAATGATGTTGACTCCATATGATATGTTGTTCGTCCCTAAGAAGTCAGTAAAAGGCCAGGCGTTAGCTGATTTCCTAGCAGCTCATTCGGTGCCAGAATCTTCCAAACTCTACGATGAAATCCCAGATGAAGTAGCAAAGTCTAACACTGCAACTAAGGAAATCCCCATTTGGCGAATGTTCTTTGACGGTGCATCAAGAACATGACCTAAAGAAAATATCGCGACCGGAGTAGGCATCGTGCTTGTGTCTTTCGACCATCTGGTTATACACCGTGCATATTCTCTCATGGAACCCTACACCAACAACGTGGCCGAATATAATGCCCTATTGATCGGCCTTCAACTGGCAAAACAACTGGGAGTTGACGATCTAGATGCTTACGGTGATTCTAAGCTAATAGTTAGTTAGGTCCGAGGGGATTATGAAGTTCGTCACGAAGATCTCATCCCATATCAGAAAGCGATAATCGAATTGGCTTCTACTTTCGCTGGATTCTTCATCGAGCACGTGCCTCGACTACAGAATATAGAAGTAGATACTTTAGCCGGTCTTGCTGCTTCCTTAACCGTCCCTACCAATACTCAACAGTCGATCACAGTGTCTGGTCGAGAACTATTCTGTGTGAAAGTTGCCTTGCATATTCATCACAGTTATACAACGGAAACAAACGTCAATATTAAAGGCTGGAGATTTCCTTTCATAGACTACGCCATCTATGGAATCCTCCGTGAGGACACAAAGGAAGCAGTATCTGTCCAAAGACGATCCCTTAGATTTTACTATGATACAGCTACTAAGATGCTGTACCGACGCTCTTACGACGGGCTACTGTTACGATGTTTATCAGACACAGAAGCCAAATATGTACTTTGTGAGGCCCACGATGGAGTTTGTGGTGCACATCAACCAGGTCCCAAATTACAAGATCGCCTTAGACGAATGGGTTATTATTGGCCCATAATGGTAGCAGATGTTGTTGAATATGCAAAGAAGTGTAGGGCTTGTCAGTTCTACGCCGACTTTATTCATCAACCTTCAAAGTTTCTATACCCGATGACAACATCTTGGCCCTTTGAAGCCTAGGATATGGACGTCATAGGCCCAATCAGCCCACCATCTTCCAGAGGACATCGGTTCATCCTAGCTATAATCGATTACTTCTCCAAATGGGCGGAAGCTATACCGTTCACCGAAGTGAAGACGTCGAATGTGATCGGTTTCATCAAACATCACGTTATCTATCGCTTCGGCCTACCTCGCAGGGTCATCTATGATAATGGTCTACAGTTCGCGAGCCATGTATTCTATCGGTTCTACGATAAAAATCGAATCCAAAATGTAGCCTCTATTTCCTACAATCCAGTGGCTAATGGGTTAGCAGAAGCCTTCAATAAAACCATCATTAAACTTCTCAAGAAGTTCGTGTCTTCAAACAAGCGCGATTGGAATGAGAAGCTCGGCGAATGTCTCTGGGCCTACCGTACAACAGTCCGGACTCCAATAGGTAGTACGGCATTCTCTCTGATTTATGGAAGGGAAGCAGTTCTTTCCTTAGAAATCCAGATTTCCTCTCTTCGAATAGCCTTAGCCAGTGAGTTGACTACCGAAGAAAGTTATCGTCTGCGACTACAGGAGCTCGAAGCGGTAGACGAAAAATGCTTATTAGCTCAGCAGAGTATTAAGCTATACCAAGCACGCCTTTCCAGAGACTTTAATAAAAAGGTGAAGGAATGAATCTTCCAAGTTGGTGATCTAGTCTTAGCAGTGAGAAGACCAATGGTCATGATGCACAAGACAAAAGGAAAATTCTAGCCTAAGTGGGAAGGTCCTTTCGTTATAGAATCAGTGTATTCTAACGGTACGTATCGACTAACCAAGCCTGATGGTGACTTTCTCATAATGCCGATCAACGGCATGTTCATGAAAAAATATTATGTGTAACAGCGTGCACATATACCCTATTTTAATCATGTAAATGTACAGTACAATGTTTATGTGATTCGAAAAATTATCTAACTATTATCCGTATTTCAAGAGTCTTAAATACGCCATGGATAATAGGTCCTCTAAAAAGATTCTCCAGTGGAATCATTTCCATTTTAGAATCTGTCCAGACTCGGTCTGACAAAAATAAGTCACGTTCCCATTACCTCTGAACTATTTTCCGATAATTATTTCCCCAGTGGGATGATTAAGAAATATTTTGCCATGTCCATATAACCTCTGAGCAAAGCATTCATCAAGGATAATTACGTCCATATTACCTCTGAATTATCCACTCCTACCAAAAGTTATATATCCTTCCATGTCCATATTACCTCTGGTCAGATATAGAGCATCCTCTGCTATTACGTCCATATTACCTCTATTAGCGGCTTCTTTCAACTTATCATCTATATTCAAGAACCCTGAATATAAAACGGATAATAAGTCCACATCAAATTCTCCAGCAGAATACCTACAAGAAATATCTTTACTACGTCCACATTACTTCTAGTTCTGATATTTCACAAACTTCATTCATGAATTTTGAAAGCCAAAAGATTCTTTGTTTAAACGTCTATCAAAAGACGAGAAAAAAAAGATACAAGAGTCTTGACGGCTAAAAGAAATAGTTACAAACAAAAAAAATCTAAGGGATACACAATCGATTGATATTATCCCTTAGAGCCGCAATTTTGGCTTCGGACTTCGCGGTAGCACGGCGGCGCACCTCTTCTTGATGAGCAGCCTCATCCTGGAAGGGGATCAGATTCATGTGCTCTCCCTCAACTTCACCAGCTATTCTTTTAAGTGGTCAAAAGTTGTGGCGATCATGGCAGCCTGAGCCAAATAGTCCTCTTGTTTGGACGTCGATGTCCTCAAACTGGCCTCCAGTTGAGCAATCTTACTTTGGATCCACGCAATGTGATTATATTTCTCAGTAATATGTACAGCCAGCTTATTCTTCGAAGCAGCACGTGCCTCACTCGCAGCGTTGAACTGCCCATACTGATCAGCCAATTCACTGATCTTTTGAGCGAGGGTATCCTTCCTTGCTTGGAAAGTAGCCTCCTCCTCCGCGAGAGCCATGATCAAAGCCTCGTCTTCTGCACAGAACAGCGATGTCGGGCTCCATTGTTTGGCATCCCAGAATCTGGCCACCTGACCCTCCAGATCATTTAGAACCCTCCTCAGAGCATTAGCCCACTCTTCATAGTCGACGATGCTCTCAAGGGCCTCTATTTGGCATTCAGCAACAGCCTTCACAGTGCTAAAAGCGGCGTTCTGATTCAGAACTCCAGGAGGCTTTACTTTCAGGACAGAATAGAAAGCTTTGACAACTTTCTGGGCCATCTCGTCGTCTTCGGTGGAGGTCATCGGGGAGGAAGCTTGCTGAGGTTCTTCCGCTCCAGGAAGAGATGCCTGACAAGAAGCCGAACCTGACAAAAAAATAATATATGCATCAGTAACGAGAAAAAGGGAATATAAAAGAGTTATAATTTTGTACCTTCGACATGCTCAGCGCCAGCCTGGGCTAAGTCATCGGTCTTGGCTTCAGAGAAACTGAGAGCAGGCCCAGGTTGTTCAAAAAGAACAATATCAAGGCCTCGAGCAGTATCAGGCTGGGTATCTTCCATGGCCCCAGCTGGACCGGGAGCAGATTCAGCAATAGCCCCCTCAGTAGGCTGTTCAAACTCTCCTTCTGCGGCCGATGCCGGCTCACTAACAGCTCCCTCCATACCAGCAACTCTAAAGGATTCAGGGAAAACCTCTATTTCTCGCTCAATGCCTTAGACTATCTTTACGAGTGGTTTCTTCTTCTTGTCTACAAGGGAATATACCATCGTGGTCAGCCTCACGAGGAGCATGCAAAATCAAAGTCAAAAAATCTCATCCGAAGAGAGGCACAAAGATAATGTACCCACGGGAGGATGAGCCGATTGGACTTAATTTTCATCCAAGTCCTTCATCATAGCTCCTATCGCAGACATATCCTCCAAAGAAATATCATAAGAGGGACTGGTTTTTTTATTGCTGTCATGGTCTGGGCCTTCACCCTGATTATTCCGTCGCTCAAGTCTTACAACTGAAGAAGACCCGCCCTCATCCATCGATTGAGGACGAGTAGGGGACACTATTGTTATGTCCACCTCTTCGAACGAAGAAGCACCTGCCACAGTCGTGACTTCAACATCCTGTACAAAGGAAAAACGTAATGGTGAGAAAACTCCTAATGGTTTGACTAAAACGGCTATGGAGTCTAGGAAGGGATCTACCTCCCGAATGGTAACGGCCCGTGACGTCGTCTGCCAAGAAGATCTTCTGAGAGGAGGTGAGCCGGCACTCACGTCCGCGACCTTCTTTCTCCCTCAGGAAACAACAACCTTATTCTTTTTGGGCTGCGGAACCAGCTCGGTGGAAGCTTTTCTCTTATGAGGAATGTCAGGAAGAGGTTTTTCAGTATCCTCTCTCCGAGGCGCTGCAACAATAGGCTACTCAAGAACAACTTTCTGCTGTGGCGCTGCAGCCGGCTCAACTTTGGGTACGGCACCTTCCTTTCTCTAACTCTCCATTACGTGCACTCGTCCTATATCAGCAAGAGTAGGGGCAAGCCTAGTCCTCGATATTAAAATACTCACGGTTATACCGAAAATGAAGGGTATTGACCTGAATATAGTGGATGTCAGGCTTATCTTCTGGCATGGTAAAAACTGCCCCCGTACATCCAGTATTATAGTAGCCCCATGTACGTGCCCCGTCGATCAGACTCCCTATCGACAGTAGATGAGGGCTGGGATTTTCTAAGAGAAGCTGGTTGTAGCCGAATTGCCATACAAAGTGACTCGGTAAATAAGGTTCCAGGAAAGTGTGGTTCATATTCCTGAACACCAGATGGGAAGGCCTGATGGACTGGAGCCAACGAAATGCCCCAATAGGAAGGCTAGTAGTGAGTGCTTCCTCATCTACTAGGGTGTCTCCTGCGCAGCCACTACCAGACGGAGGCGACACTCTGAAGAATTCATAGTTCTACAAAAAACTCAAAGCCATTCTGCAAACAGGTACCCCTGTAACGGTCCAATCAACATCTTTGAATCTCTGAAGAAAGACATCCCCTGCCAAAGAGTCTGCCATTAGCCCGTCATTCATCAATCTGGGACAATATAGCACCAGCCATCCCATCAGATAATGAAAGGCAAACTCAGTCCTAGCAAATTCCTTTCTGCCATCGGGTGTCATCGCGTTCACAACGAAGTATCGTAAACCCCGTTGGATGGCACAGACCATTGCTGGAAGCAGGGCAAGTTGGCATCCAAAGGCCAGCTTTACAGCCGGAAGTATCATACCTCGACTTATTCTTTCAATAGACCCTGAACCACCAGGGACTACACAATCACGAAGCCATGTCATCAGGAAAGCGGCTAGCATCGCCTTTTCTGACAGCTTGAACTCGGCCTGCCTGAAGAAATAATAAACTGGAAAGTTCCCCTTAGGGTCATCACTATCTTCGGTATCTACATCCCCTTGATCTGCCATCAACTGTTCTATCTTAGATTTCGTCGAGGGCTTGTGAGACAAGAAAGAGACTGGGCCGTCTCCTTCTTCTCGGGTGAAGATGTAGTTGGTCCAGGCCCTCGTATGGGGAAGGGACCCCTCAGTCTTACCCTTCTTCGTGATCTGGTGACAAATAAAAAGTTGACAGAGTAACTCTTTGTACACCTCCATCATCTCGGAGTTCTTCCTCTCCAAATCTAGGAGCTCCGTATCACAGGGGACGTATTCTACGTATGGCTCCGTCCCCCAGAGAAGTTTGGATATCGCCTATATCTCGTGAAGAGCCAGACCCATCTCCCAACCCGGAGTGAAGAAGGTACACATGTGATGGTTGTATAACTTCGCCAAAGAGACAAACATTGGCCAATTAACCTTAATGCCATATTGGGTGGCTCTAACGGCATAAAAAAGATCGACAGCTTTTAGGGTGGCCTCGTAAGTCGAGAGCACCCATCCAGTAAGGTCGCTCCAGAACGGGATAGAATATCTCCAACCTTCCATCCACAGCTTCCCTTCCGGATACGACTGTCACCTCCGTTTTCCGTTATACGTATTTTCAGTATACGTAGACGGAATCCTGACCCGTATTTTTACTTATCTTACCTTGCTAGCTGATTTTGGTTTACATCTTGCTTAGGTTCATCATGGCATATCATGGTTTGACTTGGTTTATTTTAGTTTGCCTTGGTTTATTCCTTTTGGTTCATTATGTTAAACCCCATCCCCTTTTTTTCTTTTATAAACCCACCTACTTTTCTCTCTCTTCATTATTTCTCATAGCTCTTTCTTCTTCTCCATTAAAACCTTTCCCCCTCCATAGGCAAGTGCGACTTGCTTCATGAAGGAACCCTCCATTTTATTGTTCTAATTTCTTCTATGCAACATTCTAAGCTACCTTAGTTCTTAGCATTTTTTATTTTGGTGGTTTATTTCTTGTAGATCTAAGTTCGATGCATTTTCGGTTTTCTTGGGTTTTGATCTCTCAAACTTTATTTTTTTTTTTCAAGTTTAGATTGTTCCATGTGGTAGAGAATTTGATTTTACACAACTTAGACTTTTGAAAAGTTAGATTTCATTGTGTTTTGACAAAGTTATGGGAGTTTGAAGTTCATGGGTTCCATGGCCTTCTTTTTTTCGAAATTTGGAGAAGAAGAACAGTGCTGGCGCATAACTATGCACCCATGATTTTTGTGGGTACATGGGCGTTGGGCGCATAATCTCCTAGGCGCATGCCTCCTCTTGGGCGCATGTGTCCCAGACTCCCCTTCTCTTGGGCGCATGCCACCATGGGCGCATGTTGCCTAGGCCCTCCCTGACTTGGGCGTAAAACTTTGCATGCGCACAAGTGCATTGTCTCTTTTCTTGGGCACATAGACCCTGCCAGCACACTTGTCATAGAGTGAGTCTCTTAATTTCTCCAAGTCATCATGGCTCCACTCTTTGGGCACATATATGCAGGCACATATATGTGGGCGCATGGCTCCCTGACTTGGGCGTATAGCCCTAGGACCCATGTGTGGACGAATGCACCCCTTGGGCGCATGATGTCCCCAGTTTCCCCTTTTTATTATTTTTGCACCCATTTTATATCCTTACAGCTTTTCGATATGAACTCGACATGAACACGATGTGAGCATGACATGTTAATGGAATGATAGCACATGATGGTGGCCCATTTTGGTGCACCCTTGACAAGCAATATTGATATGGTAATTTGAACACAACTAAGATAATAAAAACTACATGTTCAGTGACCCGTTGTAGTGCACTTACATAAACACGACATGACATTATGACTTTACATGATAACTCTTGATAGTGACCCGTCGTGGTGCACTCTTGACAAGTAACTTGACATGATAATTCTTGATGGTGGTCCGTTGTGACGCACTATTGCCATGATAAGTAATTATGATAGTGGCCCGTTGTGGCGCACTCTTGACAAGTAATCTTGATAAGTAACATATAACTCTCATCTTGACACCGTGGGTGTTTGTGCTTGTATAAGCTACATGTCTCGTCTTGTATCATGTTTAGAACATGAATTCCTGGTTACCACGGTCAGAGATTCATACTGAATCTGACTAGGATAATGACTAGATTGATCAAGTAGTCATAAAGAGATTTCCCAGTCACAGGCAATCCTGTTATCTGGGCGCCTTAATTGGACTTATTGCCTGCCGTCGAGTAGGGCGCATTTCTAGCACACCGTCATGTGTTGCACCCCCAAGTCACCATGGGATACATTTGTCTCCTGGGCGATGTATCCACCTAATACAACTTTCAACCTGCGGAAGGATAACTGGATAGCTGCAGGGCTCGGGACTATTGGAACATCTCAATGCATCTTGTTAGTAACTAGACTTGTGATAACCCTAGTTAGTTAAAGTATCAAGCCGTACTCATTGTTTGGCGATGATTGTTGGATGGAGTACAATCTTGTCTAGTCTTGTTTAGATCTAGTACATGGTTATTTCAGGACATGCTTGCTTATGCTTTACTTATTCGATAATTGGTTAGAGACTAATTTCTGTTCAAGTGAAGGATTACAACCCCGGTCCTTATCTGGTTTACGGGTTGTAACTTGGTTACTGGAATAGTCCTTTAGTTATCTTATCGTTTATCACCCTGTTTCCTTTAATTCATGTCTTTTGTTATCATTATGTCTTTATGTGCTAATATGCTGGTTTTAGTTCTTAAGTGAAGCCTCCCTTGTGGCACTTGCTCTTTCTGGGGTCTGACCCAGCTGGTTTTGTATGGCCAGATTTCGGAGTGACACCCAAGGATCTCCCCGTCTTCCAACCATATGGTGAACACTAGAAGAAACCCTGGCAACGAGTGGGTTTAATTTTGCTCTCCTGCTCTATTGTAAAATTATTCTTTTAAGGCGTTTAGCCGCCGAGCAAGTATTAGCTCGTGTTGAATACTTATATTTCTTGTCTGCCTACGGGCTGTAACATGATTAACAAATCCTAGGATTGATCATGTATGACTGAAACTCTTGCTAGTCCTCGCATTTTGTACGACTAGCTTCATGATCATCTGTATATGAAATGTATGGGACGCCTTACTATTGAATATTTGATGGTCTAACATTGTGTGACTATTATTACTTGCTTGAGATTGAGACACTAGGCTTGTTCTTTACCATAAGAGGCTGATGGCTTGTAGATAAACCCTCATACATCTACATAGCCGTGACCGTATATCGGGGTAGGATTCACCTCAATATACATAGCTGGCTGTGTGTGTCCCCCGCTCTCCAGTATTCTGGTTCTAGGGCGTGACAACGACTCCTTCTTTGATAGCATCAAGTTGGAGAGAGTCTCAGCAGCGTAAGGGTGAAGATCAGTAGGGATATCGTTCATTATAACTCCAGGATGCAGTCCCCTCATGGAGTAGGACGTGGAGCCCATGACACATTTGAAAGTGTCCTTCTTCCGGTCACCAGAGTTGAATTGGATCCTGCCAGAAACAATCCCATGCAGTTCAGGGGTCAGGTCCCATTTTATTTGCCTCTGCACAACCAGATCAGTAAACGCTGACAGAGGTTATTGGCGCTTCATCGATGGCAACCATATTCTTTGGTTATTTAACTTAACTACCAGAGGGTCTTCTAGACATATCGTCTCGTCATCCTTGAATCCCACACTGTCACCGAACAGGAAGTACGGCTTCTTGAAACGACGTGCCCCTCCGAACAAGAGCTTCTTGTCGTTAATCATTTGCTTCAGGAAGGTCTTATCCTGTTCAAGTATGGAGATCGTCCATTCCGTAGGCTGGTCATGACTGATCTTGGCCTGAACCTTTCTGACCATGTTGGTTATGAGGCTTGTACCGAGGACTTGGCAAGCAGAGCCGAAAGGGATTCCACCAAGTTTCGGGACAAACATGTTAACTACAAAGACAGAAGAGAAAGTTAGACTCAGAATCTGCAGAAAAAATGTGCTGGAGGAATTCTTTGCGCCCAAATGGCTATGAGCCCAAAGGGTTATGCGTCCAAAATAGCATGTGGGTACATAACATATAGCAGCATGTGGGTGCATAACATGCAGCAGCATATGGGCACATAACATACAACAGCATGTGGGCGCATAACATGCAGTAGCATATGGGCGCATAACATGCAGCAGCATATGGGCGCATAACATGTAGCAACATGTGGGCGTATAACACACCACAGTGTGGGTATATGCTTCTGTGGGCGCATATGAATGCTCACAGAAATATGTTACCTTTGGCACATGTGCCCAAGCAGAGGAAAAGTGTCACGACCCGCACCCACCGCGAGGGTACGAGTACGTAACAGTGCCCAGCCTACGCCGCAGTGTCGGCGGTAGAACGCTGTCCTAGGTCAAGAACTATGACTAACTAGCATGAATAATCTCCATACGGAGTCCAACACAGAGGTACTACTCAATCACAAATCTAAGGCAGAATGTAGCACGATAAAAAAAGATAAGAGAATCCTCAACTGAGGTACAACAGAATGAATAACAATCTCAACATCTACCAGTCTCAATCCTCTAATATATACAACTCTGGAAATAAGACAACAACTAAACATGAAAAGAGAACAGACTAAGCTATCTATGCTAAGCAAGGGTGCCATCCTCAGTAGCTGCCTGAACCTCCCCAGGGGTCCAGGTTACGAGTGTCATCTAAGCAAGCTCCAAGGTAAGGGGTGCAGGGTTCCTCATCATCCTCTGTAAAATTTTCAACAGGTCCAGTCAGGACGGGAGCGAGCACAATACATCTCACGCAGATCATAACAGGTTAGAAAATATAAACGTGCAAGAGAGTACGATACATGAAACTAAAAGAAAATACATGATGTAAACAGGAAGAGAACTGTAATAGAAATATCTACTATAAGTAGAGAGCTACCAGTGACTAGTGATTTAGAGTACAAAGTCGACATGTGAATGGCTTGATTTGCACATGGCTATACTAAAGAGGTGTACATGGCTATTCTACTTTGGAATTGTTCACATGACTATTTATACTCTCCCAAGCCCCAATCAATACACAAGGATCCAGACAGGTTATGTTACGCACATAATTTTTACATGAAGTATTCACGAGGCTCAGAGAACTGAGTGCCCATGAATTCCACACGAAGGCCCACGAAGGGTGTACATGAAGTATAGGTTATACATGAGATTCATGGGAAACACGACCGATCATGATAGCACATGAGAGTACACAAGCAAGCACGAACGAGCATGAAGCACATGATAAACATGGATAACATGAGAGCGAGGAATACACGATGTACATGAAACACATGGCACAATGTATCCGATGCTCCCGAGGGGGATAACATCTCAAGCAAGGATCCATATAGTATCAATCCGTGATAATGTCGTGACAGCATCAAATACGGTAAACTAGAGCAGGAATATAATTCTAAGCAAGTTATAAAATGATCAGATAATGTACTCGCCTGGTATCTGAATAGCTGTGAAAATGTACTGTCCGAGATGAGGCACCTGACTCCTAGTTAGAGCAACACAAGTCACAACAAGTCCAGAACAAGGAAATAGACTGCTACAATGCATCTACATGATTCTAGGTCAATGTAGACCACAGTCAACTCTTGGTCAACTCTGGTCAATCAAGAAGTCAAACCTAGGTCAACCAAGTCAAACCTAAGTCAAACTAGTCTAACTAGTCTATTCTAGGTCTAACTAGCCATTCTAGGTTCTAATAAGGCTAATCTAGGCTTACCAGGCAATATCATGCCCTAACAACCAAATCAGAACATTACACACATGACAATATATCTAACCTATATTGCACACATTGACATGGCTATAATATATTATGGAAATACATAACCTATAAGCTAACTATGGGTATACCACACATCCCTATATATAATAGCACCCACATATCATATAATATATATAGGATATATATGCATCTATTCATCTCAATACCTATACATGTATATGACACTAGTGCTCATGTGTGTGTATGTGGGTGTGAAGTGAGGCTATGAAAACAATGTGACAGTAGGCTAACAAGGCAATGTGAGTGGGTGTATGTGTGGTGATACAAAATCAATGAAGGAAATAATCAATGGCAAAATAGTCCTACATCATTCCCAGAATAAACTCAGAGTTTAGCACTCTACCACATTTCAGATTTTACAACCTATTCTCAGGTTCAGTCAACCATGAGTTCACAGTAATTATGAACCCAAAAAGCCTACACACATTGCTATCTCACATTGCAATAACCATACACTTATATAAAAATGAATCATGAATTCAACACCAATTCAGTTAAAAGACACAAGGAATAATCTCAGGAAATGTATGACAGGAATCACAGTTTTCTTATGTCAATTCTCAAGTTTCAGTTACAATACTCAAAATCAGTTTACTCATAAACTCACATCTCAGTTTTGAATTTCAATTCCCAAAACTCAGAAAAAGGAAAAAGGAAAACAATTTGTATTCTCAGATTTAATACTTGACAGTTAAAATAGGAAATCAATTTCCAGTAGGGAATCATAGAAATGGCAAAAAAACAGTGAGTGTAATAGGCTAATAGTGAAGGGAAATCTGGAACCTATTGGCAGTTACATATTGAAATCAATTAATGTTCAATAAGGAAAGAATTAATCTCAGGAAATAGCATTGAAAGCAGTGAATACATGAATCAAACATTTCAGTTTACAATCAATCAAGGGTTTAACACTATTCCCAGTTAACAGATTCAGTTTGCAGTTAATGTAAAGAAAGGAAATCAATTCACAACAGTTGTACCAATGCAAGGTAACTCATGACAGCAATTTATTTCAGTTCAACTTGAATAGAAAAACTGGAAACACAAAAGTTCCCAGGTAATGAAACTTCAACTTCGAAATCAAGGATAAAGGAAAAAATCAGTTTACAATATATTGACAGTGAATTACCTAAGTTAAGAACAATGTCAGGTTATTCAAGAACTGAAACCCAAACAAATCCTCAGGTTTAAGATCAATAACAATAGTTTAAAAGGGACTGGAACCTAGGTTTTACAAAGAACTGAATTGTCCACCCCATGCCCATTTCTCAGGTTCTAAGAACACATTGCAGTCATGAAGGAAAACCATTCCCAGGTTTTCAAAATCTCCATATCACAACCAAAAGCCTAAAATCGAATGTAAAAGCTTAGCTAATATTAAATATAATATGTGGGGATCAAATACAATTTAAAACATAACACAAAGGGAAATTTATTGGTTTTGAATTAAACTGGAAACACAAGCCTGTGTGTATCAGAAACACAATAAACCCCAAGTTCGAATCATACAACATTGCCCAAAATCCCATTTACATGTCCCCAAGCCCAATTCAAATGCCATTCACTTAGTTAACCTAATATGCAACCTGTAGGGATCCAAAAACCCAATTGAAAACATACACAAAATGGGAAAATTGATATGGTTTAGAAACTGAAACTTCAAGTATCAGAACAATGCACTGTTCCACAAAATTCGAGCCAAAATACCATCATTAAACCCATACAACATGTAAACCTATACTAACAGAGATTAACATGATTATTAGGATCTAACTAAGCATTAAACATCATTTAAAATCATTTAAAAACAATTTAGTAACAGAAAACACACACTGCACACGCACGCACACAATAGCTTCCCCGTGTACACTGAATACCGTGTCTGACACGACACGAGGACTCCTAAAACTTTGCGAGCCTCGTGTCAGTCACTGCCCCTAACTACAGGCCAAAAATCATGTGTCGACGTGGAGAAATGAGCGCGCAGTAGCCCCCGAGTAGCAGGGGAGCTACAGTGCCGCGCGCACGCCCCCGACTCGCGTGTTTCCGTGTCCCCACGACTCGACACGACTCACAAACTATCACACGACACTGGGAATCCCTAGACGACACCTAGGGCTAATTTTCTCTTCAATTAGAATTGAAAATCTCGAACAAAATGTCCTTTGAGACATTTCGTCGAACACTTAGATCTAAACCTGATACGTGTCCGATACGGACACGAAACGAGTCCAAAACCTAGGGTTAGCCTATCCTACTGTTAGGTGAGGGCTAGGGCTTCCCTAAAATGATTTTTACCAGATTTTAGGAGCTATGGATAGGATTTTACCTATAGGTGTTCAATCTCCCTAAAAGCTCCAAAGAGAAGGATCCTTCAAACCACCAAAGGCTCTCTAAATTGTTCCTTCACTGAAATTTCTCACCATAGTCAGGAAATACACAGAGATTAGGATCTATTACAAGAAATTAGAAGGAAAAAGGAGTTAAAAATGGAGAAGTTATGGATTAGGGAAGAAAGGGTTTTATCTCTATTTCCAAACTTTGCTATTTCCTAAAGGAGGCTAGCCCTAAGTGGTAGAGACATTAAATAGGGTGGGAAACCCTATGTTGGCTGCCATGGGCTGATTAGAATTAGGGTTAGCTACTTGGGTGGGACTATGGGCTTTAAGTCTCAAGTCATTAATCATGACTTATGAAGTCATAAGCCATATTTGTCAAATCAACTCCAAATCTCTCCAAACAAGTTCCAATGGCTTAACCCTCACTAATTTAGGTCAAACCAAGTTTACTTAACCTAACCAAGTGGTCTTAACCTAGGTTAGTCACTAGGTTAGTCTCCTAGTCAACACTAGTCAACCCTCATCCAAACAATTCAAAAATAAATTCTAAAAATTCCTATAATTTCAAATAAGTTATAATAAATCCAAATAACCCCTAAAATGTCAAAAATATTCTAATTATATTGCTAGGCTCTAGGGTAGGCAGTCTCTACTGTTCACTAGCACAACACCAAATCATAAGTCATGATTTAAATAGTTTTTAAAAAAATTATTAAAAATCACCAAAAATTATATTAAAATTTTAAATACCATAATTAAATAAATTAAATACAAAATTTCAAAATTACCCTCATCTGGAAAACTGGGTGTTACAATCCTACCCACCTTATAAAAATTTCGTCCTCGAAATTAAGATAGTAGCAGGCCTTCTAGGTCAACATCCCACAAACAAAGTCTCAAACATACCGTCAGATAATCATATGCGTCTGTCCAAAATCATGATACTCAGAATCTTCGTCGTGCTAGTGAGCAAGGCTACGATAATCATAGAGTCCTCGACTAAAGCACATATCTCTAGAATCATGGTATTTAAAATTTTCGCATTGCAGCATGGTTGGCAGCAAAAACCTTAAATTCCCACACCCGAGAAATACGTCCTAAATCTGACTATATGTCCTCACTATGCCAGCTAACATGACTATCGAAGATTCTAGATTCCATAACTGGGTGACCTAGCCCATATGATTTATCCCAGAAGAAAAATTAACATAACACAAGAACAACATGACAGAATTGATAAATCAACAAGGAACAGAAAGAATCGAATTTTCAAGGCAGTATAAGAGGCAATTGCGGAAAGAAAATTGAATAGATCGGAACCTGCAGCAAGATCTCTACTGGCCTGAGCATCCTCGACTGTCCTGGCGAAAGCTCGCCCTCGCTGGCCTCCTCTGGCCTGCTGCTGATGCTGCATATACCTCTGCTGCTGAGTCAGTAAGGGTAATCCCGTCTACTGGTCTACCGGAGCCCTAGCTCCTGCTCTCTGAACTGTCTGCCCTGATGACTCGGGACACTCTCTCAGACGATGATCGGATCCTTCGCAAAGCAAACATCTGCCCAACCACTTCCGGCATTCGCCCCAACCATGCCCTGGTCTCTTATAGAAGGGACAAATAATAACTAGCTGCTGTTCCGAGGCCTGCTGCTAAATCTGTGGCTGTTGTGTCTGCTGAAAGGGTACACGGTCCTGAAACTGCCGCTGCTGAAGGTAGACTCTCGACTGCTGATATTGCTGCTGAAACTGCAGAGATAGCATCTGCTACGGATACTGTTGCTGACTCTGCAAATGGGGCATCTGGTGCTGAATCTGTAGGTGGGGCCTCTTGGCCGGGCCCGCACTACCACTGGCTCCCTGAGTATCTAGCCTCCTCTTCTCCTTTAGTCCAAGATCGTCCTCCGCTGTCATGGCTCCTACTAGAATCTGCTCGAAAGTGGCGTCGTGGTCGCTCTTGGTATACGACTTTATTTCCCTGATCAAACCCCTGCGGAACTTCCTCGCCTTCCCGACCTCGGTAAGATCCTCGATGAATCTGCTCAAACGGCTGAACTCTCCAGCATACTCCTCAACGGTCTGGTTCCCCTGAACCAAACTCTCAAACTGCGCCTCCAGAGCACGGAGGGCTGTATCAGGAAAGAATTTCTCCTTGAATAGTTTCCTGAATGCTGCCCAAGTCTGACCGGCTGTACCAACCCTCGGGTCCGTCTGGTACCAAGCACGGGCCGAGTCCTGCATCTGACTGGCGGCTGCCTCAATCTGCAATCCTGCTGGTATCTGTGCTAATCTGAATATCTCCTCAATGTGCTCTATCCAATCGTCAGCGTATATGATGCCCTCTGTACCCCTAAAATTTCAGGGTCCCATCTTCTTGAAGGATTGGATGTCTGGAGTCCTCGGTTGACAAGGCTGTATCTGACCTCCCTGTCGCTGGGCAGCCACCAGCTCTACTGTCATCCTGACCAACTGATGAGTATCCTGCATGCTCTGTCGGATATCGGCAGACTGGCTCTGCTGCATCTGTCGCTGAGACTCCAAGAACTGCTGAAAAAGCGCAAACATCTGAGCCGCATCTGCTGTCCCTGAAGGTAACTGCTGCTGGTACAGATCTGGGATGACGGGAGAAGACCTCCGGACAGGTGGAGGTGCACTCCCAAAAGCTGCAGAAGCTCCTATATGAGCAGAAATAGGGGGTGCTGTGGTCCCAGCATCCACAATCGGGAGAGGGGTGGTAGGCCTCTCACCAGCGTCTGCTGAGCCAGAGCGATGCGATCGTGTCTCGATCACCATCCTGGAGACAGATCAAACAAGGAATCAATACTGAGATAGAAACGATAATTCAAGGGAGGACAGTTATTCAAGAAAGTATCAGGAATTTAGATAGTAGGAATCCAGTTAGAGTTTTTCCTAATGTGATTGAGTACCTCAAAAATAACTCCTAATCCTATTGCAGGTTGTAGTGGTACTCTAGTTCGAATACCACTACACAAACTCGACCTGCATGGGCCACTACTAAAAATGTGTCACGACCCGCACCTACCGTGAGGGTACGAGTACGTAACAGTGCCCAGCCTACGCCGCAGTGTCGGCGGTAGAACGCTGTCCTAGGTCAAGAACTATGACTAACTAGCATGAATAATCTCCATACGGAGTCCAACACAGAGGTACTACTCAATTACAAATCTAAGGCAGAATGTAGCACGATAAAAAAGATAAGAGAATCCTCAACTGAGGTACAACAGAATGAATAACAATCTCAACATCTACCAGTCTCAATCCTCTAATATATACAACTCTGGAAATAAGACAACAACTAAACATGAAAAGAGAATAGACTAAGCTATCTATGCTAAACAAGGGTGCCATCCTCAGTAGCTGCCTGAACCTCCCCAGGGGTCCAGGTCGCGAGTGTCATCTAAGCAAGCTCCAAGGTAAGGGGTGCAGGGTTCCTCATCATCCTCTGTAAAATTTTCAACAGGTCCAGTCAGGACGGGAGCGAGCACAATACATCTCACGCAGATCATAACAGGTTAGAAAATATAAACGTGCAAAAGAGTACGATACATGAAACTGAAAGAAAATACATGATGTAAACAGGAAGAGAACTGTAATAGAAATATCTACTATAAGTAGAGAGCTACCAGTGACTAGTGATTTAGAGTACAAAGTCGACATGTGAATGGCTTGATTTGCACATGGCTATACTGAAGAGGTGTACATGGCTATTCTACTTTGGAATTGTTCACATGACTATTTATACTCCCCCAAGCCCCAATCAATACACAAGGATCCAGACAGGTTATATTACGCACATGATTTTCACATGAAGTATTCACGAGGCTCAGAGAACTGAGTGCACATGAATTCCACACAAAGGCCCATGAAGGGTGCACATAAAGTATAGGTTATACATGAGATTCATGGGAAACACGACCGATCATGATAGCACATGAGAGTACACAAGCAAGCACGAACGAGCATGAAGCACATGATAAACATGGATAACATGAGAATGAGGAATACACGATGTACATGAAATACATGGCACAATGTATCCGATGCTCCCGAGGGGGATAATATCTCAAGCAAGGATCCATATAGTATCAATCCGTGATAATGTCGTGACAGCATCAAATAAGGTAAACTAGAGCAGGAATATAATTCTAAGCAAGTTATGAAATGATCAGAGAATGTACTCGCCTGGTATCTGAATAGCTGTGAAAATGTACTGTCCGAGATGAGGTACCTGACTCCTAGTTAGAGCAACACAAGTCACAACAAGTCCAGAACAAGGAAATAGACTGCTACAATATATCTACATTATTCTAGGTCAATGTAGACCACAGTCAACTCTTGGTCAACTCTGGTCAATCAAGAAGTCAAACCTAGGTCAACCAAGTCAAACCTAAGTCAAACTAGTCTAACTAGTCTATTCTAGGTCTAACTAGCCATTCTAGGTTCTAACAAGGCTAATCTAGGCTTACCAGGCAATATCATGCCCTAACAACCAAATCAGAACATTACACACATGACAATATATCTAACCTATATTGCACACATTGACATGGCTATAATATATTATGGAAATACATAACCTATAAGCTAACTATGGGTATACCACACATCCCTATATATAATAGCACCCACATATCATATAATATATATATATAGGATATATATGCATCTATTCATCTCAATACCTATACATGTATATGACACTAGTGCTCATGTGTGTGTGTGTGGGTGTGAAGTGAGGCTATGAAAACAATGTGACAGTAGGCTAACAAGGCAATGTGAGTGGGTGTATGTGTGGTGATACAAAATCAGTGAAGGAAATAATCAATGGCAAAACAGTCCTACATCATTCCCAGAATAAACTCAAAGTTTAGCACTCTACCATATTTCAGATTTTACAACCTATTCTCAGGTTCAGTCAACCATGAGTTCACAGTAATTATGAACCCAAAAAGCCTACACACATTGCTATCTCACATTGCAATAACCATACACTTATATAGAAATGAATCATGAATTCAACACCAATTCAGTTAAAAGACACAAGGAATAATCTCAGGAAATGTATGACAGGAATCACAGTTTTTTCATGTCAATTCTCAAGTTTCAGTTACAATACTCAAAATCAGTTTACTCATAAACTCACATCTCAGTTTTGAATTTCAATTCCCAAAACTCAGAAAAAGGAAAAAGGAAAACAATTTGTATTCTCAGATTTAATACTTGACAGTTAAAATAGGAAATCAATTTCCAGTAGGGAATCATAGAAATGGCAAAAAAACAGTGAGTGTAATAGGCTAATAGTGAAGGAAAATCTGGAACCTATTGGCAGTTACACATTGAAATCAATTAATGTTCAATAAGGAAAGAATTAATCTCAGGAAATAGCATTGAAAGCAGTAAATACATGAATCAAACATTTCAGTTTACAATCAATCAAGGGTTTAACACTATTCCCAGTTAACAGATTCAGTTTGCAGTTAATGTAAAGAAAGGAAATCAATTCACAACAGTTGTACCAATGCAATGTAACTCATGACAGCAATTTATTTCAGTTCAACTTGAATAGAAAAACTGGAAACACAAAAGTTCCCAGGTAATGAAACTTCAACTTCGAAATCAAGGATAAAGGGAAAAATCAGTTTATAATATATTGACAGTGAATTACCTAAGTTAAGAACAATGTCAGGTTATTCAAGAACTGAAACCCAAACAAATCCCCAGGTTTAAGATCAATAACAATAGTTTAAAAGGGACTGGAACCCAGGTTTTACAAAGAACTGAATTGTCCACCCCATGCCCATTTCTCAGGTTCTAAGAACACATTACAGTCATGAAGGAAAACCATTCCCAGGTTTTCAAAATCTCCATATCACAACCAAAAGCCTAAAATCGAATGTAAAAGCTTAGCTAATATTAAATATAATATGTGGGGATCAAATACAATTTAAAACATAACACAAAGGGAAATTTATTGGTTTTGAATTAAACTGGAAACACAAGCCTGTGTGTATCAGAAACACAATAAACCCCAAGTTCGAATCATACAACATTGCCCAAAATCCCATTTACACGTCCCCAAGCCCAATTCAAATGCCGTTCACTTAGTTAACCTAATATGCAACCTGTAGGGATCCAAAAACCCAATTGAAAACATACACAAAATGGGAAAATTGATATGGTTTAGAAACTGAAACTTCAAGTATCAGAACAATGCACTGTTCCACTAAATTTGAGCCAAAACACCATCATTAAACCCATACAACATGTAAACCTATACTAACAGAGATTAACATGATTATTAGGATCTAACTAAGCATTAAACATCATTTAAAATCATTTAAAAACGATTTAGTAACAGAAAACACACACTGCACACGCACGCACACAATAGCTTCCCCGTGCACACTAAATACCGTGTCCGATACGATACGAGGACTCGTAAAACTTTGCGAGCCTTGTGTCAGTCACTGCCCCTAACTACAGGCCAAAAATCACATGTCGAAGTGAAGAAATGAGCCCGCAGTAGCCCCCGAGTAGCAGGGGAGCTACAGTGTCGCGCGCACGCCCCCGACTCGCGTGTTCCCGTGTCCCCACGACTCGACACGACTCACAAACCATCACACGACACTGGGAATCCCTAGACGACACCTAGGGCTAATTTTCTCTTCAATTAGAATCAAAAATCTCGAACGAAATGTCCTTTGAGATATTTCGTCGAACACTTAGATCTAAACCTGATACGTGTCCGATACGTACACGAAACGAGTTCAAAACCTAGGGTTAGCCTATCCTACTGTTAGGTGAGGGCTAGGGCTTCCCTAAAATGATTTTTACCAGATTTTAGGAGCTATGGATAGGATTTTACCTATAGGTGTTCAATCTCCCCAAAAGCTCCAAAGAGAAGGATCCTTCAAACCACCAAAGGCTCTCCAAATTGTTCCTTCACTGAAATTTCTCACCATAGTCAGGAAATACACAGAGATTAGGATCTATTGCAAGAAATTAGAAGGAAAAATGAGTTGAAATGGAGAAGTTATGGATTGGGGAAGAAAGGATTTTACCTCTATTTCCAAACTTTGCTATTTCCTAAAGGAGGCTAGCCCTAAGTGGTAGAGACATTAAATAGGGTGGGAAACCCTATGTTGGCTGCCATGGGCTGATTAGAATTAGGGTTAGCTACTTGGGTGGGCCTATGGGCTTTAAGTCTCAAGTCATTAATCATGACTTATGAAGTCATAAGCCATATTTGTCAAATCAACTCCAAATCTCTCCAAACAAGTTCCAATGGCTTAACCCTCACTAATTTAGGTCAAACCAAGTTTACTTAACCTAACCAAGTGGTCTTAACCTAGGTTAGTCACTAGATTAGTCTCCTAGTCAACACTAGTCAACCCTCATCCAAACAATTCAAAAATAAATTCTAAAAATTCCTATAATTTCAAATAAGTTATAATAAATCCAAATAACCCCTAAAATGTCAAAAATATTCTAATCACATGGCTAGGCTCTAGGGTAGGCAGTCTCTACTGTTCACTAGCACAATACCAAATCATAAGTCATGATTTAAATAGTTTTTAAAAAAATTATTAAAAATCACCAAAAATTATATTAAAATTTTAAATACCATAATTAAATAAATTAAATACAAAATTTCAAAATTACCCACATCTGAAAAACTGGGTGTTACAAAAAGTATAAGCGTCGTAAATTAACGATCAAGACTTTGTTTTGAGGCGTAGCCTCACCCAGGATCGGCTCTTGGACTAGGGAGGACACTGTCGCTGGAGGAGAGCCACTCGGTGTAGCCCCCTTGCCCTTCGCAGATCTCTTGGCGGCCTTGGAAGATATGGTTCGTGCAGGAAAGAGATGAAAAGTCTTTTAAAAGTTTTAAAAGAAAAGAGTGTAATGAATCTTCTCTCTCTTTAAAGCCTATTTATAGGTACGGGCCAATACTATGCGCCCACTACTACTATGCGCCTACTATATACTATGTGCCTACTATGGCTTATGCGCTCACATGAAGACTCAGTCTCTTGCATATTATGCGACTACCACTTGCTGACGTGGACAACGCATGAAGGACGAACCTCTTCAAATTTTACTCCGATGAATCTGTCAGCTCAATTTTTTGAGGAAGATCTCAACGGCCATCTCTCTGACACTTTAGCCAAACCCTATGAGCCCAAAGGGAGAGCTATGCTATGCACCCACTGCATCATGAGAAGACGGTCCATGCTTCTTTCAAAGTATTTCAAACTCGTTCAAGTATCGAAAACTTTGAAGGGGGTCTTGTAGAAGCATAAAAATTTCATCAATGTTGGCAACGATGCGCCCAAGCCAGAGAAGTCATATGCGCCCAAGTCACCAGAGCAAGCTATGCGCCCAAGTCACCAGAGCAAGCTATGCGCCCAAGTCACTAGAGCAAGCTACGCGCCCAAGTAACCAGAGCAAGTTATGCGCCCACTCTGGACCCCTCCAGAAGGGGGCACATAGCCCTGTTTCAGGCTTTGCGCCCAAGTCAGGACGGTCCCTGACTCGGTCAAACCCACGATCAATCGTGCACCGAAGCATACGGCCACATCGGTCTCTACGAGAAGTCGTGCACCGGAGCATGCGACCACGTTAACCCCACGATCAATCCACGATCACGCAGTCTGCATGCGCCTACACTCTATGCGCCCAAAGTAGGACTATGTGCCCACATAAAAATTAGTATATTTTCTCATGTGGGCACATAACATCATTCCAGTACGGAAACGACTATAAAAACTAGTCTCATACCTCTTCAAAGGACAGAACAGAGAGCATTTTCAAGAGCCAAATTGCTGCATTTCTTGCTAGTGAGCCAAGAGTCAGCAATTTTCTTAGGTTTTCTTCCACTTTTATAATCGGAGTGTCAACGGAGTAAAGAAGCAACTACCGCTCGATCTCCATCGTCCTATTCCCCATAATTTTTTTTGTACTCAGGGATCCTCAGTGCAGGATCTCTCAGGCATACTCGATTTGTAGTGCCTTGCGCTAATAAGAAAAGACAGCGTTTCTTCTTCTTTTTTGTGTGTGTCCACATCCGGGTTACAAGGAATAAGTGCAATAGTGGCCCATACGTTAAGGATTTGTTCTCCCCACCCAATGCTTAGTAGGGTCATCTCCATGACTCATATGAAACTCTAGTAACTACCAAGTCTACTAATCATGCAATTCTATTGGCAGTTATCCCTAACCGTCGTACGTCTCATACGTATCGGTGGCAAGCCGACTACGTGAGTCCGTGTCCAACATGTAACTCACAACACGTGATAAAGCATGTGTCAAGGCCATATGAGATATACCAATACCTCATGTTAGTGGGTGGTTAACTAGTACTAAGTCCATGCAGAGTAAGAAATGAAATCGTAAAACGACTAAAACAGTCGCTCGCATCCAAGTGTGACTTAGACGCACAATAAAATAAAATTGGCAGTATATAATAAGAACTGAATATAAATAACAAAATAAAATAGCAAGAAAAGACAAAATATAATGGCAAAGTATCTAGCCTGAGAATGGTGCACAGCAACAGCAAAATCCAGTACTCAGAATGGTAGCACGCAAAGTCAAATACCGCAAACGACCCCGGATGCTGAAACAAACATCACAAACATTTTTAGTATAAAAGATATGCCTAAAAATTCTAGCTCGAAAGTTCAATTATAGACACAGGGACAAAATTATAATTTTGGGTCAAAACAATGTTCGTCGTTTGACCCGTTTTGTACCGAAAAGCATGCCAGTACTTATGATCTCCAAAATCATCAAACTACATGTCTATGGAACCGTTTTAATGATACGAATGCAACCATATATTCAAAGTTGGATTTCAGTGGGTTGTGTATAATTTTGCCCAATCGATCGGGTTGCGGGCCCGCCAAAAAGACGTTTCGGTCGACCTTCTCAGAATCGGACCAAACTTGGCATACAAGACCAAAAAATTGATACGGTCCTGTTGGCGTAAGTTTCTCGAGATGACGAACATGCATAGAGTTATGGCCTAGTTTGCAAAGGGGCCGATACGGGATATCTCGACGGATACGCTTCGATTTCGTCGCGCACGCACAGCAAAATCGAGTTCCGTCAAATCTCACACGTTGACAACATCCATACGCATCTTTCGATGCTTATGGGTTGCGACCACGTCGCCCGGTTTGTCGGGACGCACGCTATATCGGGGAGTTTTTCTTAATTTTTACATTTTTTGAAAATAGTTTTTACCAATTTTTGAAGGTGAATAACTTTCTCATGCTGGATGAAAAATAGTTCTACCAAAGGGATTTTCATCACCTATAGGTTTTCTTCAACTGTTTTAAATTAGATTTGGTAAACTATTAATAGGTCGACAATAATTTTTATCCAAAGTGGGTGTTTGGACTGTTCTAATACTCTATTTTTATACAGTTTTTGCTTGACTTCATGTAAATTTCATAGGAAGCATGGTTTTCTTTTGTTGAATCTATTGTCCAGGGTTTGTAGAGGGTTACATAGGGTTCCTAGAATAGTTTACGGAATCAAAAATGAGCAACCATCGATGAAGAAAACTAACGACGAACGGGCGTACCTCGTTGCGTGTTCGAACATTGTCTCCTATGTTTGCTGTCGGATTGTAATGCCTTCCCGGCGGTGCATCGGTCGAGTACGGCGTGTAGGCGATTCGGGTCACACGCGGGGATGTCGGGAAGGCGTCGGACTTGGGGTTTAGGGTTTTGCGTGGTGTTTCGACGAGAATTTTTTTAAAGAACCTCTACTATTCGTATATATTTATAGGATGTTTAAATCCTAATTTGGGTCAGGTTTTTAATCCAATGAACGCTAGGATTTGATCGATTTCTATGCAAAGTGGAGAAGGATTAGGCCGGGGATAGGATGCGAAGAATTGGGGAGACGATTTTCAATATTCCATGTTCGAACGGGGCTCTGTTCTTCTCTTCCTTTCCCGTTCGGGAAACCACAAGTACTGTTCCTTTTAGGAACAGTACAAAATGGTTATCTTTTTTTACTATATATACATACTTATATATATATATATATATATATATATATATATACACACACACACACACACACACACACACACACACACACACACACACACACACAAATATACACACACACACACACACACGCACCCACACACACCATAGCACCTAGAAATTTTTTTAAAGTAATTTATAAAAATCCAATACTAAATAAAATTAATTATAGAGAAATTTTTAACAGAATAAATTATAACCAATATTCAGAAATTAATATTTACCTAGTAGTTTCTGTATAGTAAATTTATCATATAAATTTTTACCAACTATTTGTAAATAAGAAATATGCCAAAAATATTTTTAAATAGAATAATAAAATAATTATAAAAAATAGGGGGGTTTAAATCCTATTCAACTTGTAAAAAATTTGTCCTCGAAATTTAATCTAACGAGGGGTTATGCAATGCAATATGATGCGAATGTCAAGGAAACTAACATACAAAAATCATACCTTGGTTTTCGAACAAATGAGGGTAGCGGTTTCGAATGTCATCCTCGCACTCCCAAGTAGATTCTTTTGGCGAGTGATGCTTCCATATTACGCAAACCAATGGAATGGATTGGTTCTGCAAAACCTTCTCGACGATCAAGGATACCTACCGGCTACTCTTGGTATGACAAGCTTGGACCAATGGTGATTTCGAAGTGATCAAGCACATGAATGTTGTCTGCCACGTATCTCCTCTGTTGTGACACATGGAATAATTCATGTACTCCCTCTAGTGACGGTGGCAACGCCAATCTATAGGCGACTTCTCTAACACGTTCCAAGACATCAAAAGGGCCGATGATCTTGGACTCAACTTGCCACATCCTTTGAATCAGATCGTGCCTCTAATGGGGGATATCTTCAAGAAAACATGTTCGCCTTCCTTGAACTCCAAGGGTCAACGACGGTGATCCACCTACTGCTTCTGTCGATCCTGCGCTGCTCGCAGGTAGCATTGTATCTTCTTCATCTTCTCTACCGTACTCACAAACAACTCGGGACCCAATATCTGTCGCCCTCCAATATTACTCCAACAAACAGAAGATTGACACTTCCTACCATACAATGTTTCAATCGGAGCCATCGGAATGCTCGCTTGTTAGCTATTGTTGTAAAAAAATTCTACAAGATGGAGGTGGTCTTCCCATGATCCGCCAAAGTCGAGCCTGCACGCTCTTAACTTGTCTTCTAGCGTCTGAATAGTACGATGTAATTGCCCGTCTGTCTGTGGGTGATATGCCATGCTAAACTTCAAATGGGTACCCAAACTTTCTTGCATACTTCTCCAAAAGTGTGAGGTGAATCTCGTGTCTCAGTCCAATATGATGCTAACTGGCACACCATGTAGCTTCACTATTTACTTCATGTACATGTCAGCCAAGACCTCTGTGGACTGGCCCACTCTAAAAGGTAAGAAGTGGTCTAATTTGGTAAGTCTATTAACTATCACCCAGACGACATCTCCTCCACTAGGACTCCGAAGAAATCTCGTAACAAAATCTACGGCGGTGTGCTCCCATTTCCACTCAGGAATAGGGAGCGGCTGTAACAATCTACCTGACCTTTGGTGCTCTGTCTTCACTTTTTGGCATACTAAACACTTGACCACAAAATGAGCTATCTTTCGCTTCATTCCATGCCACCAATAGTACTGTCGCAAGTCCCGGTACATCTTATTTCCTTCGGGGTGTATGGAGTAGGTCGAACTATGTGTTCCGGCCATCAATTCATGTCGTAGATCTCCATTTGAAACAAAAATATGATTACCACATAGTAATGTCCTATCGGGATGAATCCTCAATCCCGTCTGCTCTCCTGTTTTGGTCCTCTCTAGGTCATCTGAATCTAGCGTCTGTGGGTAATACTGTCTTGATCCTCTCTACTAGCGATGATTATACTTGGAGATTGGCTAGTACGCTATCATCTCCAGGCAATACGACTTCAATGCCAAGCTTCTGCATGTCTTATATCAACTCCTTCTGTGTGGTCAAGAAATGAGCCATAGGCTTACGACTTAATGCATCCGCCACAATATTAGCCTTGTCCGGATGATAATACAGCTCGACCTCATAATCCTTTATTAGCTCAAACGAACGACTTTACCGTATGGTCAACTCTTTTTGTATAAAAATATACTTGAGGCTCTTATGATCGGTATAGATATCTACCTTCTCGTCGTACAAGTAATATCTCCAAAGCCTCAGAGCGAAGATAACTGTTATGAGCTCTAGATCTTGGGTTGGATAATTCTTCTCGTATACTCACAACTATCTCGATGCGTATGCTACTATACGGCCATGCTACATCAAGACGCATCACAATCCCTTTTCGGATGTATCACTATATATCACAAATACTTTCTGGCCTGATGGTAATGTCAAGAAGGGTGCAGTGGTCAAGCGCTTCTTCAACTCATCAAAAGTGACTTGACACTCGTCTGTCCATACAGACACTTGGTCCTTTCAAGTCAACTGAGTCATGGGACTCGCCATCCGTAAGAAATCTTCTACGAACCTTCGGTAATAACCCATGAGTCCAAGAAAACTTCTCACCTCAAAGACTGATATGGGAGCGAGCCATGCCTTGATTGCTATAATCTTCTTCGGATCTACCGATATGCCATCTACCGTGACAATTTGCCCAAAAAATGATACCTCCTTGAGAAAGAAGTCACACTTGCTAAGCTTCGTAAAAAGGTGCTCGTTTCTCAAGGTCCCCAAGACGATCCATAAATGCTGCTCGTGCTCCTCTTGGCTCTTCGAGTGTATCAAGATATTGTCTATAATGACGACCATAAATTTGTCCATGTACTGATGGAAGATCTTGTTCATTAGGTTCATGAAGACTGCGGGAGCATTGGTCAAACCAAATGGCATGACCAAAAACTCGTAGTGTCCGTATCTCAATCAGAACGTCGTCTTTGGAATATCTTCCTTCTGAACCTTCAACTAATGATAGCCCGATCGCAAGTCGATCTTGGAGAATACTTTGGCTCCACTCAATTGATTGAATAGGTCGTCTATGTGCGACAAGGGGTACTTGTTCTTCATCGTTACTGCGTTCAAGGCTTTGTAGTCAATGTACATACGCACTGTCCCATCTTTCTTTGGCACGAATAAGACGGGTGCTCCCCATGGTAACGTACTGGCATGGATAAAGCCTTTCTCAAGCAATTCGTTTATCTGCATCTTTATCTCTACCAACTCCTTTGGTGCTAGCCGATATACTTGAGATGAGATAGGCTCGGCTCCAGGAATAAGCTCTATAGAAAACTCGATGTCTCGGTCAGGTGACAGTCCTGGCAGATCCTTAGGGAATACATCTTGGAACTCAGTGATGATAGGTTGTTGTGGGATGTCATACATCATCATGTGAGTCCCTAATGCAAGTGGATGGCTTCTCTCTTCTGCTCCTCTAGCAAACTCAAACTTTGTCTCATTTGGTGGTCTAAAGACGATACTACCTCTATGATAGTCTGTGGATGCATAGTGTTGGCTCAACCATTCCATCCCAAGAACTACATCGAAAGTTGGCATAGAAAATACAAAAAATCGTACTTTCATCCCCCTACCACATATCACTACAGGACAAAATCTACAAACGCTACTCACAGGCACTATTCCTCCTCTAGTAAGGATCCTAATATTTTTAGATAATGGCATGGTGGGAATACTATGTCTAGTTGTGAAGCTAGTGGCTATGAATGAATATGTGTCTCCAGTATCAAATAAAGTAACGGCAGGAAATATAGCAACGAAAACTATACCTGCTATGACCTCCGCTTCTGTCTCTATATCCTCAACAGCTAGTGAGAATGCCTGTCCATAATTCTGACCTGGGCCCTGAGCTCTAGCCCTGTTGTAATGCACTGCTTGGGGAGGTAGTGGTGGACGAGGAGCTTCTACTGCAGGTCGGGGTACCAAAAGTGCCGGAGCTATATGCCTCAAGACTTGCTGGGCATGTACTAGTGCTTGCTACTCGGGGCAATCCCTGGCCATGTGTTGTCCTGATCTGCACCTCATACATAATCCCAGACGAAGTCGACAATCATTCCTAATATGACCTTGCTTCCCACAATAGTTGCATGTAGGCTTTTGTTAAGGCATGCCCCTCTGTTATGGCTATATCATGGGTCTCCGAATGGGTCCACCCTGGATCGCTCTAGCTGGTGCAACTGTGGGTGTATGGCGTCTCATTGTCTGCTCTTTGCGAAGAAGCTCCTAGGTATGTGCTTCCTCTAAAATTGCTGCATGCGAGACTTGAGACTGTATGGTAGTGTAAGTCTTGAGCTTTGGTGTAAGCCCCTGATGGAATCTCTTTGCCTTCTTCTGCTCCGTCAGGATCAATGTCGTACCAAATCTACTCAGGCGGCTGAACTCTGCGTCGTACTCATCTACCGATATATTCCCTTGCTTTAGAAGTAGAAACTGGTCATAAAGAGCATCTCAAACGTGAATGGAAAAGAATCTCTTGTAGAAGAGGTCGTAGAACTCCTTCTATTTTATTTCAGTGCCCAATCGTCTTTTTTCAGCCTTCCACCAGTGATGAGCATTGTCTTCTAAGAGTAAGTCCACTACTGTCATCCAATCATGTGCTGGCAACTGGGATGCCTTCAAGAGCTACTCCGTGCTAATAAGCCACACAGAGACCTCTAATGGTTTCTCGTTCCCTCTGAATGGCTTGGGGCTCATCTCCATGAAGTTCTTGATAGAACCCTCATAAGGATATAGAGCTGGTGCTAGTACCAGTGCTGGAGGTAGAGGTGGGGATCTAGTCAGTGCTGCCATCATGGTCTACCTCATCAGCTTAGTCTGCTTCCACTGAGCTTGCATCATGGTGTACATGAACTGAGTAGTGGGGTTTCCATCAGCCTGTAGTGGTGGCATTTGAGGTCCTGACTTTGGAGGGAACTGCTGAGGGAATAGTGGTGGTGGCAGTGGTCCATTCCCTCTTGGTGGTATCGTGGTGGTCTGCCTAGCCTGGCTGACTGCGGGCACTTGGGTGTCCTGCTGCATCGTCGACGGGGTTGTGGTAGTCTGCTACTGTCACAGCTAATAGGGGGTCACCGGGGTTATTGGAGGATTCTGCTCCTCCTGGGTAGCCGCATCACGAGATGTGGTGGTCAGGGTAAAGGTGCATCCACGTCGTAGATTCATACTGCTGGCATAAAAATAATATTTTATTAGAAAAGATTCAAACATGAGGCAATTCAAGAAATCGAAGAGAGTTCAACAATTTGAAGTCAAATGAGGTAATAAGTATGGATGGGATTTTTTTTCTATTTTTATTCCTAGATGCAGGCTTGTTGGGCACAGTCATGTAACCCAACAATATTTTCTGACCTGTATGGGTCACCACAAAAATATGTAACGTCCCAGTCCAATATACTTAGGACTAAGTACGTAGACATATCAGCTGCATACATACGAGGAATACTCCAATATATGGAATCCCCATATGTATATAAAAGTTGTAAGAAATATATTAATCACAGGCCACAACACAGAATAACTAATCTCATTCATAGTACACAAAAGATAAATGATAGTCTTGAATAGATAAAATAAATGAGTCAAGGATGTAGCCGGGCGGAAACAGATCCACTACCAGACAACTATGATAATAATCTCAAACTGGAGTCCGACCTCCTCAAATAGAAATAAAAGAAATAGTAAAAGATATCCACTACAAATTCTCATATCATATAGCTAAATCTCGAAAGGCAGTGCCTCATCGTCTATGAAGGATGTATCGAGAGAGGAACCGTACTCCTGGAGAAATCGTCTAAGCCTGGAGAATTCACCAGGTCCTTTGCAGGACGTAACAAGATACAAGAAAATAATATGTCATATAAACTGTAAATAAAGAAAAGAAATATGTGTGCAAAAGGGTACCTAACCATTCTACTATGATCATGTTTGTTAAGAACAAGCCTCCAATGTATGAGCACTTCTGGTTAATAATAGGATCCGGTATAGTCCCCTCTCGGGTACCAGTGACCAAGTGCATAACGTTCAAGAACGTCAGTGGCCAACCTGAGGGGATAAGCTTACCCGTATCTCCAGTGGAGCATCCGAATTACAAGGAATAAGTGTAACCCATAAATTAAGGATTTGTTCTTCCCACCTAATGCCTAGTAGGGTCATCTCTATGACTCATATGAACCACTAGTAACTGCCAAGTCTACTAGTCATGTAATTCTATTGGCAGTTGTCCCTAACCGTTGTCTCATACGTATCGGTGGTCAGCCGACTACGCGAGTCCGTATCCTACATGTGACTCACAACACATGATAAATTATGTGTCAAGGCCATATGAGATATACCAATACCTCATGTCAGTAGGTGGTCAACTAGTATTAAGTCCATGCAGAGTAAGAAATAAAAATAGTAAAACGACTAAAACAGTCGCTCGCACCTAAGTGTGACTTGGACGCACAATAAAATAAAACATGCAGTATATAATAAGAAATATATATAAATAATATAATAAAATAGCAAGAAAAGACGTAATATAATGGCAAGGTATCTTGCCTGAGGGTGGTGCACAAAAACAGCAAAGTCCAGTACTTAAAATATTAGCATACAAAGTCAAATCCCGCAAACGACTCCGGATACTGAAATAAACATCATGAACATTTTTGGTACAAAAGATATGTCTAAAAATGTTTGCCAAAAGTCCAATTCTGGACATAGAGACAAAATCATAATTTTAGGTGAAAACGATGTCCGTCGTTGGACCCATTTTGTACCGAAAAGTGTGCCAGTACCTATGGTCTCTAAAGTCGTCAAACTATGTCTATGAAACTATTTTGACAATAGAAACCCAACCATATGTCCAAAGTTGGATTCTGTTGGGCCGTGCACAATTTTGCACGTTGGATTGGGTAGTAGGCCCGCCAAAAAGACATTCCAGTTGACATTCTCATAATCGGACCAAACTTGGCATATAGGACCAAAAAAATGATACGGTCCTGTTAGCACAAGTTTCATCTCGAGATGACAAACGTGCACAAAGTTATGGCCTATCTTGCAAAGGGGCCGATACGGGATATCCCGACGAAAATGCTTCGATTTCGTCGCACAAGCACAAAAAAATTGAGTTATGTCGAATCCAATACGTCGACAACATCCATACACATCTTTTGATGATTATGGGTTGCGACCATGTCTCCCTGTTTGTCGGGGCGCACGTCGTGTCGGGAATTTTTCTTAATTTCTACAGTTTTTGAAAATAGTTTTTACCAATTTTTGAAGGCGAATAACTTTCTGCATGCTGGATGAAAAATAATTCCACCAAAGGGGTTTTCATCTCCTATAGGTTATCTTCAACTGTTTTAAATTAGGTTTGGTAAACTTTAATTGATCGACAATAATTTGCCTTCCAAAGTAGGTGTCTGGACTGTTCTAATACTCTGTTTTTATACAATTTTTGTTCGACTTCATGTCAATTTCATAGGCAACATGGTTATCTTTTATAGAATATATTTGCTCAGGTATGCAGAGGGTTACATAGGGTTCCTAGAACAATTTACAAAATAAAAAATGATCAAGCATCGATGAAAAAGACTAACGATGAATGGGCGTACCTCATTGCGGGTTTAAACTGAGTCCCCCTGTTTGCTGTCGAATTGGAATGCCTTCCCGGTGATGCGGTGGTCGAGTATGGCATGTAGGCGGTCGGGGTCACGTGCAGGGATGTCGGGAAGGTACTGGACTTAGGGTTTAGGGTTTTGCGTGGAGTTTCGACAAGATTTTTTTTGAAGAACCTCTACCGTTCGTATATATTTATAGGTTGTTTAAATCCTAATTTGGGTCGGGTTTTTAATCCAATGAACGCTGGGATTTGATCAATTTCTATGCGAAGTGGAGAAGGATTAGGCCGGGGATAGATCGCAAAGAATTTGGGAGAAGATTTGGAAGGGATTTTCAATAATCCATGTTCGAACGGGGCTCCGTTCTCCCCTTTCTTTCCCGCTCAGGAAACCGCAAGTATTGTTCCTTTTAGGAACAGTACATCATGGTTTATCTTCTTCTTTTTACTATATATAAATATATAAGAAGACTTATATATATATATATATATATATATATATATATATATATATATATATATATATAGGCAAAAACTCCCTCTTTTTATTCATTTCAGGCGCAAAATGTCGAAGCCTTTACAAGTATGCGCAAAAAACAAACTACAAGAATGGGGCAAGCCGCTCAGCGCGAACCGCTCAAAGGTCCAAAATGCCGACGCCTATACCTGACCCCAAACAAAAAGACGAAAAATTCGAGGAGCTAGAAGAGAAGAGAGTTCCAAAAGAGATACTGGCCGTGCGAGCAGTGGGATCTGATCTTACGGCACTGTTGGATTACCTCCCTAATAATCTGGTCGGCAGAGTACTGGTGCCCCTCATATCTCGCCTTATTGCGATTCTTCTAGAGGACCCATGTAGCAGCCGCCGTGATGATCTGGTGACCGTGGAAACTAGAGGCCCATCCTGCCAGGAGATCGTTGAAGCGCCCGCCCCCCTGATGTAGCCCGCAACGCTGAGAGACGACCCTCCAGACCTGGATAGGTAAATCCCTTTGACAGAAGATGTGGTTGGTGGTTTCGGTCTGACGCTCCGAGCAGCAATTACACGCAGACGCAAGGCTGAACCCAATGGAGTTGAGGTTGTCATCAGTAGGCAACTTTTTGCGAAGTGCTCTCCAAATAAGGAAGGACCATTTATTTGGAATGCAGGTCTGTCAGAAGGCCGCGATGGTAGGAGATGGCGTCCCGATACCTCGAACCACTCTTCTCGCCAAGCTGACCGAGAAGGATCCAGTAGCTTCGGCTGACCACCTCAGAACATCATGTTCGGAACCAAGCTTAAGGTCGTTGTTGCGAATGCACTCTACCGCCTCTTCCCCAACCCAATCCCGGATCTGGTTTCAGTTCCAGTCATTCCCTGGTAGGTAACTTTTATATATATATATATATATATATATATATATATATATATATATATATATATATATATATATATATATATATATAAACACCATAGCCAGGGGCGGAGGTATATATAGACTGCACTGGGCTGTAGCCCAGTGCAAGCAAAGAAAAAGCCAAAAAAAAATTCTAATGATCTCAGGCTGCCAACCCACTTCTCTATCTCCCTAGCATTGTATAAAACTTTGCTGGCTTCTTATTCAACTCTTGAAAGAGAGAGATGATTGATTGCTTCTTTACATTCCTAAAATCTAAAATATTGAACTCTTCATTCCAAAGTGCTCACACTACTCTAGAGAATACAAGTTCTCAATTCAAGAAAAAGTACAGCATCTTCCCATTGAATAGTAAGAAGACATAGTTGAAGTAGGCGAGCCAACTTAGTCCGCAACTACTTCTTTCTTAACTAGATCTAGTATCAAAGTATTCAAATTCACCTAAAACTATGCTCTGACCTTCACATTATGCTCACATTGACTTGTCACAAATATGGATGATTTATTTTTATTTTTGAAGAGAATACATAATCTAACTCCCATAAATAATCTTGCTTGGGAATCCATTATGTACATAGTTTGGTTTCCGGAAAGCAAAAAAAATGATGAATTGAGTACTTTTCATCTATATTTACAATGAATGCATTTTTTTAAAGTTTATTGTCTATGACAAATTTTGAATAATCAAATTTACAAAGAAAATTGTGTCGAACTTTTGGTATAAATTTTTAGAACATTACGGTAACTATTTGTCTATTAGCTAGCCCACCCTACTCCTAAATCCTGGCTCCGCCTATGACCATAGCACCTAGAAATTTTTTTAAAATAATTTATAAAAATCCAATACTAAATAAAATTACTCATAGAGAAATTTTTAACAGAATAAATTATAACCAATATTCAGGAATGAATATTTACCTACTAGTTTTTGTATAGTAAATTTATCATATAAATATTTACTAACTATTTATAAATAAGAAATATGCCAAAAATATTTTTAAATAGAATAATAAAATAATAATAAAAATAGGGATTTTACACATGATAGCTGGTCGGTCTCCAGGAGAAGGTTGTTCTACGAATTTAGTTTTGGTGACGGATAGTTTGCCAAAGCTTTACGGAGTGACGTTGGTTTATATAGTTCAAAAACATGAAGGAGATCAAGGTGTGCAGCAAACTAAATTTGGGACAGGCACATCACCATTCACACAGTTCAGGGGGAGCTGTGGGTCATCGATGGCGTGCACATTACATGATGTTCTGCTCGAGGACGCATATGTACGGGGGAGCTTCAGTATCGGACATGAAGGTGGGCAGGTTCAGGAGTTTGAATCTTTGAAAAATTGTACCGGTCGATTTGTTGGGCCAACCAAGGTTAAAGAAGCTTGTCAGAATAGTAGGTCCTTCCAGTGGAAGACAGAAGTCGAGGACAGGCATCCAAAACTTACGGTGAGGTTGTTCGTTAGAGACTTCGGTCTTGGTCATGTCATTATTGTTGGTAGGATCCTAGTGGTGTATATATATATATATATATATATATATATATATATATATATATATATATATATATATATATATATATATATATATATATATATATATTTTAATATATATATATATATATATATATATATAAAATATATATATATATATATATATATATATATATATATATATATATATATAAAACAAAAAAAAACAAAAAAAAACAAAAAAAAAAAACAAAATATATATATATATATATATATATATATATATATATATATATATATATATATATATATATATATATATATATATATATATATATATATATATATATATATATATATATATATATATATATATATATATATATCGTAGCACCTAGAATTTTTTTTAAAATAATTTATAAAAATCCAATACTAAATAAAATTACTCATAGAGAAATTTTTAATAGAATAAATTATTACCAATATTCAGAAATGAATATTTACCTACTAGTTTCTGTATAGTAAATTTGTCATATAAATATTTACTAAGTATTTGTCAATAAGAAATATTCCAAAAATATTTTTAAATAGAATAATAAAATAATAATAAAAATAGGGGTTTTACACATGATAGCTGGTCGGTCTCCAGGAGAAGGTTGTTCTACGGATTTGGTTTTGGTGACGGGTAGTTTGCCAAAGCTTACGGAGTGGCTTTGGTTTATGTAGTTCAAAACCAGGAAGGAGATCAACGTGTGCAGCAAACTAAATTCGGGACAGGCACATCACCATTCACACAGTTCAGGGGGAGCTGTGGTTCATCGATGGCGTGCACATTGCATGATGTTCTGCTCGAGGACGCATATGTACGTACGGGGGAGCTTCAGTATCAGACACGAAGGTGGGCAGGTTCAGGAGTCTGAATCTTTGAAAAATTACACCAGCCGATTTGTTGGGCCAGCCAAGGTTAAAGAAGCTTGTCGGAACGGTAGGTCCTTCCAGTGGAAGACATAAGTCGAGGACAGGCATCCAAAACTTACAGGGAGGTTGTTCGTTAGAGACTTCGATCTTGGTCGTGTCATTGTTGTCGGTAGGATCCTAGTGGTGCAGGAACTGCTACGCATGACAGTTATCTTCGATGTAGTGAACGAAGAGTTATAGACGGTGGAAAATGCAAAACAGGTTGGAGGATCATAGATCGATGACAAGAGGGTAAAAATTCTGTCGTTGGATGACAGACATGGAATCCATTTGAGGAGTCATAGGGTCAACACCCTCTCATCAATCTGGAGGATAAGACTCACTGCCCCCGTCTTCCTTGCCTCTGACGAGCAACCACTAGCCACACTTCGCAATCGAACCCACCAGCACAGAGGAATCTCTCTCTCCCCCCTTCTCTCTCTCTCTCTCTCTCCATATATATATATATATATATATATATATATATATATATATATATATATATATATATATATATATGGGAAAATGGGATATGAGCCATAGGCTCATACTTTTATATGAGCCATTCCATGTGGCTTCCATATGGACCAATAAAATATAGTAACTTGAAAAAAAAATTAATTACATAGATAGAAATAAAAGATCCCATAAAGATTTGATAAATAATTACTTATCATATCTTTACCTAGGAACTTACCAAATATGTTTACCTAAGAATTTAAATCGATAGAAATAAAAGATCCCATAATATTAATGTTAAGATTAATGTTAATATTAATTTTAATGTTAATATTAATATTAAATTTAATGTTAATGTTAATATTATTGTTAATATTAATTTTAATTTTAATGTTAATGTTAATGTGAATGTTAATAATAATGTTAATATTAATATTAATATTAATATTAATATTAATGTTAATATTAATGTTAATATTATTGTTAATATTAATTTTAATGTTAATATTAATGTTAATTTTAAAATTAATTTTAATTTTAATTTCAATGTTAATATTAATATTAATTTTAATTTTAATGTTAATTTTAATTTTAATTTGGAGGGACAAATGGTATTATTCCTATTTAAATTTTTTTGGTAAGTTTCTAAACAAAAATATGGTAAGTTATTATTTATCAAATATTTTATGAGATCTTTTATTTCTATCTATTTAAATTTTCTGTTCCAAGTTACTATATTTTATTGGTCCACATGGAAGCCACGTGGGATGGCTCATTTAAGAGTATGAGCCTATGGCTCATATCCCGTTTTCCCTATATATATATATATATATATATATATATATATATATATATATATATATATATATATATATATATATATATATTTGGAACCAGGTAAATTGTTTCTGGAATCGCTCCCACTGGGATTCGAACTCCTGACCACTCGGGCCGCATGCATCTCTCTTAACCACTAGGCTAGAGGTCATCTGCTCTCTCTCTCTCTCTCTCTCTCTCTCTCTCTCTCTCTATATATATATATATATATATATATATATATATATATATATATATATATATATATATATATATTCTCGGAGCGTCGATATAATGTGGTGCATTTTGCAAATTCAATCCCCTTCTTTTCTTTATTGTAGAAATTCATTTATAATTCTATATATGCATATAAGTTTATGTATGGTTAGTTGTGCATAAATAGCATATATGATATGTATTAGTTATATATATTGTTATTTACATGTGTATGTCATATATGTATGATAAAAATTATATATTTTTGCTTGAAATAAATACATTAAACCCTCTGCTTTATATTCTTCAAATAATGAAGTGTTCTGCTTTAATTTTGTTTGGACATGCCTGTACTCCATTATAGCCCTTCTAGTATTTGATATTTTTGAATTGCTTAGATTCTACTCTATGGTTAATCTCAACATCCTAATCTACGAATAGATGGCAAACGTATTTTCATAACATATTAAGGTAGGTCACAAGATGCTTAGGAGAGAGAGAGAGAGAGAGAGAGAGAGAGAGAGAGAGAGAGAGAGAGAGAAAAAGAGAGTCCTCGTAACAAAACAAAAAAGCTAAGATTTGGCCTACAAATTGGACATACAATCCAGCAGCTATAAGGTAGGTGCTAGCTAGGGCTGCAAACGAGCCAAGCCGAGTCAAGCTTTTGTAAGCTTAAGCTTGACTTGACTAGAATTAATCGAGCTCAAACTCGAGCTCGAGCTTGATAAAGTTTTTATTTTAGAGCTTGAGCTTGGCTTGGTTTGAGCTTGAGCTTGGCTTCATAAGCAAGCTTGATTCAAGCTTGATAAAGAAGCTCAATAAGCTCAAAATCAAGCTCGCTCAACGTTATTTCAAGCTCATTAAGCTTGATTTCAAGCTTAACAAGCTCGATTTCAATTTTGTTAGGTTTGAATTCAAGTACCTGTAATGTTAACAATTTATTTATAAAATTTAATTTAAAAAGTTCCTTAATATCAATTATATATATAATTCAACAAAGAACAAATGAGCTTCTAAACAAGCTCCTAAACGAGCCAGCTTGCAAGCTCATAAATGAGCTAGCTCATAAGCTCAAATGAGCCGAGTACTTCTAAGCTTATGTTTGAATCGTTTATTAAACGAGCTTAAAAATGAAACATGAGCGAAGCTTGTTTAGTAACGAACGAGCTCAAACAAGCTTTTATCGAGCCGAGCTTCGAGCACCTCGCAAACGGCTTAACTCATTTGCAGCCCTAGTGCTAGCCAACTAACCCAAACCCACTCCATATAATTCCCTCACCCGCTCCCCCTCCCTCTCCCTCTCACACCAAACTGGGATATCTCTTCGTATATTCATACTTGCTAACAAAGCTAACATCATGCAACACCAAGTATAACAAGTCCACCCGCACTCCATGCCCTCCAGCCATCTAATCCATGAGGTAATGAGAGACCGCATGGAGAGATTCACCGCCTTCCCTTTCTCCACCGGCTGCATTTCCAACTCAAGCGTGGATGTCGTCGGCAGCCAGCCAGCCAAGTCGCGATCCGATCATTCGAATGCAGTACTACCGACAGGTAAACAGTTAATTCTATATATGCTAACCATATAAGTATCCTCTCTTGTTAATAGCTGCACGTTTCTGTTTCTCATCGAGTTATTTCCTTTTGCAATGTACGATATGAAGGTGAATTAGTACTCCTCGACTCTAATGGGAAGACGAAAACGCCGTTTCCAAAGCCCAACATTTCTGCGAGAATCCACAAGGTGCTGAAGGTCTTCAAGAACCTGTCCTACATGTTCCAGTTCTACAAAGGAGATGAAGACGAAGTCGACGTCGACGACGAAGAGAGGGAAATGGTGATTGGCTTACCAACTGATGTCCAGCATGTAGCTCACATTGGATGGGATGGACTCAACAGTACCGGCAGCACTACTGCTATGAAGAGCCGGGACCATAAAGCTCCAGACCCATCCATCTCCCTGAGGCAGTTTGAGCTTTCCATGGCAACACATGCTGATGCTCCACCCCACCAAACTCATGCCCATGGTCCCATTTGAGTGAATATCTTCTTCTGCGTGAAGCTTTCCGGCGTGCTGTTAGTTAGCCTGTCCTCTTTCTGTGGTGGTGGTGTTGTTCTCTCTGTCGTTTCAGTGAGGTTTGCATGTGAACTTGTATAGCTCTCTTTGACGTGGGAATCTTCCAACATTAATTACTTGGTTTCTTGTTGTATACATGGGTGGGGGGTTAAATGTTAAACCACTTGGTAATTAATAATAATGGGGCTCACATGATATTGAAAGACATGCAGTTGACACCATGCCAAACCCTAGCTAAAGCTGTAGCTTAAGCTTCTCTTCTTGACTACAGAATGTGAACACTTGTCTTCGTGGATTGTACAGCTCATTACTTTGTCTTTGTACTCAGGAGGAATATATATATTCCGAGTATATTCAGGGCCGGCCCTGAGTTAATGGGGTCCTAGGCAAATTTTTAAAATGGGACCCATATACAATATAAAAATGGAACTAAAAAATGACAAAGCCAATGCTAGAACCTAGGATCTCTTCTGTACAAGTATAACAAACTACCACTAAACCATAAATGTTTTGTGATAAAAGGAGGATCATATTATATATAGTTCTATTTTCAATATAAGATTACTAATATATATATACATTTAAATTAATTTTTTTGGGCCCCCAAATTTTATGGGGCCCTGGACGGTCGCCCTGGGCCAGGGCCGGCCCTGAGTATATTCATAATCCATGCTGGTCAGGTTAGGCTTTCCTATCACAAATTTATGGAAGATGCTATATGTACTGCGATTTTTGACCACAGTGATGTGTCGTTGTTCTATTGGTAGGTCAACCGATGGTGGACCTGAGCAAATTGGGAGAGCAATGGGATTTGTCAATTTGACCACATGCATGCGAACCATGACCGTAGTCCAAATATCATTTCCGTAAATTTATATTATTTGCTTCACTGTCATAGGAGCAACATTTGGTACGTACTCATGTGTCCCATTTAACAGTAACCGGTATTGATACTGACTGGTTATCATCCATTCGATCATCTTGTTCTTTCTATAGTACGATTGAAGATAAAAACTACTGGCCATGTTTGGTACATTGTAATATAATCATCAATTCTATCAAATAAAATAATTATTTGATTACATTGCGATTACGATTACATTATAGTGAACCAAACGAGGTCGATGCATTGTGAAATTATACTTGTTAATGAATTTTATCTACTATGTGATACTTTTGCCTGAGCAAAGTGGAAGATTGTGTATCAGTTATGGATATTATAAATGATTTCGCTGCAAGGGCGGAGCTAGAATTTCGAAGTAGGATGGACTAGATTAGGTCGGGGTAGGCTGACCATGGACACACTTATATAAAAAAACCCAAAAAAAAGTTTTTTTTTTGCGGGTGGGGGGGTGCTGCAGCCCACCCCAGCCCCCTGGTAGCTCCGCCACTGTTTAGCTGGGATACTGAAAGATCAACTGTACTGCAGACTTTGTGACTGATTTTGTCTACTTTGCGATATTATTGGATTCATCTGGTCTAACACTACTTTGTTGCTTGGAACATGCGGAGCAAGTAGAAGGAAGGTAAGGGCCAAGCTTTAAGTTCAGCATTTGAAAGTCCATGATATTGAGAAATTACTTGATTCATCTGGTAAGCTAGCTTTTCGCAGTCAGAAATGATATTTGGACCGACGGGTGTGACCTTTCATTGTCCGTGCCCACTTTTATTGTCTTGTCCACATGACAGACTCCCATTGACTCTTTCTATCCTCTACTAGCTCCGGACCTATTCCTCTGCTAGTTCAAATAGAAGTCTGTCACGTGGGCACTAGCAATGGACGGTCATGCCCATTGCATGTAGCATAGTCCTTCCCGGATAGATGGCTGTCTCGCAATTAGATCTCTCAGATAGAACTACACGTAAGTGAATCTGCTTATTGATGTGACATTGAAGAAACTAGTCCTTGTTGATATATAAATAATAAGACTATATATTTTCTTAAAAAGAAAAGAATGTACACTTTATTACTCTATATACCAGACCTGGTTATTATTAAAAAGGAATGTCAGCCAAGGATGTTTAGTCCAATGCCAATTATTTGGATCTCAAAAAATAAAAATAGTGTTGGAAGTCGAACACGTCCTACAAGCGTTCTGATACCGTGTCTGAGACGTTATCAACCCACCTGAAATAACTAACCCCCATCTAATGCACCAAGCACAAATAAAGACAATTCTATATGGCGGTGACTACGTCACTTGGACAAATCTCAATCTATATAACTCAGATAAAATTATAATATTGACAAAAATAATGCTGAACCATTTTTCCTAATAGGTTCTACTCCCTCACCATACTAAAGAAGAAAAGAAATAAATTATAATTGAAATTGTTCACCAACCGTAGCAATCTCTCTGTAAGCCTCCTGAATTTAGGGCTTATTTTTTTCAATTTTCTAAATCAATTAATTTCAATAGATATTATTATTTGATTAAATGCTCTCTACCGTGACTTGGATTTCTAGAGCGTCAGGGATGCCAGTCTCTGGAAACTTTCTTCATGAGTTTTGTAGTGGACATGATTACCTTTATTTCGGTACATAATGTCCCACTCAAACTTGTTCCCTTGTACTCTTTTTGCTTCGCGCAACTTCAGGTCAATTTGGACCATTTGATCGTTGATTAATTATTAATTGATTTTTCACTCTTTTCCTTGATCATCATATGTACGTTACCATGACTTTTAATTTAGGAGCATCGGACTAGTCTTTTTCTTGAAACCAACTTCTCATGCATAATCTACTCGAGACGTCCTACGTCCATGACCTTCGTGTCCCACTCAGACCCACCATCTTGTGCTTCATTTTCTTCACAACTTTTGGGTTAATTTAGGCTAATAAATTATCTACCGTATAATGTGACCTGACTTCCAATTTAATTTCGAGACCCGACATCGATCCAACCTAGTTGACCAAAAATATGGACATGGCCCACATGAAGCCTATTACCCGCATGATACTTGTGTCCCATTTATTTGAGTCTCCACATGTTACTTATTTACCCATGATCATAAACACCCAAAATTAATTCATTTATTGTACCCAGTCTGTTTTAGCCCCACCTGGCTCAACCAAATCCAGTCCAGGCTTCATGTTACCCTCCTTCATGACACCCTCACTCTCTTTTCCCTTGAAAAAATATTAAATACCTTGTCTACCCTTTTTTTATATTTAATATACAACCCCCTTTAATTAAATCCCTAGAGAATAATTTTTACTACATAAAATCCTAGCTTTTGGTTCCTATCCATCAATCCCAACCACCCATCCCAAGCACAAACTCACACAAACACACCCCCAATACTTGGCCGGCCCTAAGGAAACAAATATCCCATTTTCTCTCTCCACTTTCTCTCTCTTTTTAATATCTCTCATTCTTTTTCTTTATTAAACCCAATCATACACTCACTCTCTCTCTCCCCTCCAAATACTCACAACCCCCTCCATTTTGGCCGACACTTTCTTAGCCGACCCCCTCCTCCTCTTTCTCCTCCATGGCCGACTTCCTTTCTCCTCCACTTCTTCATCATCACCACCATCAACCTCCTCCAACACCACCATCAACCTCATCTTCACAACCGCCCCCACCGTCGCCGGGCGCCACCCCCGCCGTCGTCGGGCACAACCGCCCCCGTCGCTGCGCCTCGCACCCCCGCGTGGTCCACGTAGCAGCAGCTACTGTAACACCATGGCAGCATACGCAGCTGCAGCAACAGCCGGCCCTGGCCGCACGGTGCAGGCGCAGGCTCCACGGCCGACGTGGCCGGCCACCCCCTGGCCGGGCGACCCCCAGGCACCTTCCCGTGACGGCCACCGTCCTCCGGGACGCGCCGCCTAGGCGTTTCATACGTTTGGCATGGGTTTCCGTCTGTGCGAGCTCGAAATGGATCCAAAAATAGTGTTTCGTCGCAGCAACTTCGCACACATTTTTTGGGAAATCCGACCATTGGATCGATGATTTCTTCGCTCCGTCACAATCTCGGTATATAGCTCTTCATTCCCCTCAATTTTTGTCCGTTAATTTTATCGTTTGATACATCAAAACTGGCCACCAAGTTGACCGTTTAAATTATGTAATTTTTGGACAGTTTTATGGAGCCAACTTCGTCGGTCCGTATCTCCTCCATCGCAGCTCCGTCTGGCGTGCCACTGGTTCCTATACGCAGCTGGTATAACCCTCTTCCTAACTTTTTAAGTTCCATTTCATTGTGAGTACGTTTGACTGGTTGAATTCGACGCCAAAGTTGGCCGTCCGAATTCGTAATTTCCAAGTTGTAAAATTCTATTTTTGAACCCGGGACTCCGAATTCAATTTCTGACACCACCAGTAGACTCGTGGTGTCGTTCTGGCACATTTTCATATAAAGTTCGTTAGATTTGGAGGACGTGGACCCTGGCACGCAATTCGGTGCAAAGCGGGCCCTACAGTCCGGATCAACGGGACTTTTTGATGTCAGCTCATCGGAATCCAATTTCGGATATACCGTTGAGTTCGTATCGTCATTCTGGACTCGTTGACATATAATGTGCTAGATTTTAGTGGACATTGGTTCCGGCACGTATTTCCGTGCAAGTCGGATACCAATATCCGGGTCAATGGGTCATTTTGAGATCGGCTCATCGGAATCCAATTCTGGATACACCGTTGGGTTCGTATCGTCATTCTGGATTCGTAAACATATAATTTGCTAGATTTAGTGGACTTTTATTTTGGCACATTTTTTGGTACAAAGTGGGTCCGACACGGAAACCGTTTTGACCCGAAATTACTTTTTTGCCCCTGTATCCAAATTGGACTTATGGATAGGCTATCCTAGCTAATTTGACCATTCTGGACACGTTGGTGATGGTTATTCACCATTCGACCGCATCTATAGATTTTCACCCTATTATTATAATCTTTTTCCTTTTGTTGTATTTTGAGATCCATCGATTCCAGTGATCTCACAATCACTGAAATTGATATGTTGACCCTGTAGATGTTTATAGAGACTAGCCTTGACCCTGTTTGACCCTGGTTGACTGCTTTGACTGAACGTCGAAGTAGAGTCAATATTGACCTAGGTTAGACTAGTTTTGACCTTGGTTGACCACAGTTGACTATTTTGACCAAAAGTCAACCAGAAGTCAACCGTAGCCTAAAATTGACTAGAAATGGACCAGAGTTGACCAATTGACCTAAAGTCAACTGTTAGTCAACGTTAGTCAAGTTTGACCTAGAGTTGACCTAGGGTTGACCAGTTGACCAGAAGTCAACTGTAAGTCAACCCTTGACTTAGATTAACCTAGTTTGACTTGCTTTGACTTAGATTGACCTAGTTTGACTTAGTATGACTTGGTTTTACTTTCAAACCCTTATATTGATACATTATTCCATCTATAGGTCCTCGAGGCACTGTTCTTGGACTCAGTCGACTTATCTATCGCATCACAGGCGAGTACATTCTCTGATAATATTTCTGTTTTATGATATCGTCTATGTTTCTTGTATTTAGTGTAGATATCATTTGTTCTCTTGACATATTGTTCATACGGATTGGTATTTCTCTGGATCCCATCATGAGATGTTATTCCTGGTATTCTTGGTATATATTGTGCAAGTCTTTCTTATTCCTTGTGCATTGTATAGACACGATTCCTGCGAAGGCTAGCTACCCTCTCAGAGAATCGTGCGTCATGATGTGTCATGGTTGGATCCACTATACTAGTCGGGGGACGGGGAGTATTAGTGTAGATATGTGGTCAAAGCCTATTATACACCCCTTGTACACCTATTAATTGTGAGTGTTGATCATACACCCACGTATGGTTTGTCACGACCCGCACCCTGTTTAGGGGCACGAGCACGTGGGTACGTCCAGCCTACGCCGCAGTATCGACGGTAGAACGCTGTGAAGGTCATCTAGAATATATAGAATCTAAGACACAAATATAACCTATCATCTCCGCACGGAGGAATATAACAACAACTCAATCACATAATTCTAAGGAAGATAAACACGATGATAAAGATAAAGATGAGATAAATAGTCTGAAATAGTGCCGAGCCACAATCACGAGTTCAGAGACCAAGACATAAAATAATATCCCAAAATAAATACTACAAGTCTCAAAGTATCAAACTGAAATGTAATCAAGACAAAATCTAGGTGAACTAGGCCACTACTGGCGGTGCGTGCTCTACGAGCACCGGGTCCACCGGCATGTCCTGGTCGTAGGCTCCATCTATGTCAAATCCGTAGTAGGTCGAACAATCTGCATCTAAATCCTCTGAAAAATAACGGAGGTTATCCTGTCAGGATATGAGCAAGTACAAACGCCAACAGCAGTTTCATGTGAATTGACAAATACTATAAGAGACAATCATAATGAAATACAAGATGGAATATCAAGGCTGAAAGTAAAACGGTACAAGAGAATTGGATATCATGTCATGTGTGAGATATAAGATAAAACTGAAATATAAACAATGGAAAGTAATATGAGATATGATGTAAACATAAAAATAAAGTGCCATGAGATATTAGAGCGTTATGTGATCGGCTTGGGTCAAGATCAGGCTGTTCCATTTGACCGGCTATGCACAGGTAGTATAATAATGTAGGGGTCAGGCCGGCCAAAATGGAAAGCTATGCACAAGTAGTATAAGGTCAGGCTACATGTAGAAGCATGGAAAATAATAAAGAAAGATCTATGCGGCCAAGGAGCCCCATGCGGCTCAGAGAGTTCATGCGGCTCAAGTATCCATGCGGCTCGAGCGTCTATGCGGCTCAAACAAGTTCTATACGGCTCAGAGAGGAGCCACGTGGCCTTCAAACAGCTCTTCCGTTTGTCCTTTATTGCATTAAATGCTTTGACGGCTGACAGCTCTGACACATGGCAGCCCTGACACAAAAATACAATTATGACTCCGTCATAATGACAGACTCCTAGGGAAATGAAGAAAATCTCTGACACAATCTCCCGAAATCCAGAAACCTTCATAAGGATTTGACACGTGGACAGTCGCATGCGGCTCACGAAGACTATCCCCATGCGGCTCAAGCGAAGGCTGCCTCATGCGGCTCATAAAGACTATCCCCATGCGGCTCACGAAGACTATCTTCATGCGGTTCATGAAGAAGGCACCCATCATGCGGTCACCTACACTCATGCGGCTCAGATCAGTACCATGCGGTCCAAATGTTCAGGGGGCCACTGTCAAGCAGCCTTGACACGTGGCCAGCCTTATACGACTCAACGAGGAGCAACCTTCCCGTGACTCAGTTTTTTGCAGTGGCTCGCAGTTAAGACACGTGGCATGATAGCGGGACACGTGGCATCAAATTGATTAAAATCCCTCAACAAATCCTAATAAAATATTGGTATCAAATCAGATCATTTGCAATCAAGCAAATTAATGACACGTGTCGAAAAATCCGAGGTTGGCATGATAAATCAGGAGAATTTATGTCAATCATCATTAATTACCCACAAAAGATTTGATGTAATCACATTTATTGCTCAAATCTCGTATATTCAAGATGAACGACCCAGATCCAGTGATATTTAGCCGCCGACTTTTAAGAATGGGCAATTATTGCAAACCCTAATGATGTCCTCCCCACTCTTATAAATAGCAGGGTGCCATTCCCTTGCGAGGACATACGGAGAGAGATATACAGAGAGGGAGGAGAATCTCAGATAAAAAAAAAGAGAGCCAGAGAGCCAGAGAGAGAATATACAGAGATCAAAAAAGAGAGCATTTTTTCATCAACGCCAAGCAGTTCTTCTACAGAGCCAAGGCTGCACCCGATCTTCCAAGGAGTAAGGCAGAGCTGCCGTCGCTTTTCCGAGCCTCTACCGTCACCCCCCAGAATCTAAAATAAACAATTGTACGTAGATTGCTGTACCTAGGTTTTTGTCCATAGGCTTTCTTTGTACAAGCGAGTTTGTATTGTGAAGTGAAAGTCCAGTCCTCCGATAATTGTTCTGTTCTTCTTTTATATTTTATAGCAAACACGATGGCGACTCTGCTGGGGAGAAACTTCTCCACGGCTGAGGAGTTGGTGACGCAATCGGATGCAACCAAACTTGGCTCCACGCAACAAAAGATGGTCGTCCGCTTCGACCAACAGGCGTTTGAAGAAATGCTCTCTGAGGGAAGCGCTGGCCCGTTCCAGAAGCGAACCCGCACAAAGAAAGCTCACAGCAAGTGGAGGCCAAAATCATTTACTCCTCCACAAGCTCTGGACGGAGTACTCTCTGCTACCCAAGACGGCGAAGGCGACTCTCATACGGCTCCACTTCAAGCCATAGAGGACTATGCTGTCCCCAAGTCCGGCAGAGGAAAGCACTACGATGTTGGACTTGCAAGGACAAAGAGTGATTCTATGCGCCCCAAGAAGAAGCTGAACACTCATATGGACAAGTCTGCCAACCGCATGCAGGATGCTCATGCGGCTGAAACTGCCAGCCGCATGAAGGAGGTCTATGCGGCCAGATCATCCAGCCGCATGAAGAAAACTCATGCGGTCGAGACTCCCAGCCGCATGAAGAAAGCCTATGCGGCCACAACTGCCAGCCGCATGAAGATTATTGATGCCAGCCGCATGATGCCTAATCCACGCGGCTCCGTCTTCGACCGTCTCTCCTATGGTCCTGATCTCTTGTACTCCCAAGAAGACATGTCTGGTTCTCTCCAGCACCACTTAGACTCTTCCTACTATGTGCCCTCACGCACTATAGTGAAGAAGTCTAGGGCAGCACGAGCCTGGTATGCTCGGTCCGCTGATCCGACCTCTGACCATCCGAGAGTCCCACATACTGTTATGTGGGCCTCTGATGGGAAGTTGTACAGAACCACTCGAGTCCAGCCCCCGGCGGCAAACGGACAGAGAGGTTCTCAAAAGTCTCCCAAAATTTAGGAAGCAAACATGTTCGATCCAGACCCCTCTGACTTGCGTGAGGCCATCCTCCACAAATACAAGGAAAGAGAAGGTGCATCGGGGTACAAAAAGTCCTCCCACGGACGTCACTGTACCCAAGTCATCGTCAACTGCTGTTACAGCAGCACGACGATACGAGAAGACCGGCAGTCCGTCTTCCAAAGACTGCAACAACCATGTTCAGAGGATGAGTCACTTCCCGTCGTCTCCTGCAATTCTGCTCAGAAAATCCCCGCCGATGGGAGAGGGAAGAAGACAAATGTTCCCAGCCCGAAGATTTCAACTACTATGACTAAGAGACTGTCGTCTAAGCGGGTGCCCACTACTGGAGTTTTCCAAGGCACCCGTTCTAAGACGAAATCTGCTACAGCAGGTGATTCATCGTCCACACCACTGGGGGTTGCTGGGACTGAGGGTAGCACTCCTCCGAACCTCCACGATAATCCGATGTTCCAAGAAGAGGAGCCGGGGAAAACAACTCTTCCATCAGATGCAGCAAATCCCGATGTCTCCGAGGACGTCCACAACTCCCAAGACGAGGCGAACTCGAAAACTGGGGTTACTGTTCCTTCTGAGTCCGAACCAGAGGAAGACATTCCCACATACCCCGATGATTTCTCATTACAGGGGTATGACTCGAAAGACATGTCCTCCACCGTACCATCCATCTCTCCTCACATAACGATGGTATTCATAACGGACAGCAACCAAGGTGGTTCCAGTGATCGCCAACGCATCGATACTCTGGAAGCCATATTGCACGCCTTGGTCAAGTCTGTGGACGAGATCAAGCGGCCCTTCCAACTCTGGAAGGAGGGATGCCTTACCAGACAAGCGCGGGTCCCGCGGTCAATGCTGACTCGAATTCAGCGGCACCGAATCTGGGCAACAATCCTCCTGAAGTAACGGCCCCCACCGCTGTGGATGAGGCCCGAGAAGCGAGAAGAGAGGTCCAGGAGCTCCGAGCCATGTTTCACGCTCGAGAAAACTCCCAAGACCTCAGAATACGGCAACTGTACCCTGCTGCATGGAGGGATGTCCCCTTCCCGCCAAGATATAAGCCGCTCAACATCAACCCGTATGTGGCAAGACCTCCGCAAGTCGGTACATCACTTACTTCGAGGTCACCACCGACCATCTGCCCCATGACGATGCCATCATCACACGATTATTCATTGGAGCATTGGAAGGAGTCGTCTTTGACTGGTATCGCAACCTGCCAGACAACTGCATCCACTCCTTTACCGGCTTCAAGCGCATGTTCTTGGAGAGATTCTACGACGTAGGACAGGATATCACAATGTCCACCCTCATGGACGTCGTTCAAGGAGAAAAAGAGCTGACAAGGAACTATATCGAGCGGTTTTGCCAAACCGCAATGAAGTTGCCATCTGGAAATCCGGATTCCTCCTTGATTGAAATTTGCCAAAAGAGATTGCTCCCAACAATCAGTCTCTGGATGGACGAAAGTCAATTTAAGGACTGGAAGACATTCATCATCAGTGCCACTAGTGCCGATGAACGGCTGAAGAAGGCTCGTCAATTGGGATTGCACATCTCAGACGGAGAGAACAAGGGCAAGCGTCCTAATACCAACAACGACAATGGGGGTAGCTGTCACGCCCCGCTCCCATAGGAGCGATCGTCCTCGCTAAGGCGTGATGCCGCACGAGCCTAGATTGCGCTCGTGCAAGGCAGTTCCATAACGGCCGATTTCATCGGCGGCGACGGGGTTGTCGCACAGAAGTCCCAAGCAGAAATATTGAATACATTGCAGCAGAATTTAAAGAAGAACACATGAACACAAGTAACTCAAAAGAAATCTCTTTATTGATATGGAATACAAGATTACATTTGTGGGCGCAAGGCCAAATTACAAGTCTTTCGTGCTCACTTTTCTCTCATTTACAATTCACTCTGCTCTCTCTCATCTCTCGATACAATACTTGAATCCAGCGGAAGCTTCGGAAGGCGATGTCCATATATTATGTCCTGTATAAGTCTTCAGATCACGCGGCCGCACGCTTCGACTCGCCAAGGAACTCCGTGTCTCGACACATCCAAGCGAGCTCCGCACCACGAGCTTCTACCTGTGCCTGTACATGAAATACTGTGTGGGTGTCAGTACCACTGTACTGGTGGAGTGAGCTTCTCGCCCACCCATACATAACCGACACATTTCATTTACTTTGTGCATCTTAAACCCTTTCAATTGTCTTTCTAGTCTTGACTTAGGATGCATTTTAAACGAGACGTCTCGGTCTATACTTAACGATGCAACGACGAGGTCGTACAACGACGAGGTCGTGCTATAATGCCAACGTGTGTTTCGATCGAGGCAGAGCCTCATTACTCAAGTGCTTGACCGAACTACAACTCGGATGGCAGGGTCGTGCCATATTCTACTCGCGACTTAGACATATTCAAGAGTTTGCTATGCCGAGGAGCAACTTACGCGAACTCGGCCGTGCCAAGACCTTTACTTAAACTTTAGCGCCACTAGACCAATTCTTGTGCCAACGATTCAAGTGCCAAGGACGGCAATGGGATGACTCGTGCAGGCCGTGCCTCTAGACCTTTCTTAGACTTGTCTGTGCTTCAAGATGAGGCCACGCCTTGCAAGTTATCAAGATTTTATCGTGCTACCGCCTTGCGGCCTTCCTGTTAGACCCAATTGCTAACTTAGACAAGACTTGTGGACCATAGTATCACTTTTATGAACATCCCGACGCCATCTATTGTGCCAAGCACGGTGCCTATGCTGCAGCCCAATCTTAGGCCCAGACATTGTGTTACCGACTAGACAAGCATTCAAGTTCTAGACTCAATCCAAAGGCATACACGCGGTGTACCGCTATCTGCCGACACATCTACATGAGTGGTCACTAGCAATTTCAAGCTATCTTGGACTGGCTCGGCGGGGGTATCGGTCCGCCCTTCTAAGGGTAGCTAGCCCCGGAAGTGCCGATACTCCCATGCGGTTATCCGGCATGCAGGTTGAGCCACACTCGCTTCCCCCGGGACGAATGATTCCGGCGCCCCGGTAATCATTCGAGAAGACTACACCTTGTCGACAAGTTGTCCATGACCATGCAAGTCTAAACTCGATCTACCAGTCTTTCCTTAACATGAACATGCTTTTCCTTCTTTCTATCAAGACTTACGAGACTCCCAAGCCGGAGGACCGATCTCGTGTGCGTGACATATCAAGACTTAGCAAGACTCCCAAGCCGCGGGACCGATCTCGTGTGCGGGACATATCAAGACTTAGCGAGACTCCCAAGTTGCGGGACCGATCTCGTGTGCTGGACATATCAAGACATGGCTAGACTCCCAAGTTGCGGGACCGATCTCGACGACAATAAGTCGCGTGGACTTCCTTTGTTCGTGGCAAGCTTTTCACTAAACCGACCGTAACTCGTGCCTTAGACAGGCCTGGTTCTCTAGGCAACGCTAACATTCAAGTCATACACTTTGCACGACGAGCCTTATTCTCAAGGGGCTACACGACTTGACAACCGCAGCTGGAGCGAGACAGTGCTAAAAATGGCTTCGATAGCCCAGCATAACTCTTGTCTAACTTATTCGGACAACGACTCGATGAGCAAAGGCTACGCCGAGCTACGCATCTAGGGAACGTGCTAGGCACGGGGTCGACTTGAATAACCAACTGCTGGGTGCCTAGACTTAAGCCAACAGCCGTGCAAGACGACTTAACTTGCGGGACGTGCGAAGGCTATGCCAAGCCTTGCGGGACAAGACCGTGCATGCTTTGTTAAGCATTCATGGGGGCGACGCCTATGACTTAGGCAAATTCGAGTGTCGGGACGAATCGACGGGACCAACGAGACATGCGAAGGCTATGCCAAGCCTTGCACAACGGGACCGTGCCTGCTTTAGCTAGCATTTACGTAGGCGACGCCTAAGACTTAGGCTATCTCAAGTGTCGGGGCAACTTAACAACTTAAGCCAACGTCCTTCTCCCAAGCCACGGGATCGAAGGAACGAGTGTCATTTGAAAGCACGCTGAGCCGACTTCTATGTTGACTGTGGGACCATTTTCCAAGTTCTAGGACATTTCGACGGTTCGAGATTACTCCCTTAGCTATGTGCGTTCGTAGCTTTTAGATTAGCCTACTTGTGCAAGTTGAAAACAAGCGAGTTATAAAGTGAAGGCTAAGATGAAGCAAGTTCACCGAAACTCCCCCACCTGTGCGAGGAGTCACCTCGACCGAGCGAGCCTTCGAGTAGACGTTGTAAGGCTAAGTTCCGACGCCGTCGGCGTTTCGATTTCTCCGATTGACTTTGCGGGACGGGGCACTACAACATACATCACTCAGAACAAGTCTCGTCCTCGAGACTTTCCTGGTGGCAAGCCATCCTATCAATTCTATGGCCAAGACTTATTCGTACATATTTTGCCTACGCGTTTCCTCAATTCCGAGCCATGCTCATACTATTATCAATCTTTTCGTTAACATGATTTCAAGATCTCGACACACTCCCATCTTTCAAGTCTTACTTGAACTCATTGTATTTTCAAGTCTTACTTGAACTCATTGTATCACTTGGCTGGATCGTGCACGCATTCCAAGCGTCCCCAAAATACATGCATTCAGCCAAGCCGCATGATAGAGAATTTGTCATTCTCACTCGAGTCGCCTCGTGCACATATCCAGGCGTCCCTGAAATATATGCATGTCAGCCGAGTCTCGTGAGCAGGGTTTCCTACGTTCGTGATTCATGCTATCCATTCAAGCCAATCCTCAAGATCAATTCTTCGATTGATAACTCTTTGCAACAGGGACGTTTCGCCTAACCGCTAGGCCAATCTTTACAAGGCTAAGTCAATGTCAGGATTGGAATCATAGTTCTCCAACAATAATGCCAACACTGACCCCAATCCTAGGGTCAAACCATAGTCGATAGTACGGGGTTTTCTACCCAAGCTCGCGTCACTCAGATTTCTAAACATCGAGCACGATCACCTATTCGCATCAATGCATTTTGTTGCGCGGATTCGAATCCATTCTGATCACCAATTCTAACCAATTCGTGCATTCAATCATGAGGTCATCTAGCTCAACAATACGTTGCGCCCCAATCTCACACGAGTCCGATTATCCATGGTGGTTCGTGAATCACCACGTAACGCTCTCGCGGAATAATCATTCTCATCGGGGCGTAACTCTTGTTTGAGTCTAGACTCGTTCATTCTTGATACGCGGATTGGACCTACGCAATCCCCAAATTTGATTCTTCAAACACACAAATTTATTCTCGAGTCACCTTCGTGTCAAACCACAAGTCGAAGCACAAATTGTCGTACCGTGCAAGTTCGACCACTCCTACTGTATGAATCACCATACCAGCGCTCACACAGAGTGATCGCCCTAATCGGCGTGACACATGTGCGAGGCTGGAGTAGCGCTCGCATAAGACAAGAATGTCGAAGTTGTGGTTATCGACGAAGCAAATCCAAACGTTTCATTTTTCATCCAATCCAAGTTCTATAGTCCGACCGTCATTCATTCAACTAGAAAATCCTCGAGCCAAGTTTATCTTTTCTTCGATACATTTCAATATCCCGAGTATAGCATCCGTCGGAGCAATAATATTTGCACGATCGTTATTTGCCGAGTCAGAGTACCCCCGAGTTATCGCATATCGATCTTTGATACGCCTCAATACCATCGATGATATGCGTAACCTGACGATCTTCCTTTGCAACCAATTTCGAGTCGTGCGTTGATGCTGTTGTCCAAGTTGGATATTCCACAATTTTCTCGATATTCAAGATCCAGTTTGATTCGTTAGTCCTCAAGCTTGTTTCAAGATCGTTGTTCAAAACTCAAGTCATACTTCATTTGCATCAATCTGATATCGTACGCGCGATCCTCTAAGTTTCCTCGATCAAGACCATTCATTTTTATTCATCGTTCTGAATCACTTCGATAACGTTTTCTAACTCGCGTTGCCTATTCGCAAGTCATCCGAACGAGATGCTCGTTTGGGACATTCGAAGTTACGACCAACTAAGCGTGACGCGTTCTAAGGCTTAGCGCGATCGCATCGCCTCGCCGACGTACTCGTTATTATTTCTAGTCCTCAATCTTCGCTCGAATGATTTCTAAGAAAATCCATACACCACTCGGATTCGAGCCATCCGATCTAGCCCACAATCACGTTTGCGTCGTTCGCTAAGACGTCCTTCGGATTCGTTCGACGAATCCCTAGCGTAATCGCTTACTTCGCATCGACGTACTAAGTTGTTCGTACTATTTCCTCGAAATCCAAGTCAATCCTCCGTGTACGCCTAAGAGTTAGTTCGATAGCGTTCCTATCGATAGACACTCCAAATGTATCTTCTTTCCCGACCAAGCGATACTTGATATCGCTCGCGACTCATTTGCACCAAGGGTCGAGGTGCGCGATGCGCAACACAACTTAGCCAAAAGGCCGTGTGCATAGCCATCCCGTGCGAACTATATTCGAGTTTGGACGATCAATTGCTAGGATCAACACATGACTAGTTAGGCATGCACGCGACATGTTAACTTAGCAGGTGTTTTCTATCAAGTCAAGTTGACACCGTTTGGCACAAAGGCCCTATCGAGGCATTCAGCGATAGCCTACCAATGCGTTTCGAGTGAACGCTTGTACGAGCTTTTGAAAATATTTAGACTTATTATATGGACATACCGAAGGACATTCGAGAGAGAGCGCATATTTATTTTCCAACGACGAGCTTTCAAAACTGAGAAATTCGACATGAAGTCCAAGGACGTAAAGCCGTGCTCTGATACCATTATGTCACGCCCCGCTCCCGTAGGAGCGATCGTCCTCGCTAAGGCGTGATGCCGCACGAGCCTAGATTGCGCTCGTGCAAGGCAGTTCCATAACGGCCGATTTCATCGGCGGCGACGGGGTTGTCGCACAGAAGTCCCAAGCAGAAACATTGAATACATTGCAGCGGAATTTAAAGAAGAACACATGAACACAAGTAACTCAAAAGAAATCTCTTTATTGATATGGAATACAAGATTACATTTGTGGGCGCAAGGCCAAATTACAAGTCTCTCGTGCTCACTTTTCTCTCATTTACAATTCACTCTGCTCTCTCTCATCTCTCGATACAATACTTGAATCCAGCGGAAGCTTCGGAAGGCGATGTCCATACATTATGTCCTGTATAAGTCTTCAGATCACGCGGCCGCACGCTTCGACTCGCCAAGGAACTCCGTGCCTCGACACATCCAAGCGAGCTCCGCACCACGAGCTTCTACCTGTGCCTGCACATGAAATACTGTGTGGGTGTCAGTACCACTGTACTGGTGGAGTGACTCGTGTAGGCCGTGCCTCTAGACCTTTCTTAGACTTGTCTGTGCTTCAAGATGAGGCCACGCCTTGCAAGTTATCAAGATTTTATCGTGCTACCGCCTTGCGGCCTTCCTGTTAGACCCAATTGCTAACTTAGACAAGACTTGTGGACCATAGTATCACTTTCATGAACATCCCGACGCTATCTATCGTGCCAAGCACGGTGCCTATGCTGCAGCCCAATCTTAGGCCCAGACATTGTGTTACCGACTAGATAAGCATTCAAGTTCTAGACTCAATCCAAAGGCATATACGCGGTGTGCCGCTATCTGTCCACACATCTACATGAGTGGTCACTAGCAATTTCAAGCTATCTTGGACTGGCTCGGCGGGGGTATCGGTCCGTCCTTCTAAGGGTAGCTAGCCCCGGAAGCGCCGATACTCCTATGCGGTTATCCGGCATGCAGGTTGACCCACACTCGCTTCCCCCGGGACGAATAATTCCGGCGCCCCGGTAATCATTCGAGAAGACTACACCTTGTCGACAAGTTGTCCATGACCATGCAAGTCTAAACTCGATCTACCAGTCTTTCCTTAACATGAACATGCTTTTCCTTCTTTCTATCAAGACTTACGAGACTCCCAAGCCGGAGGACCGATCTCGTGTGCGGGATATATCAAGACTTAGCGAGACTCCCAAGCCGCGGGACCGATCTCGTGTGCGGGACATATCAAGACTTAGCGAGACTCCCAAGTTGCGGGACCGATCTCGTGTGCGGGACATATCAAGACATGGCTAGACTCCCAAGTTGCGGGACCGATCTCGACGATAATAAGTCGCGTGGACTTCCTTTGTTCGTGGCAAGCTTTTCACTAAACCGACCGTAACTCATGACTTAGACAGGCCTGGTTCTCTAGGCGACGCTAACATTCAAGTCATACACTTTGCATGACGAGCCTTATTCTCAAGGGGCTACGCGACTTGACAACCGCAGCTGGAGCGGGACAGTGCTAAAAATGGCTTCGATAGCCCAGCACAACTCTTGTCTAACTTATTCGGAAAATGACTCGACGAGCAAAGGCTACGCCGAGCTACGCGTCTAGGGAACGTGCTAGGCACGGGGTCGACTTGAATAACCAACTGCTGGGTGCCTAGACTTAAGCCAACAGCCGTGCAAGACGACTTAACTTGCGGGACGTACGAAGGCTATGCCAAGCCTTGCGGGACAAGACCGTGCATGCTTTGTTAAGCATTCATGGGGGCGACGCCTATGACTTAGGCAAATTCGAGTGTCGGGACGAATCGACGGGACCAACGGAACATGCGAAGGCTATGCCAAGCCTTGCACAACGGGACCGTGCCTGCTTTAGCAAGCATTTACGCAGGCGACGCCTAAGACTTAGGCTATCTCAAGTGTCGGGGCAACTTAACAACTTAAGCCAACGTCCTTCTTCCAAGCCACGGGATCGAAGGACCGAGTGTCATTTGAAAGCACGCTGAGCCGACTTCTATGTTGACCGTGGGACCATTTTCCAAGTTCTAGGACATTTCGACGGTTCGAGATTACTCCCTTAGCTATGTGCGTTCGTAGCTTTTAGATTAGCCTACTTGTGCAAGTTGAAAACAAGCAAGTTATTAAGTGAAGGCTAAGATGAAGCAAGTTCACCGAAACTCCTCTACCTGTGCGAGGAGTCGCCTCGACCGAGCGAGCCTTCGAGTAGCCGTTGCAAGGCTAAGTTCCAACGCCGTCGGCGTTTTAATTTCTCCGATTGACTTTGCGGGACGGGGCACTACAGTAGCCCCTCCAATAATCGGGACAGCAGGAGTAAGCAGGCCATGGTGGCCGATACAGCCCAGAAACCTGGGTCAAAACTGGCAGACAAGTAATGGCCACAAATGACCTACTCCTTCGAAAACGGCCACGTCAAGCCCATCTTGGACATGCTCATACAAGGAGACAGAATTCAACTTCCTCCACCAAGACGGGAACCTCGACCGGCAGAAATGGAGAACCCTAAGTACTGCCATTACCACCGTGACGTCCACCATGCTATACACGACTGCTACCAACTAAAACGGTACATCGAAAATCGTATCGATTCGAACGCTCTGGCCATCGATTTCGAAGAGGTAACTGTGGCAGCCAATATGGTGTCAGTACAATTTGGCAGCTTCCCTCCAACAGAAATGTAAGACGGTGTGGACCCATCCCTCTGGCGATAATGGAGATTGCTAATCTTCCACCTCCCCGAGATCAGGCTGCTAGTCTAGTGTCCCTCACCACATCACGAGGGGAGGTCATGTGGGTCCATCCAGACTTGGTATCTGAAGTGACTCAGTCCACACCATCTTCCATTCGTAAGAAGAAAAGTGGAAAAGTCAGATCCTGCCGCACAATCTCGGTAGATATCGAAGAAGTCACAGCTGTCGTTACTCGGTCTGGGGCACAATCCCAACCTGTGGCTGATAACTCGGCTGAAGATCATCAGCCCGCTACAACTGACGCTCCGGGACCTTCTCAGCCTCCGACGACCGACAAGCCTAGGCCGAAGGAGACTCGCTTTGGCAAATCCCTCCAAAAAGAGGCACCTCAGGGGCTGGAGAGGCCCTACAACTTTGACATCTTGGCGCAATTGGCCAACACACCGGCCAAGTTGTCATTATACGAGCTTCTGAGACTCTCAAAGGATGTTCGTGCAGCTTTAAGCGATGCACTCCAAAATGCCGACGCATACCTAGCTCAGGTCAACCTCACGGGAGAGAACCCGCCTGCAGATCTCCAAAACAGCGCTTGTACGGGAGCGATGCCCAACATTGTCTTCACTCCGTATGACATGCTCATCAAAACCAACCTGCACGATCGCCCGTTATACTACACTGGATACATCGACGACGTAAAGGTGGATCGGATGCACATTAATCCTGGTTCTTCCATAAGCATCATCCCGAAGGGTCTGTTACATCATCTCCGTATCCCTATGCATCGCCTGATGCCTACAAGCACCGCCATCAGCGTTTTCAATTCGAGCAGGAGCTACCCAATTGGGAAGATTCGTCTGAAGTGTCAAATTGGCGAACTCCAGTCGGAAGTCACCTGTTATGTCATAGATACAGACACTTCTTACAATATCCTCCTGGGGCACCTTTGGATACACGATTATATAATCGTGCCTTCCACACTGCACCAATGCTTCAAGTATGTCGACAAACACGGCTTCGTGAGGACAGAATTTGCCGACATCGATCCCTTCAAAGGGGTCGAATCCTACTACTCAGACTCCTGCATGTACGAAAAGTCAAAGAGGCACCGTGGTGAAGGAGATGTGCAAGCTCGCAGCCACAGGATCAGAAGAACCTCTGACGATCCACCTCCAAGCTCGCAAACCTGGCAAGTCCGCACCCCTTACAGCCACTCTGCGTAAGGACGCAATCAGCCTCTCGGCACAAGAGGAGCAAATGATAATCCGGCTGCCAAGGTCTGGCCAAGTGCCAAGACCCACAATGGAGCCATTGACAATCAGGCTGCCAAGAATCGGCCAGCCACAAACAGAGAAGCTCAATATCTCTGACAAACCAATGACGATACGCCTTCCCAAGAAGAGTTGTCACCCCGATTCAAGGTCTGGGGCTTCTAGCGAACCAACCACTCCTCGCCCAGCATCAGGTACCAAACTGGGGGTCGCTAGTTTGCCAACGACTCCACGCTCGGCTCCACCAGCTGAACCTCTGACGATCAAGCTGCCCGCATCGTCCTCTCAGTCTTCGTTTACACAGGGGGTAGCCGAAGAGGAACTGGAGCTAGCCAAGTATGTGGCTGTCCACACTGATGTTTCCTCCGCAGATGATGTAATCCCGCTAGAAAAGATACCTTACTTCATCAATAAAGGGCTATCTTTGAACTACCTCGAGCTTAATAAGCTTTGTACAATGTATGCTATGGAACACGGTATAGGCACTCACCTACACACACAGGTGACAAAGGTGTACACCGCAATCCAGCTTACTCCAGTGGAAGACGCTTACCGCATAATCGAGGGAGGGGACCATCCAATCATCTTCGGCCGGAAGGACGATCCGCAGCCCTTCACTATAGAAGAAGTCGACCTTGAATCAGATGCCGAGAGACTACCTCTGTATCTATATAGCCCCCAATCCAAATATCTCATGCAAAAATAGGGGTACGATCTGGCAACTACGCCAGGCTTGAACTACGGCACTGGGCGACGATTACCTCTAAAATCACCAGTCCCGGCTGGCAAATCACGGGACTACTATAGCAAGCCTCGATGTGGAGTAGGGTATGTTACACCCACGACGACCCCTGAGAGTTCAGATGAAGAATGTGACTGGCATTCACATTCAACCGGGTCACCAACTTCTGACTCGAATACCAGCATCGGAGACGTATTCAGACAAGTCCTGTCAGTCAACATGGCATTCGCCGACGCTTATGAAGAAGATGAAGACATTCCGGAAATCCTCGAGCTAGAGCCGTGGGCCCAACAGTTGGATGCACAATGGGAAAAGTGGTTCGAATAGAGAGAACCCCTACTGAAGATGAGGTTATACAGGTCGACCTCGGCAGCGAATCTTCTCCAAAACCAATCTTCGTCAGTAAAAGCCTGACAGACGAAGAGCGAGAATCGCTACTAGAACTTGTCAAAGAATATATCGATGTGTTTGCCTGGAGCTATGAAGACATGCCAGGACTAAACCCCGAGGTTGCCCTTCACAAGCTCAACATTCGGCCAGAAGCAAAGCCAGTCAAGCAACAACAGCGACGCTTCCGCCCGGGCATCATGGATGCGATCGAAGCCGAAGTCAACAAACTGATAGCCAGCTGCTTCATACGTGAAGAGCAATATCCCGACTGGGTCGCCAATATAGTACCAGTCCTGAAGAAGAATAGGAAGATTCGAATTTGTATCGACTTCCGCAATCTGAATGAGGTATGTCCCAAGGATGAATTCCCCCTCCCTATCACAGACATCATGATTGACAACACCTGCGGCTTTGAACGTATGCCATTCATGGATGGCTTCTCGGGGTACAACCAAATCAAGATGTCTCCTGACGACGAAAAGCATACATCATTCCGAACACCGATTGGTACATACTGCTACACAGTCATGCCTTTCGGTTTGAAGAATGCTGGCGCCACATATCAAAGAGCCATGAGTATCATCTTTAGAGACCACTTACGTAAGACGGTGGAGTGCTATGTTGATGACATCACCGTCAAGAGTCGCTGTAAGGGAGACCATCTGCAGGATCTGAGGACGGTATTCGACCTGATGCGAGCACACAATTTGAAAATGAACCCTACGAAGTCCTTCCTAGGTGTATCCAACGGGAAGTTCTTGGGTTTCATCATCACCGCCCAGGGTATTCATATTGACCCTGAGAAGACGAAGGCAATTATGGAGATGGGTCCCCCGAGAAATCTCCGCGAACTCAGAGGCCTTCAAGGGAGGCTAGCTTACATCAGGAGGTTCATTTCTAACCTCTCCGGGAGATGTCGACCATTCACCCATCTCATGAAGAAAGGCGTCTCATTCGTATGGGACGAAGAATGTCAGCGGGCCTTCGATAGCATCAAAGAATATTTATCGAACCCTCCAGTTCTGGTCACCCCAGTCGTTGGAAAACCATTCCTGCTCTACGTACGCATAATAGAGCACTCCCTTGGCGTCCTGCTAGCACAAAACAATGATGTAGGCCATGAACAAGCCATATATTACCTCAGTCGAATGATGATTGGGCCAGAGCACCGATACACCGCTGTAGAGAAGGAATGCCTCGCCCTGGTGTTCGCCATTCAGAAGACGCGGCACTATGTCACTGGACAAACCATACATGTCATCTTACGAGTCAACCCTCTCAGAGTCCTCATGACTAAACCAGGGGCACTCAGCTCTCGTCTTGCTACATAGGCAATATTGCTGTCCCCTTATCATATGATCTTCGTCCTACAAAAGGCTGTTAAAGGTCAAGCCCTGGCAGACTTTTTGGCAGCCCACACGGGCTCGGAGTCGTCCAGAATTTATAAAGAAATCCCAGATGAGGTCGCCGACTCACATGCAACCTCTCACGATGATATATGGCGAATGTTCTTCGACGGTGCTTCGAGAACTGGAACCAAGGGCAACATCGTCGTCGGAGTCGGGGTGGTGCTGGTTTCTCCTTCCGAATTGGTGATCAATCGTGCGTACTCTCTCACAGAACCCTGCTCTAACAATGTGGTCGAGTATAACACTTTGGTCATTGGCCTCCAACTTGTAAGAGAGCTGGGGGTTGAATATCTTGAAGCATACGACGATTCTCAGTTAATCGTCAATCAGATCTGGAGCTCATACGAAGTCCGCCACGAAGACATGATCCCCTATCACCAAATAGCGATCGACATCATCTCGTCGTTCGAGGTGTTCTTCATCGAACATGTTCCCAGACTCCGAAATATCGAAGCCGATGCCTTAGCAGGCCTGGCCGCTTCCCTAGCAGTGCCAAATCATACTCATCAATCGGTAGATGTGATAGGCCACGAACTGGTCTGCCCCAAGAACAATGTTCAATTCGTGGTGAGTTATTCCTCTCAGACGATCGACGAAGTCCCAGACTAGAGACAACCATTCATTGACTTCGTAGTCTACGACATCCTGCCCGAGAACCCAATCCATCAGACGACGTTCTCTCAGATTCTTCTACGATACAGAGACGAAAATGCTGTATCATCGATCCTATGATGGATTATTGCTTCGATGTCTGTCAAACGCAGAAGCCAAAGAAGCCGTACGCGAAGCTCAAGACGGTGTCTGCGGGGCCCATCAGCCTGGCCCTAAGTTGCAAGACCGTCTTCGCCGAATGGTCTACTACTGGCCCATGATGGTAGCAGATGCGATAGATTATGCAAGAAAGTGCAAAGCTTGCCAAGTCCACGCGGACTTCATCCAGCAACCATCCGAATTTCTACATCCGACAGTGGCGTCCTGGCCGTTCGAAGCATGGGGAATGGATATCATCAGTCTGATTACTCCACCTTCCTTCCGAGGACATCGCTTCATACTCGCAATCACAGATTACTTCTCCAAATGGGCGGAAGCTGTCCCGCTTGCAGAAGTAAAGACTTCAAATGTGATCAGCTTCCTCAAGCATCACGTCATCTATTGCTTTGGACTGCCCCGAAGGATCATCCACGATAATGGTCCGTAGTTTGCAAGCCACGCCTTCTATCGGTTCTGCGACAAGCACCGCATCCAAAATATTGCTTCGACGCCATACAATCCAGCAGCGAATGGGTTGGCAGAAGCATTCAATAAAACCATCATCAAGTTACTCAAGAAGTTCGTGTCGTCCAACAAACGCGACTGGAACGAGAAGCTTGGTGAATGCCTATAGGCGTACCGTACCACAGTCCGAACGGCCACAGGAAACACACCATTCTCCCGGGTGTACGAGAGTGAGGCAGTTCTCCCATTGGAGACTCAAATACCCTCGCTCCGTGTCGCGCTCACTTATCAATTGACGACGGATGATAACTACCGTCTCCGACTACAAGAGTTAGAGGCCTTAGATGAAAAGCGCCTCCTGGCTCAGCAACGGATAGAGCTATACCAGGCACGCATCTCTGGAGCCTTCAACAAGAAGGTTAAAATCAGAACATTCCAAGTAGGCGATCTCGTTCTGGCAGTCCGAAGGTCGATGGTCATGACTCACAAGACCGTCGCCAAGTTCCAGCCAAAATGGAAAGGCCCATTTATTATTGAGGCTGTATTCTCCAACGGTGCTTACCGCCTCGCAAAACAAAATGGAGACTTGCTCATGTTGCCCGTCAACGGCAAGTTCCTAAAGAAATATTATGTCTAAACGACACATTCTAGATTACCGAGTCATGTACCCGCTGGTGCCGCTGAACTCATATCCACAATATTCTAGATTACCGAGTTATGTACCCGCTGGTACCGCTGAACTCACATCCACAACATTCTAGATTATCGAGTCATGTACCCGCTAGTGCCGCTGAACTCACTCTCATAATATTCTAGATTATCGAGTTATGTACCCGCTGGTGCCGCTGAACTCACATTTCCAAATTCCAAATTATCGAGTTATGTACCCACAGGTGCCTCTGAACTCACATTTCGGTCACTCTTTCAGATAGTAAGTTATGTATGACCATACCTCTGAACTTTCTTCCTGGAAGAGATCCTCCCTCATGATCCACTACCTACACTGCCAGTACACAAAAAGGGTAATAGATCCACAAATTTCCAAAACGGCCATGTCCTCATTACCTCTGAGTCGTTTCACTTCCGCCAAAAACAAATCACCCGTTTACATAGAACTTCCATGTCCTCATTACCTCTGAGTCATTCTATGTACCCTCCTTCATTGAGCCCACTCCTGTCATGTCCTCATTACCTCTGAGTGGGAAGGCTCCGTCGAAGAAACCTTCACGCTTGCCATGTCCTCATTACCTCTGAGTAAGTATGATGATTCCCTTTCGACTTATTATCCGTACCCACTACCGGAGTACGCCAAGGATAATAGGTCCACAAATACTCCCCGTTGAGTCCACTCCTGCCATGTCCTCATTACCTCTGAGTAGGAAGACTCCACAGTAAAACCTCCGTACTTACCATGTCTTCATTACCTCTGAGTAAGTAGGTTGGTTCTCTCTCGTCTTATTATCCGTACCCTGAACCAGGGTACGCCGAGGGTAATAGGCCCACAAATGTCCTCTGTTGACCACAAACATCCTCCGTTGAGTTCACTCCTGCCATGTCCTCATTACCTCTGAGTAGGAAGACTCCAAGGTAAAACCTTTATACTTGCCATGTCCTCATTACCTCTGAGTAAGTATGTTGGTTCCCCTTCATCCTATTATCCGTATCCTAAGTCGGGGTACACCAAGGATAATAGGCCCACAAATGTCCTTTACTAAGTCTCTTATTACAGGCCCACCATTCCTCATCAGGCCCCGGAAGCCCAGCTGTTCCATGGCATTCTATCTCCCGATACCCCGAACACCCACGACCACCTTACCGTAGAACTGTTCTAGGTATCTCCAATCAAACTTGTTATCCGTACCTAAAACCAAGGTATGCCAGGGATAACAGGTCCACAAACAAGTCCCCCATGCGGGACACATATCACCACAATACCACAGGCACAACAAGCAATACAAATGAAGGGTAGAATGGAAAGTACTCTTTATTTGAAAGACGAAAAAGCATTACATATGGTGGGGACCATGTCCCTCTCAAAAAGAAAAGAAAAGGAAAATAAGAACAAAACGAGAAAAAGGCCGACTATAGTTCGGCATTACACAACTCCAAGAGGCGGTTTCTCACCAAGGCAGTACCCCGCTCAAGCCTCTGTCTAGCCCTGCACTCAGCCTCCTGGGATAACTGCTGCGCATCATTTAACAGGGCATTTTGATTCTCGTGCAACACAAAACCGACCCTACGATTATCGAGGCGAGCCGCCTAAAATGAAGGCCAAACTCCTAGGATCCTCCCCCGAAAAGTAGCCTTAAAACTGACAGCAGATCAACAACATTTAATGCAAAAGATTGTCACACGTGGCAGGATGACGTAGCGAGGAACTCATGCGGACCGGACAGCTTATGCGGCCCGAAAGTCCATGCGGCCGAGACATCCATGCGGCCAGGACATCATATCCGGCCAGAAGAATTTACACATGGCCATGCTTCTTATTCAAAGTATTTCAATTTTACAAATTAAAAACTTTGAAGGGGGTCTTGTAGAAGCATGGAAAAGAATAAAGAAAGATCCATGCGGCCAAGGAGCCCCATACGGCTCAGAGAGTTCATGCGGCTCAAGTATCCATGTGGCTCGAGCGTCTATGCGGCTCAAACAAGTTCTATACGGCTCAGAGAGGAGCCACGTGGACTTCAAACAGCTCTTCCGTTTGTCTTTTACTGCATTAAATGCTTTGATGGCTGACAGCTCTGACACATGGCAGCCTTGACACAAAAATATAATTATGACTCCGTCATAATGACAGACTCCTAGGGAAATAAAAGAAATCTCTGACACAATCTCCCAAAATCCAGAAACCTTTATAAGGATTTGACACGTGGACAGTCGCATGCGGCTCACGAAGACTATCCCCATGCGGCCCAAGCGAAGGCTGCCTCATGCGGCCCACGAAGACTATCCCCATGCGGCTCACGAAGACTATCCCCATGCGGCTCACGAAGACTATCTTCATGCGGTTCACGAAGAAGGCACCCATCATGCGGTCACCTACAATCATGCGGCTTAGATCAGTACCATGCGGTCCAAATGTTCAGGGGGCCACTCTCAAGCAGCCTTAACACGTGGCCAGTCTTATGCGGCTCAACGAGGAGCAACCTTCCTGCAGCTTAAATTTCTGCAGTGGCTCGCGGTTAAGACACGTGGCATGATAGTAGGGCACGTGACATCAAATTTTTCGAAATCCCTCAACAAATTCCAATAAAATATTGGGATCAAATCAGATCATTTACAATCAAGCAAATTAATGACACGTGTCGACAAATCCGAGGTTGGCATGACAAATCAGGAGGATTTATGTCAATCATCATTAATTATCCATAAAAGATTTGATGCAATCACATTTATTGCTCAAATCTTGTATATTCAAGATGAACGACCCAGATCCAGTGGTCCTTAGCCACCGACTTTTAAGAATGGGCAATCATTGCAAACCTTAATGATGCCCTCTCCCCCACTCTTATAAATAGCAGGGTGCCATTCCCTTGCGAGGACATACGGAGAAAGATATACAGAGAGGGAGGAGAATCTCAGATAAAAAAAGAGAGAGCCAGAGAGAGAATATACAGAGATAAAAAAAGAGAGCATTTCTTCATCAACGCCAAGCAGTTCTTCTACAGAGCCAAGGCAGCACCCGATCGTCCAAGGAGTAAGGCAAAGCTGCCGTCGCTTTCCCGAGCCTCTACCGTCACCCCCCAGAATCTAAAATAAACAATTGTACTTAAATTGTTGTACCTAGGTTTTCGTTCCTAGGCTTTCTTTATACAAGCGAGTTTGTATTGTAAAGTAAAAGTCCAGTCCTCTGATAATTGTTCTATTCTTTTATATTTCATGGCAAACACTACACCCTACGTGTGGTGAGGGTGGCGCTATGCGCAAGTAATAAACAAGTAAGGGTAATGATCACATAACCTCTAATAACTCCCCCAGCCCCGAGTAGTATAATGAATCCAGACATGACAGGTCATGACACGGGATTCGAAGAACAGGGGGCCAGCCCACTCCCAAATCGGTGTCTATACAAGTACAGAAAACAATATCAAACAATGTACTCATATACCAGGTAAACCAGGAATGATATCTCATGACGAAATTCACGTATACTAGTCCATGTATCCTCGTGTCGAGAATCAAGTATAACACTAGAACTGAATCATATATAGTAGATATCAAGACAATGAAAACTATCAGAGAATGTACTCGCCTGTCGTCCTGAGCTGAGAAAATCGAAACTACAACCCACCCAATAAGCCACGAACGGTCAACTCGCACAACAGTCTCCTAATGCTGAAACAGACATTACCAACATTCTTAGAATGGTCAAATTAGCTTGAAATGCTTATCCATAAGTCCAATTCTGGACACATGGGCAAAACGGTAATTTCGGGTCAAAATGGTGTCCGCCGTTGGACCCACTTTGCACCGAAAAACGTACCAGAATCTACGGTCCCCAAAGTCATCAAACTATATATCTGCAGGTCCGGTTTGACGAGATGAACGCAACGGTATGTCCAATTTTGGATTCCGGTGGGGTGTGCACATAATCACCCGTTGAGTGGGATTGTGGGCCCGCCAAAATGGCGTCCCGATCAACAGTCTCAGAATCGGACCAAACTTGGCATACAGGACCAGAAAAATATTTCAAGTCCAATGGCGCAAGTTTCGTCGCGATTTGATGAGTGTGCACAAAGTAATTGAGAAATATGCAAAAGGCCGATACGGTGAATTTTTGACGGATACGCATCAAATTCGTCGCGCACACGCGACCAATTTGAATTTCGTCAAAGCCCACACGACCACGAAGTCGATACGCACCTTTCGATGCTTTCGGTCGTGACCACGTCGCCCGGATTAACAGGACGGACGGCGTATCGGGATAATTTTTCTAAAAATCTACTTTTGAAAATCAGTTTTTTCTCCAACTTTACAAACAAATAACTTTCTGTATAGTACAAGAAATTTAATTCTACAAAAAAGGTTTTAAAGCCCTATAGGTTGTCTACAAGTCCCTTTAGACCGATTTTGAAAACTCACAACACGCTGGTTGCAAATCGGCCACAAATTTGGGATTTCGGGACAGTTTCTAAACCCAGAAAATCGAGTTTTTCTCGATTTTGGAACTCGTTTTTCGTCGCACATGGTACGAATCGGCACGAAGTATTTGAAGGAAATTAAAGGTGTATATGTTGGGATCATACATGACCAAGTGGTTCGTAAAACGACGGAGCGAGGAAGGAGAAATCTATTTTCGAAGTTGGCCCTTCGCTGACAGTTTTCGCGCGCGGGTGGGATGCTCGTTGCACTTTTTCCGGCGATGGACGGCCGTGGGTTGGCCTATGGCGATGTCGGGGTGCATGTTGTGTTGGGGATGACGGCTATGGTTTGGATTTTGTGAAAATTTTTCTCTCTCTCTCTCTCTATAAATATATAAAGGGTTCGGGGTCCGCTTGGTCTAACATAAGGAAACGGGGAAGGTCCGTTTCGGCTTTAATAAAGAAGCTAAAAGGGGCCGCTCGGATTTACAAGTTGCTGTGCTGCTTTGTATGGCGCAAGTGCTTTTGTTTTGTTTCTTTTTCTTCTTTTTTTTTCTTTTCTTTGTTAAAACTTTAATTTTATATATATATATATACACATACACACGTAAATACATGCATACATACATACATACATACATACATACATACATACATACATACATACATACATACATACATACATATATACACACATACATACATATATTATATATTTATTTATATAAAATAAATCCATAATATTTATCCATTAATATATATGTATTTATATATATATATCCCATAAATGGAATAATAACTAAATATATATATAAATAAAAATCAGAATTTATTTATAACAAAACTAAATATTTTATTTTTATATATATTAAATATATTAAACTTTTATAATTAAAAACTCTATTCAGTAAAATACTTATTTAAATAATAATATAAAAACACTAACAATAATATTTAAATAATATTAAAAAAAAATAAAATAATGTAAATGACCATATTAGCCTTATTCAGAAAAGTGGGGGTGACAAATCTACCCTCCTAAAAAAAATTTCGTCCACGAAATTGGAGCAAACTGGCACAATAACAGTAGCAAGAACAAAGAAGAGAAAAAAAATACCTCAAGGCTCGAAGAGATAAGGGTACGCTCCCGCATCTCGTCCTCCCTCTCCCAGGTAGACTCTCCTGGAGAGTGATGCCTCCATGCGAAACGAACCAAAGGAATAACTTGGTTCCGGAACACCTTCTCACGACGATCCAGAATCACTACAAGCTGCTCTGGATAGCGGAGAGTAGGCCCCACCTCTAACTAGGAGTGATCCAATACGTGGCTAGGGTCTGCCATGTACCATCTCAACTGTGACACATGGAACACGTTATGGACTCCCTCGAGCGAAGGCGGCAAGTCTAGTCGATAGGCCACTGCACCGACCCTTCCAAGAATAGTGAAAGGTCCGATGAAGCGCGGACTAAGATTCCCGCCTCGGCCAAAACGAATCATGCCCCGTGTCGGAGAAATCCTCAGGAACACCATATCGCCAACCTAGACGCAAGACAAGACCCAATACAAGATCCTAAAGCAAACAATCACCAACAAGCACAAAAACCGATACTAACCTCAAACTCTAACGGTCTCCGGTGGCTATCGGCCAATGCCGCTGTCTATCCTGAGCCACCCGAAGTCTATCCCTGATCAACTAAACCTTCTCTGCTGCATCCACCACCATCTCCGGGCCAAGCAAAACTCTCTCACCGACATCGTCCTAGGACAATGGAGTGCGACATCTCCGTCCGTATAGAGCCTGTCACGCCCTGTTCCCATAGGAGCGATCGTCCTCGCTAAGGCGTGATGTCGCACGAGCCTAGATTGCGCTCGTGCAAGGCAGGTTCCATAACGACCGATTACAGCGACGGCGGCGAGGTCGTTGCACAGAAGTCCCAAGCAGATACATTAAACATGCAGCAGAAATTTAAAACAAGAACACATGAACACAAGTCATTCAAAAGAAACTCTTTTATTGATATTGAATACAAGATTACATTTGTGGGCATAAGGCCGAATTACAAGTCTCTCGTGCTCACTTTTCTCTCATTTACAATTCACTCTGCTCTCTCTCATCTCTCGATACAATGTTTGATGTCAGCGGAAGCTTCGGAAGGCGATGTCCATACATTATGTCCTGTATAAGTCTTCATTCCACGCGGCCGCACGCTTCGAGTCACCAAGGAACTCCGTGCCTCGATGCATCCAAACGAGCTCCGCGCCACGAGCTTCTACCTGTGCCTGCACATGAACACTGTGTGGGTGTCAGTACTCAACTGTACTGGTGGAGTGAGCTCCCCACCCACCCACACAAAACCGACACGTTCATATTTACTTTGTGCAGCTTAAACCCTTTCGGTTGTCTTTATAGTCTTTCCTTAGGATCAGTTTTAAGACTTGACGTCTAACCAACTCGTTATGCGACGACATAGTCGTGCTATCATGTCAACGTGTATTTCGATCGAGGCAGTGCCTCATCGTGCATATACTTGACCAAACTTGAACTCGGGACGGCAGGGTCGTGCCATACTCTATTCGGGACCTTAACGTATTCAAGACTGTGCTTTGCCGACGAGCAACCTATGTGGACTCGGCCGTGCCAAGACTTTCACTTAAACTCAAGTTCACTAGGCCAATTCTCGTGCCAACGATTCAAATGCCAAAGGCGACAACAGGACGACTCGTGCAGGTCGTGCCTCTAGACCTTGCTTAGACTTGTTCGTGCTTCAAGATTGAGGCCGCGCCTTGCAACATATCAAGACTTATCATGCTACCGCCTTGCGGCCTTCCTGATCCACTCATTTGCTAACTTAGACAAGACTTGTGAAACATAGTGTTGATTCTATGAATATCCCGATGCCATCTATCGTGCCAAGCACGGTGCCTATGCTGCAGCCCATTCTTAGGCCCAGACCTTGTGTTACAGACTAGACCTGCATTCAAGCTCTAGACCCAAATCCAAAGGCATACACGTGGTGTGTCGCTATCTATCGACACATCTACATGAGTGGTCACTAGCAATGTCAAGCTATCTTGGACTGGCTCGTGGGATATCAGTCTCGTCCCTACACGGGTAGCTTGCCCGGAGGCGCCGAAGTCTCCCATGCGGTTATCCCGCATCCTACTATGAGCCACACTCGCTTCCCTCGGGCCGAATGATCCCGGCGCCCCGACTATCATTCGAGAAGACTACACCTTGTCGACAAGTTGTCTAATGACCATGCAAGTCTCAATTCGATCTAACCAATCCTTCCTTAACATGACCATGCATTCCTTCTTTCTTTCGAGACTTAACGAGACTCCCAAGCCACGAGATCGATCTCGTATGCGGGACATATCAAGACTTAGCGAGACTCCTAAGCCGCGGGACCGATCTCGTGTGCGGGACATATCAAGACTTAGCGAGACTCCCAAGTAGCGGGACCAATCTCGGCGACAACAAGTCGCGTGGACTTCCTTTGATCGTGGCATACTCTTTACTAGATCCAACGTAGCTCGTGCCTTAGACAGACCTGGTTCTATAGGCGACACTATCGCTCAAGTCATATACTTATACAACGAGCCTTGTTCTCAAGGGACTATGCGACTTGACAACAGCAGATAGAGCGGGACAGCGCTAGAAACACTACCAAAATTTATTATTTTAGCGACGGCCACATCCGTCGCTAAGACGACGGTAATTACTATTAGCGACCGATTGTCGACGGATATTGGCCAAAAAAATCCGTCGACAATCAGCTCGTCGCTAATAACCTTCCGTCGCTAAGTTGTCGTCACATGACGGAATAGCGACGGATATTCGACGTCACAATACAAAGCATTAGCGACGTATTTCCGACGGACTGTCGTCCACTTCAGCTTTTAAGTACTGAACTGTGTAGGCTATAGCGACGTAAATTTCCGTCGGTAACCCGTCGTAACAGCGTATCAGATCGTATCGTTCCGTCGCTAATCCGTCGACAGCTTCGGTATCAAGTGACGGATTAGCGACGGTTTTCTGACGGAAAAGCCGTCGACCAGCTTCTAAAAATTCATGTCATTTCCAGCAACTTGGCGACAGATAAGTCGTCGCTTTGCCGTCGAAAGATATCGACCGAATAGCAACGGATTAACCGTCGACCTTGTTCTGGAAATTCTTGTTATTTCTAGAACACGGGCGACGGATAGGTCGTCGCTATTCCGTCGAACAATATATCATGCCGACGGATAGTCCGTCGACCATCCGTCGCTACCAGGGAAAAAATTTCAAATATCCAGTTAGCGACGGAATAACCGTCGAAAAGTAGTCGGCAACTGGTGATGACCTTCGCAAAACGGTCACAAGTCCGTCGCTAACTGAGAATATTTTGAAAAAAAATTCCAGCTTTTTAGCTGTTCGCAAAAATTTGCATAAACCAAACCAATATATAATGCATACCAATTATCCAACAATCACATAGACCAAATATATTATGCACACCAATTATCCAAGAATCACATAGACCAAATATGCACATACGAATTTAATGCACACCAATTATCCAAGAATCATATACACCAAACCAAATTAATATAAAATAGACATCAATTATCCGGAAGAGTAACCTAATATCCATCGTTATAATCCGATCATTGCACAAATATTCCAAATTTTTCACAAATATTCCAAAGCACATAGGAAAGAGTTGGCCAGTTACAGTAACCTAATATCCAATCCTGACGACCGATCATAGCACAAATATTCCAAAATTTTCACAAATATTCCAAAACACATAGGAAAATCGACTTTGGCCTCAACAAAGACCACAAGTCAGACGATGAATCCTCACAGCCAGGGATGATAGTTGCGTTGAGGCATGTACCATTCTATCAGCCACTTTGCATACGAAGGCTCAATCTGGTTGAGGTCTTCTGTAGGGATAGGAGGGTCGGTCCCGATGCTACTACTCTCTGACGGTGGCTCCTCCTTAGCTTCAAGCTTGGGAGCAATCTCTTCCCTGATGGTCATCGGTTCTTCCTTGACCTCGACCTTTGGTAACACCTTCTCCTTAACAGTCACCGGCTCTTGTTTGACGACGGAGACTTCCTCCGTGTCGACCTCCAAGGGTTTCTTGCCTCGACCCCTTCCTCGACTAGCAGCACCACCTCGACGAGTCCTAGGCGCCATATTTCTGACAACAGAAATTTTCATATAGGGTAAAGAAATTTACTCAAGTTATAAAAGTTGTGACTATGGTTTTTTGCGTTCATCATCATTAGAGGGAGCAGCACAGGAAAAGTTGTAACGTTGGTAGCATGAGAGAGTAAAAATCTGTATCACAAGACTAACAAAATTACTATGTAATCATGTACTCACCAATAACCGGATGTAACTGGAGTCGTTGGGCCTATCGTGCAGTAATTTGTGGGCCAGATGTACTTAGTATCTAGTGTATCAGATTAGTATCGGTCTATCGGTTTGGTATAGGACGTATCATATTGGTATTGGCCTTAACAAATTGGTATCGTCCTATATCTGATATGTATATGTATCGGCCGAATAGCTAGGATTCATATTGGTCTTATCGATTTGGTATCGGTCATATCCGATAGGTATCGGCCGTGTTGGATTAGTATAGACTATTTTGGATTAGTATCGTGGAAGGTTTAGTAACAACTGTACTTGGCTTTCTCTCTTCTCGAGCTAGAATACCATTGCAAGAGAATCACCAGATCGTGATTGGCCAGTTACAGTAACATACATACTTCCTTTTCTATCAGGAAAAGCGAGATTAAAAAGGAAGTATGTATGTTCTGTAACTGGCCATCTACGCTCTCGTGACTCTCTTGCAATGGTAATCTAGCTCTAGAAGAGAGAAATCCAAGTACAGTTGTTACTAAACCTTCCACGATACTAATCCGAAATGGTATATAATAATCCAACACGGCCGATACCTATCTAATATGACCGATACCAAATCGATAAGGCCAATATGACTTAATAGCTATACGGCCGATACATATCGGATAGGACGATACCAATTCGCTAAGACCAATACCAACCGATACGGTCCATACCAAAACGGTAGATCGATACTAATCCGACACGGTCAATACTTATAAGTACCTACGGTCCAGGAGGTTGATCCGCTAGTACATCCATGTACGAACAACGAAGTAACGATCCATTTCAATTTGGATGTGAAAATCTGTATCGTAAGACAAACTAAACATAATCAGTTCTATTTCACATGCTTAATTGTCAAGTATGGGAACGAATAGCTCAGAACACAACCCAAAATTCATTCTAGCATACATTAGTGTGAATCATCTACGTTCTGTACATATAGTGTAGTATATGTTCTTATCGTATCTAGTATCTGAAGGATGTAACAGAATCAAGATGAACTCACATAGATTACAGGTGCCCCATATTTGAGTGCTACACCAAGACTCACCGTGATGAGGTTAGTGATTTATTTAACCTAATATAGTAATCTTGTAATTTAAAGTTGGAAGAACATGCAAGTAGCCTTATAGTTTCTGCCTCGCCAGTCGAATGGCTTAATTGCCAAGTATCGAAACGAATGGCTCAGAACACAACCCGAGATTCATTCTAGCATACATTAGTGATTCATCTTGATTCTGTTACGTCCTTCAGATACTAGATACGATAAGAATATATACTACACCATATGTACAGAACATAGATGATTCACACTAATATATGCTAGAATGAATCTTGGCTTGTGTTCTGAGCCATCCGTTCTGATCAAGCATCTTCCTTCTCCTCTCATCCACCATGGCTCTGAACAAATCTGCTCCTCCCTCTACTTCCCTTCTTCTTATTTGACTCTCTCAGCAACATATGACATCCAGCTCAAGTGTAGAGTCGGGGGAGAAGAAGTGGGCAGAAAGAGGAGGGGGAAGCAGCACAGCCGGCGACATGACCCGGAGGAAGTACAGAGGTTTTTTTCAACAGACGTAGAAGAACTATAAGGATATATTTTTTCACAACATATCACCTTGTCAAAGACCCTTAATGTGATAATCATGTTACCGTGGTGTCGGAAGACTAACATGTCATAATTTTCTAAGCCGTGTGTTTTGACATAATCCTCAAAACTCTTTCCTGCTATGTAATAATGCAAGATTACTACATAGGAGGAAAGAGTTGGGAAGATTATATCAAAACACACGGCTTAAAAACTTATGACATGTTAGTCTTCCGACACCGCGGTAACATGATATTCACATGAAGGGTCTTTGACAAGATGACATGTTGTGAAAAGATATATCCTTATAGTTCTCCTACGGCTGTTGAAGAAAACCTCTGTACTTCCTCCGGATCATGCCGTCGGCTGTGCTGCTTCCCCCTCCTCTTTCTGTCCACTTCTTCTCCCCCGACTCTACACTTGAGCTGGATGTCATATGTGGCTGAGAGAGTCAAATAAGAAGAAGGGAAGTAGAGGGAGGAGCAGATTTGTTCAGAGCCATGATGGAGGAGAGGAGAAGAAAGATGCTTGATCAGAACGGATGGCTCAGAACACAAGCCAAGATTCATTCTAGCATACATTAGTGTGAATCATCTATGTTCTGTACATATGGTGTAGTATATGTTCTTATCGTATCTAGTATCTGAAGGACGTAACAGAATCAAGATGAACTCACTAATGTAATACTAAGACATCATCTACTACTATATAAGATATAGTGATAGGTTGTCGTATCATCATTGCCGAGGAATGAGGGTCGGAGGACAGTCAACTTTATCTAAGGCTACTTGCATAGTTTCTGTCTCGCCAGTCGAATGGCTGTAGGGACTATGTCCTGATCACCATGGCATACCGTAGACTAATGCAAATGGAGCTGGAAATATCCGTTGCTAACCGGTCACTAGTCTGTCGGTAACTGAGAATTTTTTTGAAAAAAAAATTGCAGCACTTTCCCTGTTCACAAAAATATGCATAAACCAAACCAATATATAATGCACACCAATTATCCAAGAATCACATAGACCAAATATGCACATACGAATTTAATGCACACCAATTATCGTATCTACGGCTACATAGTTTCTGTCTCGCCAGTCGAATGGCTGCAGGGACTATGTCCTGATTACCATGTCGTACCGTAGATTAATACAAATAGAGCTGGAGCCAAAATACAGAAACCAAAATACAAAATACAGAAACCAAAATACAAAATACAGAAACCAAAATACAAAATACAGAAACTAAAATACAAAATATAGAATCCAAAATAGGACCCTCTGTGAGAACGGATGGCTCAGAACACAACCCAACCGAAGAGAATACTCTGAGAGATCCATCTGTGTAGGACGTATACTCTGCGAGATCACCTTTACAAGAATTATATCAGTAGTGGGATCGAGTGTTGGAGGAGATATTATCAAAGTATACGTCCTACTCAGATGGGTCTCTCACCGTTACTATTTTTTCCTGACAGCATGGTGGATGTGCTCCGTCCACATATTCTTGCTCCGAGCCAAAACTTTGTCCCGGAGCTCAAGTGGACATCCTTGGTGTAGAGCTCGAGTGAGAGGTTCCTGACAGCATGGTGGTCTCCTTTGTTAAAGTATCCGTGTTCGTCCCACAACCAATGTTGGATGAGCACGGATACTTTGACAAAGGAGGCCACCATGCTGTCAGGAACCTCTCACTCGAGCTCTACACGAAGGATGTTCACTTGAGCTCCGGGGTAAAGTTTTGGCTCGAAGAAAGAATCTGTTGATGGAGCACATCCACCTTGCTGTCAGAAAAAAATAGTAACGGTGAGAGACCCATCTGAGTAGGATGTATACTCTGATAGTATCTCCTCCAATACTCGATCCCACTACTGATATCATTCTTGTAAAGGTGATATCTCAGAGTATACATCCTACACAGATGGATCTCTCAGAGTATCCTCTAGTGATAGGTTGTCGTATCATCACTGCCGAGGGATGAGGGTCGGAAAACAGTCAACTTTATCTACGGATACATAGTTTCTGCCTCGCCAGTCGAATGGCTGCAGGGACTATATATGTCCTGATCACCATGTCGTAGTCCAATACAATCCAGAGATTGACACAGTTCTAGTTCATATATGTAGTCCAATATAAATAGTCTAATACAAAAACAACTCAATACAAATAGTCCAATACAAATAAGTACTAATAGCTAATAAGAACCACGCTGCTCACGCAAATGCTCAGTGATACGTTCACGCAACCACATCGAAAAAGTGAGATTTTTGGCACGAGGAGAGCTGTCGTCCCTTACAAGGACTGCATGAAGAGTCCTCTCGGTCTCACTAGCTACCGGTGCTGGATGAATAGAACTCCCGGTCTCACTAGCAACCGGAGCCACTTCCTCCTTAACTGTAGGAGGAGCCACCTCAGCATTCACTATTTTCCTCAAACGACGTGCCGCTTCTCGGGTCATGGATGCCATCTGGTAAGATCGATAGTCACAAATAATATAATTGTAACATAAGCAAACTAACTAAAGGAACCATCATGTAATTTGAGTACATTTTCGAAAGCCGATAAAGTATAAAAAATTTGATTTTTTGCCAAGTGTGAGAACGGATGGCTCAGAAGACAACCCAAGATTCATTCAAGCATACATTAGTGTGAATCATCTATGTTCTATACATATGGTGTAGTATATGTTCTTATCGTATCTAGTATCTGAAGAACGTAACAGAATCAAGATGAACTCACAAAATGTAATACTAAGACATCATCTACTACTATATAAGATATAGTGATAGGTTGTCGTATCATCATTGTCGAGGAATGAAGGTTGAAAGACAGTCAACTTTATCTACGGCTACATAGTTTCTGCCTCGTCAGTCGAATGGCTGCAGGTACTATGTCCTGATCACCATGTCGTACCGTAGATCAAATGGAGCTAGAACTGGAGCCAAAATACAGTACTACTTCACCATGTCGTACCATTTTACTCTCTCTTTCCTTCCCTACCTCCGGCGCTCTCACTCTCTCCGGCGCTGTCACACTACTAATTCCTATGTGTTTTAAGTGTGAGAACCGATGGCTCAGAACACAACCCAAGATTCATTCTAGCATACATTAGTGTGAATCATCTATATTCTGTATACATATCGTGTAGTATATGTTAACCTTATCGTATCTAGTATCTGAAGGACGTACGTAACAGAATCAAGATGAACTCACTAATGTAATACTAAGACATCATCTACTACTATATAAGATATAGTGATAGGTTGTCGTATCATCATTGTCGAGGGATGAGGGTCGGAGGACAGGCAACTTTATCTACGGCAACATAGTTTCTGCCTCGCCAGTCGAATGGCTGCAGGGACAATGTCCTGATGACCATATCGTACCGTAGATTAATACAATTAATGGAGCTGGAAATATCCGTCGCTAACCGGTAACTAGTCCGTCGCTAACTGAGATTGTCACATACACATATGTATATCACAGCTAGATGTATAGATATATACATCTATACAGAAGCACACAACTGATAGAACTCGTACTGTCCTTGAGACAGTGAACATATATATACATCATGAATTCAAACCCCATATATATTCACATTTACTAATCCAAACACCACCAAACTATTGGAACACCCAATATGGATAACACATTATTTAGCCAATATATAAACTCAGATGAATTTGAGAAGCAAAGCCACCCGCCGCCCCCGACCAAAGCCCGCCGTCCCAAGCCCGCCGCCCAGTAGTTCGGTTGCATATATATATTAAGAGTGCTTATGGGTGTGCGTCGGTTGCAAATAGCCCCGACGCACCCGCCCCAAGCCAGCCGCCCAGCCCCCGACGCCGCCGCCCCAAGCCCACCGCCCAGCCCCCGACCCAAGCCAGCCGCCCAGCCCCCGACGCCCCCTCCCCAAGCCAGCCGCCCAGCCCCCGACACCGCCGCCCCAAGCCCACCGCCCAGCCCCTGCCCCAAGCCAGCCGCCCAGCCCCCGACGCCCCAACCCCAAGCCCGCCTCCCAGACCCCGACGCCCCCGCCCCAAGCCCACCGCCCAGACCCCGGCCCAAGCAAGCCGCCCAGCCCCCGACGCCCCCGCCCTAAGCCCACCGTCCAGCCCTAGACCCAAGCAAGCCGCCCAGACCCCGACGCCCCAATACTAAGCCCACCTCCCAGACCCCGACGCCCCCGCCCCAAGCCCACCGCCCAGACCCCGACCCAAGCCAGCCGCCCAGCCCCCGACGCCCCAACCCCAAGCCCGCCTCCCAGACCCCGACGCCTCCGCCCAGCCCCCGACGCCCTAACCCCAAGCCCGCCGCCCAGCCCCCGACGCCCCCGCCCCAAGCCCACTGCCCAGCCCCCGACCCAAGCCAGCCGCCAAGCCCCGGACGGCCCAGCCCCAAGCGCGCCGCCCAGTCCCTATACCGCGAGAGAGAGAGAGTGAGAGAGAGAGAGAGAGGGGGTTACCTTCGGAAGAGAGAGAGGAGAGGACGCCGACGCCGACGACGACACCGACGCCGATCACCGAAGCCGACACCGGCGAGAGAGAGAAAGAGAGAGAGAGAGAGAGAGATAGGAGAGAGAGTGAATTTAGGGGGAATGCGAAAAGTTCCCCTCGCCGTTTCATTTAAAGTCTGGTACGTTTATATAGCGACGGACTAGCGACTGGTAAAAGACCGTCGCCCAGCAGTCGCCTATTTTGGTAAGTGCCGACTGAATATCCGTCGCTAAGTCGTCGCAAATATGTCCTGCCAATTTCCTACACAATTTCTGCCAAATAATCGACTGTGTAGCGACGACGGTAAATCCGTCGCTATAACACCGACAGTCTAGCAACGGATGTGCGACCTTTTCTCTCCCTAAAATTAAAATAAAAATGGCAAAGGCTTGTAGTCAGAAATCAGTCGCTGAGCGGCCACGAAACGGTTGCTACTACCGACGGAAAAAGTCCGTCGCTACAAAACCGTCGCTAAATGAGTGTATTTTGGTAGTGAAATGGCTTCAATAGACCAACGCAACACTTGTCTTAACTTAAGGCAACGACTCGACGAGCAAGGGCTACACCGAGCTACGCATCGAGGGAACGTGCTATGCACAGGGTCGACTTAAACCACCAAGTCCTCGGGTGCCTAGACTTAAGTCAACAAGCCGTACAAGATGACTTAACTTGCGGGACGTGCGAAGGCTATGCCAAGCCTTGCGGGACAGGACCGTGATTGCTTTATTAGGCATTTATGTGGGCGACGCCTATGACTTAGGCTGATTCGGGTGTTGGGATAAAACGACGGGACCGTACATGCTTTACCAAGCATTCACGCAGGCGACGCCTATGACTTAGGCTATTTCAAGTGTCGGGGCAACTTAACAACTTAAGCCAACGTCCTTCTCCCAAGCCACGGGATCGAAGGATCGAGTGTCATTTGAAAGCACACTGAGCCGACTTCTATGAAGACCGTGGGACCATTTTCCATATTCTAAGACATTCCGACGGGTCGGGATTATTCCTTAGCTATGTGCGTTCGTAGCTTTTATATTAGCCTACTTGTGCAAGTTAAAAACATTGCGAGTTATTATGTGAAGGCTAAGATGAGGCAAGTTCACCGAAACTACCCCACCTGTACGAGGAGTCGCCTCGGACAAGCGAGCCTTCGAGCAGCCGTTGCAAGGCTAAGTTCCAATGCCGTCGGCATTTCGATTCCTCCGATTGACATTGCGGGACGGGGCACTACAACATACACCACTCAGAACAAGTCTCGTCCTCGAGACTTTCCTGAAGGCAAGCCATCCTACCATTTTTATGGCCAAGACTAATCGTACCAAGATGCGGGACTATCGTACACACTTTGCCTACACGTTTCTTCGATTCCGAGCCACGCTCGTACTATTATCAATCTTTCCTTTAACACGATTTCAATTTCCAAGACACTCTCCCATTTCTCAAGTCGCATTTGTATTCACGTATCACTTGGTTGGATCATGCACGCATTCCAGGCGTCCCTAAAATACATGTATTCAGCCAAGCCGCATGATAGAGAATTCGTCATTCTCACTCGAGTCGCAATGTGCACATACTCAGGCGTCCCTAAAATATATGCATGTCAGTCGAGTCTCGTGAGCAGGGTTTCCTATTCGTGATTCACGCTATCCATCCATGTCAATCCTTAAGATCAATCTTTTGATTGCTAACACTTGAAACAGGGCGTCTCGCCTAACCGCTAGGCCAATTCTTTTCGAGGCTAAGTCAATGTCAGGATTGGAATCATAGTTCCCCAACAATAATGCCAACACTGACCCCAATCCTAGGGTCAAACCAAGGTCGGTAGTACGAGATTTTCTACCCAAGCTCGCGTCACTCAGATTTCTAAACATCGAGCATGATTACCTATTCGCGTCAATGCATTCTTTGCATGTATTCGAATCCATTCAAATCACCAATTCTAACCAATTCATGTATTCGATCACGAGGTTATCTAGCTCGACAATACATTGCATCCCAATCTCACGCGAGTTCGATTACCCACGAAGGTTCATGAATATCATCAGGCAACGCTACTACGGAATAATCATTCTCATCGGGGCGTAACTCTTGTTTGAGTTTAGACTAACTCATTCTCGATACGCGGATTGGACCTACACAATCCTCAAATTCAACTGTCAAACACGCTGATTCATTCTCGAGTCTACCTTCGCATCAAACCACAAGTCGAAGCAATCAGATTGCTACGCTATCCAAGTTCAATCACTTCTGCTATATGAATCACCATATCAGCGCTCACGCGGAGTGATCGTCCTAATCGACGTGACGTATGTGCGAGGCTAGAGTTGTGCTTGCATAAGACAAGAATATCGAAGTTGTGGTTATCGACGAAGCAAATCCAAACGTTTCATTTTTATCCAAGCCAAGATCACCGTTTGATAGTCCGTTTATCATCCGTTCAACTAAAAAAATCCTCGAGCCAAGTTTATCTTTTCTTTGATACCTTTCAATATCCCGAGTATAGCATCCATCGGAACAATGACATTTGCACAATCGTCATTCGCCGAGTCAGAGTACCCCCGAGTTATCGCATATCGATCTTTGATACTCCTCAATACCATCGACGATATGCGTAACCTGACGATCTTCCTTTGCAACCAATTTCGAGTCGTACAACTGATGCTATTGTTCGAACTGGATATACCACCATTCCTCGATATTCAAGATCAAGTTCAGTCGCTTTTCCTCAAGCTCGTTGTTCAAAATTCAAGTCACATTTCATTTGAATCAATCCGAAATTGTACGTGCAATCCTCGAGGTTCCTCGATCAAGACATTCACTTTTATTCGTCGTTTCGAATCATTTTCTAACTCGTATTGCTCATTCACAAGTTGTCCGAATGACATCTCGTTCGGGACATACGAAGTCACGATCAACTAAGCGTGACACGTTCTAAGGCTCTGCGCAATCGCATCGCCTCGTCGACATACTCGTAATCCTCAATATATGCTCGAATGATTTCCAAGACAAACCATACACCACTCGAATTCGAGCCAACCGATCTAGTCCTCAATCACTTCATATCATTCGCTAAGACATCCTTCCGATTCGTTCGACAAATCTCTAGCATAGTCGCTCGCGTCGTCTCGACGTACTAAGTCATTCGTACTATTCCTCAAAATCTAAAACAATCTTTCGTGTACGCCTAAGCGTTAACTCGATAGCGTTCCTATCGATAGATACTCTAAGTGTAGCTTCGTTCCCGTCCGAACGGTACTTGATATCGCTCGTAACTCGTTTGCACCGAAAGGTCGAGGTGCACGACGCACGGACTAAGTTGTGCCTCATAACCATCCCGTGCGGACTATATTCCTAGTTTGCACGCTCAATTGCTAGGGTCAACGCAATACTAGTCAGGCACACACGCGACATGTTAACTTAACATGTGTTCTCTATCGAGTCAAGTTTAATATCGTTCGGCACAAAGGCCAACCGATGCATTCGACGATAGCCTACCGATGCGTTTGGTTGAACGCTTGTACGAGCTTTTGAAAATATTTAGACTTATTGTATGGACATACCGAGGGACATTTGAGAGAGAGCGCACACTTATTTTTCCAAAGAACGAGCTTTCAAAACTGAAAAATTCGACGTGAGGTCTAAGGACGTAAAGCCGTGCTCTGATACCATTATGTCACGCCCCGCTCCCGTAGGAGCGATCGTCCTCGCTAAGGCGTGATGCCGCATGAGCCTAGATTGCGCTCGTGCAAGGCAGGTTCCATTACGGCCGATTATAGCGGCGGCGGCGGGGTCATCGCACAGAAGTCCCAAGCAGATATATTGAATATGCAGCGGATATTTGAAACAAGAACACATGAACACATGTCATTCAAAAGAAACTCTTTTATTGATATTGAATACAAGATTACATTTGTGGGTGCAAGGCCGAATCACAAGTCTCTCGTACTCACTTTTTTTCTCATTTACAATTCACTCTGCTCTCTCTCATCTCTCGATACAATGTTTGATGTCAGCGAAAGCTTCAGAAGGCGATGTCCATACATTATGTCCTGTATAAGTCTTCAATCTACGCGGCCGCACGCTTCGAGTCGCCAAGGAACTCCGTGCCTCGACGCATCCAAGCGAGCTCCGTGCCACGAGCTTCTACCTGTGCCTGCACAAGAACACTGTGTGGGTGTCAGTACTCAACTGTAATGGTGGAGTAAGCTCCTCGCCCACCCATACAAAACCGACACGTTCATATTTACTTTGTGCAGCTTAAACCCTTTCGATTGTCTTTATAGTCTTGTCTTAGGATCAGTTTTAAGACTTGACGTCTAACCAACTCGTTATGCGACGACATAGTCGTGTTATCATGTCAACGTGTATTTCGATCGAGGCAGTGCCTCATCATGCATGTACTTGACCAAACTTGAACTCGGGACGGCGGGGTCGTGCCATACTCTATTCGGGACCTTAACGTATTCAAGACTGTGCTTTGTCGAGGAGCAACTTATGTGGACTCGGCCGTGCCAAGACTTTCACTTAAACTCAAGTTCACTAGGCCAATTCTCGTGCCAACGATTCAAATGCCAAAGACGACAACGGGACGACTCGTGCAGGTTGTGCCTCTAGACCTTGCTTAGACTTGTTCGTGCTTCAAGATTGAGGCTGCGCCTCACAACATATCAAGACTTATCATGCTACCGCCTTGCGGCCTTCCTGATCGACTCATTTGCTAACTTAGACAAGACTTGTGAAACATAGTATTGATTCTATGAATATTCCGATGCCATCTATCGTGCCAAGCACGGTGCCTATGCTGCAGCCCATTCTTAGGCCCAGACCTTGTGTTACCGACTAGACCTGCATTCAAGCTCTAGACCCAAATCCAAAGGCATACACGCGGTGTGCCGCTATCTGCCGACACATCTACATGACTGGTCACTAGCAATGTCAAGCTATCTTGGACTGGCTCGTGGGATATCGGTCTCGTCCCTATACGGGTAGCTAGCTCGGAGGCGCCGAAGTCTCCCATGCGGTTATCCAGCATCCTACTTTGAGCCACACTCGCTTCCCCCGGGCCGAATGATCCCGGCGCCCTGGCTATCATTCGAGAAGACTATACCTTGTCGACAAGTTGTCCAATGACCATACAAGTCTGAACTCGATCTAACCAATCCTTCCTTAACATGACCATGCATTCCTTCTTTATTTCGAGACTTAACGAGACTCCCAAGCCGTGGGATCGATCTCGTGTACGGGACATATCAAGACTTAGCGAGACTCCCAAGCCGCGGGACCGATCTCGTGTGCGGGACATGTCAAGACTTAGCGAGACTCCCAAGTAGCAGGACCGATCTCGGCGACAACAAGTCGCGTGGACTTCCTTTGATCGTGGCATACTCTTTAGTAGATCCAACGTAGCTCGTGCCTTAGACAGGCCTGGTTTTATAGGCGACACTATCGCTCAAGTTATATACTTATACAACGAGCCTTGTTCTCAAGGGACTACGCGACTTGACAACCGCAGATAGAGCGGGACAGTGCTAGAAATGGCTTCAATAGCCCAACGCAACACTTGTCTTAACTTATTTGGCAACGACTCAACAAGCAAGGGATACGTCGAGCTACGCATCGAGCGAACGTGCTATGCACGGGGTCGACTTAAACCACCAAGTTCTCGGGTGCCTAGACTTAAGTCAACAAGCCGTGCAAGATGACATAACTTGTGGGACGTACGAAGGATATGCCAAGCCTTGCGGGACAGGACCGTACATGCTTTATTAGGCATTCATGCGGGCGACGCCTATGATTTAGGCTGATTCGGGTGTTGGGGTAAAATGACGGGACCGTGCATGCTTTACCAAGCATTCACGCAGGCGACGCCTATGACTTAGGCTATTTCAAGTGTCGGGGCAACTTAACAACTTAAGCCAACATCCTTCTCCCAAGCCACAGGATCGAAGGATCGAGTGTCATTTGAAAGCATGCTGAGCCGACTTCTATGAAGACCGTGGGACCATTTTCCATGTTCTAAGACATTCCGACGGGTCGGGTTTATTCCCTTAGCTATGTGCGTTTTTAGCTTTTATATTAGCCTACTTGTGTAAGTTGAAAACATTATGAGTTATTATGTGAAGGCTAAGATGAGGCAAGTTCACCGAAACTACCCCACCTGTGCGAGGAGTCGCCTAGGACGAGCGAGCCTTCGAGCAGCCGTTGCAAGGCTAAGTTCCAACGCCGTCGGCGTTTTGATTCCTCCGATTGACTTTACGGGATGGGGCACTACAGAGCCTCAAATGGTGACATCTCTATACTGGCCTGATAGCTGTTGTTGTAAGCAAACTCTACCAGGTGAAGATGGTCCTCCCAAGATCCCCCGAAATCTAACACACAAGTGTGAAGCATATCCTCGAGTGTCTAAATGGTCTTCTCTGACTGCCCGTTCGTCTGAGGGTGATACGCGGTACTGAACTTGAGCTGGGTGCCCAAGCTATTATGCAAACTATTTCAGAAGTGGGTAATGAAACGACTATCCCGATCCGAGACTATGCTCACCGAAACTTCGTACAATCTGATTATCTGACGCACGTACAGCTCTGCCAGCTTCTCCGTAGACAAACCCACCTTGAAAGGCAAGAAGTGGGATGATTTGGTCAATCTATCAACGATAACCTAAATCGTGTCTTTCTCTCCTGGAGATCGTGGAAGCCCAGACACAAAATCTATAGTGATGTGCTCCCACTTCCACTCTGGAATGGATAGTGGCTTAAGCAGACCACCTGGCCTCTGTCTCTCGGCTTTCACCTGCTGGCACACTAAGCATCGAGATACAAACTAAGCTACCTCTCGCTTTATGCCATACCACCATACATGCTCCATCAGGTCTCTGTACATCTTGTTGGCTCCAGGATGCATAGAGTACTAGAAACGATGTGCTTCTTGCAGAATCTCCTCCCGAAGCTCTCCACTCGGAATGCACAATCTAGTACCGTGGCTCAGCGACCCATCTTTGGCTATAGAGAAATCGTCTAACAATCTGGCCTGTACCTGCTCCCTGATACTCCTCAAGGTTACGTCATCAAACTGTGCTGATCTGACTCTATCCATCAACGCAGACTGAATCTGTGAACCCCACATCTGAACCTCCATCCCCGGAACGATAACCTCGATACCCAAACAATCCAGATCGGCCAATAGATGACGATCTGTCGTCAAATACATAGCGACTAGATACCTGCTTAAGGCATCTGCAACTACGTTGGCCTTCCCTGGATGGTACTGCAAAGAGATATCGAAGTCCTTCATCAGTTCAAGCCACCTCTTCTGTCTCATGTTCAATTCCTTCTGGGTGAACACGTACTTCAAGCTCTTGTGATCCGTGAAGATCTCAACTTACTGGCACACTCTATCCAGGATACTATACTACACTTATGGGATACTACCTTCTATTGTCTTCCTCAAATGAATACGAGTAAATAAGTAGCATGTGGGGCTCAGTTGAATGGGACACAAGTGTCAAGTGGGTAGTAGGCTTAATTTGGGTCGTGTCCATATTTTGGATCAACAAGTTTGGGTTGAATAGTGCCCCCAATCCGAGTCGAAATAAGAGTAACTTCGTGGGGTGAATCAAGATTGGGTCTTGTGTCAGAAAAGTCATATGATAAAATAAAGCACAAGTTGGTGTGCCTGAGTGGGACACGAAGGTAATAGGCATAGGGTGTCTTGTATAGATCATCAGTATGAAGTTGGTTTTGAGAAAATAACTAGTCTTGTGCTCCTAAATTAAAAGTTACAGCAATGTGCATATGATAATCACAAATAAAAGTAAGAATGGTCAATGGCCTAAATTGATACAAAAGTTGTACGATACAAAGATAGTACAAGAGAACACGTTTGAATGGGACATGACATATCAAAATGAAGATAATCTTGTCTACTACAAACTCATGAAGGAAGTTTCCAGAGATTGACACTCTGACGCTCCAGAAATCAAAGTCACGGAAGAACATTCGTCTATCTAGGATACTCTCTCTAGGGTGTCTACCCAAGTCTTGACGCCGTCTACACAATGCACTAACTCATCTATATGATACTTTGATGATACCCCTATACTAGGTTTCTCATGTCTCTCCTCTAACTAGACACTAAACTGTTGGTGCCTAAACTTCTATAACACTTGAAATACTTTGTCTCTAGCTACTAGGGTACTCCTCCTATTCTGGAACCTGGTGCAACTCCTACCTTAACACTTATTCATCACTATAGGGTTCTCATCTATATTTAATTATCAACAATCATATATAATACTTCCTAACCATACTCTAAACTATTAACACAATTACTCAAGGACACAGACCAATTACAAATCACCAAGCCATCACACTACGAAGAACCTATAATGAAATGAGAATCTACAAGGACCTGGACTAAAGAACCAAAAGTATCCTTACTCCTAAGCTAATTGAGGTTGGAACAGAATATATAATAACAAAAGTGAAATGATAGAGATGATATGTTACGACCCTTATCAAGATGCAATCTGATAACCATACGCGTCTGTCCAAAATCATGATACTCATAATCCTCGCCACGCCAGTAAGCAAGGCTGCGATAAACAATAGACTCCATAACTAGGTATGCATCTCTATAATCATATCATTTGGAATCCTCGCCACGCCGACTAGTATAGCTGCGAGAAATCTCAAATCTCATGATCAAGATATGTACATCCGAAGTCAGGTCTCTACGTTTTTGCCACGCCAGCTAATATAGCTGCGATAAACTCCAAGTTCCATAACCAAGTAGACGTTTACCTTTCCTATTATTTTCGTCAACATATGTTATCAGAAAGGTACCATAATTCAGGCCATAAAATTCATCTTGATATGAAAAATCAAAATCAGTGATGATCCAATAAAATCAAATTCAATAACAAGGAGCAAGGATGAAGAAAAATATGAGGAAATGATTTCAAATTGACGTTTAAAACAAGATTCCCATGTGTCGTCACAAGAATCTCTCAAAATTCCTAAGCAAAGAGATCAATATGGCACATGATAAGATATCATCAAGGAAGGACAATTTATTTCGAAATGCAAGAAGAGTTTGTCATGGAAATCAAAAGATTGGAGTTTTCCTAATATGTGATTGAGTAACTTCTATCATAACCTAAAACCTATATCCTAAGAGCAGGCTCGTAATTAGCACTCTAAGTCGAGCACCGTTACGAAATTGCCCTAGTTGCGACTCTGACCTGCATGGGCCACCATAAAAACGTGTCACGACCCGCACCCTGTTTAGGCGCACGAACACGTGGGTACGTCCAGCCTACGTCGCAGTATCGGCGGTAGAACGCTGTGAAGGTCATCTAGAATATATAGAATCTAAGACACAAATATAACCTGTTATCTCCGTACGGAGGAATATAACAACAACTCAATCACATAATTCTAAGGAAGATAAACACGATGATAAAGATAAATATAAGATAAATAGTCTAAAATAGTGCCGAGCCACAATCACGAGTTCAGAGACCAAGACATAAAACAATATCCCAAAATAAATACTACAAGTCTCAAAGTATCAAACTGAAATATAATCAAAACAAAATCTAGGTGAACTAGGCCACTGCTGGCGGTGCGTCCTCTACGAGCACCGGGTCCACCGGCATGTCCTGGTCGTAGGCTCCATCTATGTCAAACCCGTAGTAGGTCGGACAATCTGCATCTAAATCCTCTGAAAAATAACGGGGTTTATCATGTCAGGATATGAGCTAGTACAAACGCCAACAGCAGTTCCATGTGAATTGACAAATACTATAAGAGACAATCATAATGAAATACAAGATGGAACATCAAGACTGAAAGTAAAACGGTACAAAAGAACTGGATATCATGTCATGTGTGAGATATAAGATAAAACTGGAATATAAGCAATGGAAAGTAATCTGAGATATGATGTAAACATAAAAATAAAGTGCCATAAAATATTAGAGCATTATGTGATCGGCTTGGGTCAAGATCAGGCTGTTCTATTTGACCGGCTATGCACAGGTACCATAGTAATATAGGGGTCAGGCCGGCCAAAATGGAAAGCTATGCACAAGTAGTACAAGGTCAGGCTACACCCTACGTGTGGTGAGGGTGGAGCTATGCGCAAGTAATAAACAAGTAAGGGTAATGATCACATAACCTCTAATAACTCCCCCAGCCCCGAGTAGTATAATGAATCCAGACATGACAGGTCATGACACGGGATTCGAAGAGCAGAGGGCTAGCCCACTCCCAAATCGGTGTCTATAAAAGTACAGAAAACAATATCGAACAATGTACTCATATACCAGGTAAACCAGGAATGACATCTCATGACGAGATTCACGTATACTAGTCCGTGTATCCTCGTGTCGAGAATCAAGTATAACACTACAACTGAATCGGATATAGTAGATATCAAGACAATGAAAACTATCAGAGAATGTACTCGTCTGTCGTCCTGAGCTGAGAAAATCGAAACTACAACCGACTCAATGAGCCACGAACGGTCAACTCGCACAACAGTCTCCTAATGCTGAAACAGACATTACCAATATTCTCAGAATGGTCAAATTAGCTAGAAACACCTATCCATAAGTCCAATTCTGGACACATGGGCAAAATAATAATTTTGGGTCAAAATGGTGTCCGTCGTTGGACCCACTTTGCAACAAAAAACGTGCCAGAATCTACGGTCTCCAAAGTTATCAAACTATATATCTACAGGTCCGGTTTGACGAGATGAACCCAAAGGTATGTCCAATTTTGGATTCCGGTGGGCTGTACACAAAATCACCCGTTGAGTGGGATTGTGGGCCCGCCAAAATGGCTTTCCGATCAACAGTCTCAGAATTGGACCAATCTTGGCATACAGGACCAAAAAAATATTTCGAGTCTAATGGCGAAGTTTCGTCGCGATTTGATGAGTGTGCACAAAAGTAATTAAAAAATATTCAAAAGGCCGATACGGTAAATTTTTGACGGATACGCATCAAATTCGTCGCGCACACACAACCAATTTGAATTCCGTCAAAGCCCACACGACCACGAAGTTGATACGCACCTTTCGATGCTTTCGGTTCACGACCACGTCGCCCGGATTGACGGGACGGATGGCGTATCGGGACAATTTTTCTAAAAATCCACTTTTAAAAATTAGTTTTTTCTCCAACTTCACAAACAAATAACTTTTTGTACAGTACATGAAATTTAATTCCACAAAAAGGACTTAAAGCCCTATAGGTTGTCTACAAGTCCCTTCAGACCGATTTTGAAAACTCACAATACGCTGGTCGCAAATCGGCCACAAATTTGGGGTTTCGGGACAGTTTCTAAACCCAAAAAATCGAGTTTTTCTCGATTTTGGAACTCGTTTTTTGTCGCACATGGTGCGAATCGGCACAAAGTATTTGAAGGAAATTAAAGGTGTATATGTTGGGATCATACCTGACTAAGTGGTTCGTAAAACGACGGAGCGAGGAAGGAGAAATCTATTTCCGAAGTTGGCCCTTCGCTGACAGTTTTCGCGCACGGGTGGGATGCTCGTTGCACTTTTTCCGGCGATGGACGGCCGCGGTTGGCCTACGGCGATGTCGGGGTGCACGTTGTGTTGGGGGTGACGGCTAGGGTTTGGGTTTTGTGAAATTTTTTCTCTCTCTCTCTATAAATATATAAAGGGTTTGGGGTCCGCTCGGTCTAACATAAGGAAACGGGGAAGGTCGGTTTCGGCTTTAATAAAGAAGCTAAAAGGGGCCGCTCGGATTTGCAAGCTGTTGTGCTGCTTTGTATGGCGCAAGTGCTTTTGTTTTGTTTCTTTTTCTTTTTTTTTTTCTTTTTTTTTCCTTTTCTTTGTTAAATCTTTAATTTTATATATATATATATACACACACACACGTAAATACATGCATACATACATACATACATACATACATACATACATACATACATACATACATACATATATACACACGTACATACATATATTATATATTTATTTATATAAAATAAATCCATAATATTTATCCATTAATATATATATATATATATATATATATATATATATATATATATCCTATAAATGGAATAATAACTAAATATATATATAAATAAAAATCAAAATTTATTTATAACAAAACTAAATATTTTATTTTTTATATATAATAAATATATTAAACTTTTATAATTAAAAACTCTATTCAGTAAAATACTTATTTAAATAATAATATAAAAACACTAACAATAATATTTAAATAATATTAAAAAAATAAAATAATGTAAATGACCATATTAGCCTTATTAAGAAAAGTGGGGGTGACATAGTTAGCCAGGCCTGATACTATTGTGCAATGTCCCAAGTCGGCCACATAATGTAGCTAGTGCTCACACACCTATATAGATGATTCTTGATTCTTGTACATGCCAGGATCACTTTTACTTGCCTTGTTCTAGCTCTAGATTTATAGCTTACCTTGCCATGATACTCACATGTACATTTCATGATTTCTTGTATATTCTCTCTATTTACTGCTACATTTTTAATATCGTCTAACTAGAACTGTTATTTGAGTTTTGTGCTCGTTCTATCCTGACTGGATATGTTGAAAATATTTTAGGAGTTGTTATGCCATTATTGGACTACAAGATGTTGCAAGCTAGGGTGGTTCTCGGTATTCTTCACCGTAAGATGTCTATTCAGGAGTTCTAGGTCTGGTAGTTATTTAGTTTATTATTGTTTCCCTCTTTTTTATTCTTGTCTCATATGATCCTTGTAGATTCTAGTTGTTCTAGTAATATTGCTATTATTTCTTGTCTTATCTTCCTTAGTTTTTGTGATGTGACATGAATACATTTCTAGTTATGGATCTTTAGATGTTGTAGTTAGTATCGGGTACTTGACAGCGCTCTACCGCCGATACTGCGGCGTAGACTGGGCGTGGCCCACGTATTCGTACCCGTATATTCGGGTGCGAGTCGTGACACATTTTTGTGGTGGCCCATGCAGGTTTGTTTTTGCAAATTAATACGAAGTCGTGGTGGTACTTGAGATTATCTGTACTACTACGAGCTTGCCCTAGGATTAAGGTTGAGTCATGGAATATTTTATGATTTTAACACTCAGTCACATATTAGTAACTCTTGGTGGATTCCAGGGATGACCCCTGGGAATCTTATTTCGAAGGCTTTTCAAATCTTTTCCCAATTGTTCCCATTCGTTTTGATTTTCGAAATATTTGTCCGTAAACTTTATTCTTTCTTGGGATGAGTTGTGGATCCCAGAGGGAAGGTATAAGTTGAACTTATATATCCTCTAGGTTGAGAATCAAATATGATTTGCCAATCTTATATCAAGGTTGAGATTATTTAGATTATATTCCAGAACTTTCAATCTTGACCTAGATAGTACCTTTGGGACTTCTCCTGAGAACTTTTCCTAAACCCTGCCTCGGAATCTGTTTTTTGCTAGTTTTCATTTACTTATCCTTGATTCGTCGTTGAATTTTGAATCTTGATGTTCGTTCGTTGTTGACTTTGACTTTGTATCTTCGATCAGTTTTTATTAATTGAATTAAGATATTCTGATAAACATATTCGATGAGAACGATAAATGTCTACTTTATTTATGGAGTTTAGAGTTTATCGCTGTCATACTAGCTAGCACGACAGGGACGTGGAGCCTGATGTTGGTTATACTATCGTAGTTATGGAATTTGGATTTTCTTGTAGCCATACCGGTTGGCGTGGTAAGGAATCTAGATGACATAATTATAGGGTGTATACCCAAGTTATGGACTCCATCATTTATTGCAGCTATGCTTACTGGCGTGGCAAAAATTCTGGCAACATAATTTTAGGAAGACGTGTATGGTTATCAGTCTGTATCATAAATCGGATCACTTCGCTATGACCGGATGATCAAGAATAAATTCTTATCATCATTCTTCCCCGTCTTGGTTAACTCTATCTATCTACAGCCTAACTAGGATTTTCTCGACAGGATTGTTTTGTGTTCTATCTTTCATATGATTTGACTAAACTCTTTTTCGTTAGCCTCTTGGATAATTCTTCTTGTCCTTCGCGGTAATTGTTGAAAGTGCCTCATGGATTGATTCAAGAAAGGTTCGGAAAGTAATTTATCCTTGTATTACAAAATCGGGAGTTTGCATCCAGAGAAATACTGGCGAGGCATTGTGACGGCCCAGAGCCAGAATACTGGAGAGCGGGGGCATACATAGCCAGTTACGTATATCGAAACGGAATTTATCTCGCTATACGGTCACGGCTGTCTAGATACGAGGGTTTACTACAAGCCAACGGTCTCCTGAGGTCAAGCCTATTGTCTTCATCTCAAACAAATAATATAATCACAAGAAGTTAGATCACCAAATATACAATAAAAGGCATCCCAAATATCAGTTGATCATGAAGCTAGTCATACAAAATACGAGGACTAGCAAGAGTTTAGTCATACATGATCAATCCTAGGATTTGTTAATCATGTTTACAGTCCGTAGGCAGACAGTAAGTAATTATGCATCGAGCTAACAGGTGCTCGTCGGCTAAACGCCTCAAAAGAATAATTTTACAATTGAGTGAGCGAAATAAAATAGAAAACCCACTCGTAGCCCGGGTTCCTTCTAGTCGCCACCATCGGGCTGGAGGTTCGGTAGATCCTCGGGTGCTGCTCCGAAATCTGGCCACACCAAACCAGCTGGGTCAAACCCCAGAAAGAGCAAGTGCCACAAAGGAGGCCACAAAATAAGAACAAAAGCCAGCATATCAGAACATAAGAAAATGAAAGAAGGTACTGGTAAATAAGAGTACAACAAGACAATAAACGACTAAGGACATGGAACCATTCCGGAAGTCAGGTTACAACCCGTAAACAAAACAAGGACCAGGGTCGTAACCTTTCGCCTGAATAGCACCTTGTCTCTACCCATTTATTGTTAAAGATAAATAAAACAATCATGTTCAGGAGTACCCGGTACTGGGACTAGACGAGATTTAGACAATGCTAGACAACATCCATTCACAAGCGGCCAAGCAATTACTACGGCTTACTACTTTAACTAACTAGGGTTATCACAAGCCTAGTTACTAACAAGATGCAGACGAGAATTTCTCAGTCCCAAGCCCTGCAGACTATCCAGTTATCCTTCCGCGGGTTGAGAGTATGATTGGGTACATCGCCCTGGAGACGATATACCCTTAGGTGACTTAGAGGGTGCAACACATGACAGTATGCTAGAAATGTGCTCTACTCGTCGGCAAGCTACAAGTCCATTAAAGCGCCCAGATAACGAGATTGCTTGTGACTGGAAATTCTCTATGTTCTAGTTTGATCTAATCATTAGCCTAATCCATATTTAGTATGAGTCCATGGCCGTGGTACCGAGGGAGTCACGTCTTAGACATGATGCAAGACAAGACACGACAAGTGGGTTACACAAGCAGCAAGAATAAACAACCACAGAGTCAGAGTTGATTATACAAGTCGAGTTAGCCGTCGCAATAGCAGCAAGTCAGGTTACGAGTTACAAGTTACAAGTCAGGAGTATGCCGCCACGGGCCACTATCAAGTTATCCAGTTACAGAAGTAATTCATGAATCACAGGTTACAAGTCAAGAGCGCACCCCATCGGGTTGCTATCAAGAAGATCAGAAAGCACTAGGTTCATAATTCACAAAATTCATGAAAATCGTACTAATCATAAACAAAACGTCGAAAACCGTGCCAGTTCGTGTTGGGCTGAGACAGTCGTGTTATGTGGGACAAGATCTCAAAATTACAAACCACAAAGAAGAGCCAAGCCCAAGAAAAAAATATAACCAAACCACCCTGGGAAAGTGGATTGCGTTGAGGTTCCTGGGGTTGGGTTGTGCCACGGTTGAATTGCGCAAGGGATCAGGGGGTTGGGTTGCGCAAGGGCCAAGCGCGCTGAGTTGTGCTGCGCTGGAGTCAAGTGCGCGGGGTGAGCGGCGTGGGAGTCAAGCGCGTCGGGTCGGGTTGCGCTAGGAGCCAAGCGCGCTGAGTTGTACTGTGCTGGAGTCAAGTGCGAGGGGTCAAAGGGCGCTGGGGTTGAGCAAATGTGCGCAGTCCCGCCCAGAGGGCCGAGCGCGGGTCAGTCCAGCGCTAAGGAGCGCTGGCTGAGAGGGTGGTTGCGCGGTTTAGCCCAGTGTGCCGAGCGCGGGTCAGCCCTGCGCTAAAGAGCGCAGGCCGAAAAAGGGGAGGGTCTTCTTCTCCAAACAGACCGAGAGGAACTCCAAGAACTCCAAATTTTTAAATCTCCACAACTTAGCCAAATCAAAACCAAATCTAGATTTTCAAAGTTCTAACTTGTGTAAAATTGAATTCTCTTCCACATGGAAGCATCAAAACAAGCAAAAATCTAAGTTTAATAGATCAAAACCAAGAAAATCCGAAAATAGGTAAAACTTAGATCTAGAACAATGGAGACACCAAATCGCAAAATGCCAAGTTCTAATGTTGTTCTCCATGGCCTAATCTAGCTAATGGACAACTAAAATGTGGTGCTTATTTGGTGGCAAGGTGCACTTGCCTATGGGTGGGGTGTTGTGTGGAAGAAGGAAGAAGATGATGGAGAATTAATGGAAGAGTAATGAGGAGAAAGAATATTAGGTAGGGATTTAATGAGGGTGGTTGTGGTGGAATGAGGGTGGAGTATAGGTTAAAGTGTTTTATTGGGTTTAAAATCAAACTAAACCAAACCAAACCAACTAAAACCGAGCCGAGCCGAAACCCAAAATACAAGAAAGCCCAAAATTCTGCAAGTCGAGAAAAAAATAAAAATACATGCCAAAATCCAATTACGAGTATAAATACGAAATACGGGAAGTAAGGGTGACAACTCTACCCACCTTAAAAGAATTCCGTCCTCGGAATTTATTCAAGGAGCTAGAGACTGCCACGGCAAGCTACACTAAGCACCAACAACTACACTAAGCAGTTCAATCATACAATCATATATGCAAGTAAGGGATGGAAAGCGTAAGGCATAAGGAAGACATTATACCTTACGAGTCAAACAAGTCGGGATATCGCGATCGGATGTCGTCCTCACGCTCCCACGTTGACTCACCTAGAGAGTGATGACCCCAAGCAACACGGACCAAGCTAATAGTCTTGTTCTTGAGTATCTTCTCTCCCCGGTCCAATATAGACACGGGCTTCTCCTCATACGAAAGGTTGGTACCAATAACCAATTCTGAATGGTCTAGGATATGGCTCGGGTCCGGGATATACCGTCGTAATTGGGACACATGGAATACATCATGCACCTCACTTAGCAACGGCGGAAGAGCAAGATGATAGGATACATCTCCTACTCGCTCCAGGATATCGAACGGCCCTATATACCTAGTACTAAGCTTTCCCTGCACGCCAAGCGAATGACATCGCGGTTAGGCGAGATCCTAAGGAATACATAGTCGCCGATAGCAAACTCTAAGGGACGACGGTGAGCATCGGCCCAATGTTGCTGGCGATCTTGGGTAACTCGAAGATGATCCCTGACTTTTCTGACTACTTCAACTGTCTGGGCAAGCATTTTTGGACCGAGAATGTGCCTTTCTCCGACATCGTCCCATGCTAGCGGGGATCTGCACTTCCTGCCATACAGTGCCTCGAATGGTGCCATCTGGATGCTGGCCTGAAAACTGTTGTTGTACGAGAACTCCACTAGGTGCAGGTGATCTTCCCACGAACCACCGAAGTCAAGTGTACAAGATCTCAACATATCTTCAAGAGTCTGGATTGTGCGTTCCGACTGGCCATCTGTCTGCGGATGGTATGCCGAACTGAACTGGAGACAAGTTCCCAAACTCTCTTGCAGGCTACGCCAAAAGTGTGATGTAAACCTTGAATCTCGGTCCGAGGTGATACTGACGGGCACACCGTGAAGCCTGACAATCTGCCTGAGGTACATCTCTGCTAGCTGAGTCGTAGGCTGCCCAACTCTGAATGGAAGAAAATGAGCCACCTTCGTGAGCCTGTCAACTATAACCCAAATAGCATCTCTACCAGCCGGGGATCTAGGCAATCCAGTCACAAAATCTATGGTCACATGCTCCCACTTCCATTCTGGAATCGGCAAGGACTGAAGAAGTCCAGTGGGCCTCTGATGTTCAGCTTTAACCTGCTGGCAAACCAAACACCGAGAGACAAACCGAGCTATCTTCCTCTTCATGCCATTCCACCAAAAATGCTGACGAATATCACGGTACATCTTCGTACCACCGGGATGAATAGAATATTATGAACTGTAAGCTTCTGCCATGACCTCTTGTCTGATATCTCCACTGGGTACACAAAGACGAGTGCCGTGCCGAAGTGTACCATCTTCATGAATGCACAACTCTGGCCTTCTTTCTGCCTTATATTCTGCTCTAAGTCGCTGAATCATGGAATCTGTAGATTACGCCATCCGGATCCTCTCAACTATGCTGGATTGAACCTGTAGACTGGCCATCAACGCCATGTTGGTAGGAAGAACCACTTCAATTCCCATCTTCTGAAGATCTGTCAATATTTTGGTTGCACCGTTAGGAAGTAAACTCCGGCGCTCCTGCTCAACGTATCTACTACAACGTTGGCCTTCCCTGGGTGATACTGCAAATCCATATCCTAGTCTACCAATACCTCAAGCCATCTTCTCTGCCGCATATTAAGGTCTTTCTGGGTGAAAACATACTTCAGGCTCTTGTGATCAGTAAATATCTCCACTCTGTCTCCGTACAAGTAGTGCCGCCAAAGCTTAAGTGCAAACACTACTGCTGCCAGTTCCAAGTCGTGGGTCGGGTAATTCTTCTCATGATCACGAAGTTGACGTGATGCATAAGATATTACCTTTCTATGCTGCATCAAGATACATCCCAATCCTCTGCCTGAAGCGTCGCAATAAACTGTGAATCCTCCGATCCCATCTGGAAGTGTGAGAATGGGAGCCGTTATCAAACCTCGCTTCAACTTTTCAAATGATTCCTGGCACTCTGTTGTCCAAGCAAACTGCACATCCTTGCGGGTCAACTGGGTCATTGGCGCCGAAATCCTTGTAAAATCTGATACAAATCGTCGGTAGTAGCCGGCCAATCCAAGGAAGCTGCGAACCTCTGCCGCTGAACTAGGTACTCGATAGCCACAATCTTCTGGGGATCCACTTCTACTCCTCCTCGGGTAATGATGTGACCCAAGTACGAAATACGATCGAGCCAGAACTCGTATTTACTAAACTTGGCGTACAACTGGTGCTCTCTAAGCGTCTGAAGGATGATTCTGAGATGCTGCTCATGCCCTGCTTCGCTCTTGCTGTAGACCAGGATATCATCTAGGAACACGATCAAAAACTGATCCAAGTAAGGCATGAAAATACGATTCATGAGGTCCATAAATACGGCCGGCGCATTGGTCGCTCCAAAAGGCATAACAAGGAACTCCTAATGCCCATACCTCGATCTAAACGCTGTCTTTGGGATGTCCTGCTCTCTGACTCTGATCTGGTGGTATCCTGACCGCAAGTCTATCTTCGAGAACACTGAAGCCCCTTTGAGTTGATCAAACAAGTCATCTATCCTCGGGAGAGGGTATCTGTTCTTGATTGTCACTGAGTTCAAGGTACGATAATCTACACATAACCTGGACAAACCATCATTCTTTTTCACAAGAAGCATCGGGGCTCCCCAAGGTGATCCACTTGCACAAATGAATCCCTTGGTCCTGAGTTCTTCAATCATCTTGTACAAAATTGCTAACTCTGAAGGCGCCATCCTGTAGATTTGCTCTGATACTGGTGCTGTCCCGGGGATCAAGTCTATAGTGAACTCGATCTCCCGCTCAGGCGGCATCCCTGGAAGTTCTTCTGGGAAGACATCTGGAAACTCTTCAACTATTCGGGGTAACTGCACTGCTGCTACTGCCATTCGCAATACTGGGGAAGATGGTTCTACTGCGCCTCTAGAAAATGAAAACTCTGGCTCGCCTGGGATACTAAAGATAACCCTGCCAACGTGGCAGTATATCCTAGCATACTGGTTCCTCAACTAATCCATGCCTAAGACTACATCATAGTCTGCCATAGGGAACTCTATAAATCTAGCGGGGAACTCTCTACCGCTAACTACGACCCGACACGAGGAAAACACTCGATCTACTCCCACAAGACCATTACCAGTAAGTATATTGAGCCTCACTGATAATGACTCAGGCTCCAATCCTATCCGTGTCGTGAATCGTGCAGACATGAATGAATGCGATGCACCAGAATCAAATAATACTAAGGCTGGAGAGAAGTTGACGAGAATAGTACCTGCCACTGCCTCACCTGGTACAACTTCTTCTTCTATAGTCATCATCATGGCCTGACCTTGTCCTCTGGCTGCAGGTCCCCTCTGCTGGAAACCTCTCTGCCTATTCTGCACTTGAGTTTGGGTGTACTGCTGCTAGTTCTGCTGATGAAACGCCTGGGCCTGAGGCAACAATGGCCTCGGGTACTGCTGCTGCTGCATAGGTGCTGGTCCCCTAACCGATGGACTAGTTAGGTTAGAAGAGGACGAACTACCCCTATTCGGACAGGCTCCTATCTTGTGATCTGCAACTCCACAAGCCAGGCATAATCTCTGCGCCCTACGACAATCCGCCACTACATGGCCTGGCTTCCCACAATGAGAACATCCCATCGCGGAAGTCTGCTTCTGCTTCTGCTGCTGTGGGTACGCTGGGGTTGAATGCTGAACCGACGTCACTGAGGCCGCCCACCTCAGAGTTCTAATGATCAAACTCTTAGCTGCCGGGACTGGAGCTGATGATTGGTGCATCTGATTGTGGGATCGCTTCCTACCTCCGGTCCTATCCACGATCCTCTGGGAGGTGTAGTCATGCCTCATAGCTGCTCTCAAAACTACATCGAACGTCTGGTGCTCGAACTGCTCAACTGCCAACAAGATCTCCAAATGCAGCCCCTGCTGGAACTGATGGGCCCTATCAAACTCGGTTGCCACTAAGGTGGGGACAAACCTACTGAGTCTAGAAAACTCAGATGCATAACCGTCGACCGTTCTGTCTCCTTGCTTCAAGTTGGTAAACCTCGTCTGTAGGTCGTACCGAGCTACAGCATCGAAATACTTCGTTTGGAATCTTTTTCTAAACACCGTCCAAGAAATGGGTGCCACTAATCCCATGGCTTGTGCTGCCCACCAACTGCGAGCCAAGTCCAGCAACTGTAGGCGTACCACAGCCACCTTCTCATTCTCAGGTGTCCTGGCTGCTTCCAGAATCACCTCGGTATACTGAAGCCAAGCGTCTGCGGCAATCGTATCCTCGCTGCCGTCGAAGAATGGAGGGTTCAAGCTCTTGAAGCTGTTGGCCGCGCTGTTCCCAAGGTGACCGCCTCTGGTCAAGGCATCTGTCACTACCTGGTGCAAGGCGTTTCTTCGACGATCCTGGGAAGCTATCAAGGTCCTGATGAGACCTACCAAGGTGCCATCGTCAGGCTCTGCAGGCTGGACGGGCCGAACTGGGGGCTCTCCTTCGGGAGGTACAACCTTGGAGGCTACTCCGGAATGCTAGGCTTGATCTCCGGGTTGCTGGTCCACGGGAAGTGCTCCACCTTGCTGATTGGCAGGGTCAGGTACAGTACCGCTGAAGAAGACGACACAGGGAAACAATAAGGAAGGACCATGACAGATCAACGATACAAGCACATGATCAGGGCAAGAATCCAGAGATTCAGAGGATATAAATGGAGATCAAAGACGAGCACTGATTGAGACATCTATCCGGTAAACCCTCACATATCTTGAATGCCAAGACCTGCATGGGCCACCACTTAAACCATGTGACGCCCCAGAACCAGAATACTGGAGAGCGGAGGCGTACATAGCCAGCTACGTATATCGAAATAGAATTTATCTCGCTATACGGTCACGGCTGTCTAGATATGAGGGTTTACTACAAGCCAACGGTCTCCTGAGGTCAAGTCTATTGTCTCCATCTCAAATAAATAATATAATCACAAGATGTTAGATCACCAAATATACAATAAAATGCGTCCAAAATATTATATATTCAGTTGATCATGAAGCTAGTCATACAAAATGCGAGGACTAGCAAGAGTTTAGTCATACATGATCAACCCTAGGATTTGTTAATCATGTTTACAGCCTGTAGGAAGACAGTAAGTAATTATGCATCGAGCTAACAGGTGCTCGTCGGCTAAACGCCTCAAAAGAATAATTTTACAATAGAGTGAGCGAAACAAAATAGAAAACCCACTCGTAGCCCGGGTTCCTTCTAGTCGCCACCATCGGGCTGGAGGTTCGATAGATCCTCGGGTGCTGCTCCGAAATCTGTCCACACAAAACCAGCTGGGTCAAACCCTATAAAGAGCAAGTGCCACAAAGGAGGCCACGAAATAAGAACAAAAGCCAGCATATCAGAACATAAGAAAATGGAAGAAGGTACTGGTAAATAAGAGTACAATAAGACAATAAATGACTAGGGACATGGAACCATTCCGGAAGTCAGGTTACAACCCGTAAACAAAACAAGGACCGGGGTCGTAACCCTTCGCCTGAATAGCACCTTGTCTCTACCCATTTATTGTTAAAGATAAATAAAACAATCATATTCAGGAGTACCCGGTACTGGGACTAGACGAGATTTAGACAATGCTAGACAACATCCATTCACAAGCGGCCAAGCAATTACTACGGCTTACTACTTTAACTAACTAGGGTTATCACAAGCCTAGTTACTAACAAGATGCAGACGAGAATTTCCCAGTCCCAAGCCCTGCAGACTATCCAGTTATCCTTTCGCGGGTTGAGAGTATGATTGGGTACATCGCCCTGGAGACGATATATCCTTAGGTGACTTAGAGGGTGCAACACATGACAGTGTGCTGGAAATGTGCTCTACTCGTCGGCAAGCTACAAGTCCATTAAAGCGCCCAGATAACGAGATTGCTTGTGACTGGAAATTCTCCATGTTCTAGTTTGATCTAATCATTAGCCTAATCCATATTTAGTATGAGTCCCTGGCCGTGGTACCCAGGGAGTCACGTCTTAGACATGATGCAAGACAAGACAAGACAAGTAGGTTACACAAACAACAAGAATAAACAACCACGGAGTCAGAGTTGATTATACAAGTTGAGTTAGCCATCGCAACAGCAGCAAGTCAGGTTACGAGTTATAAGTTACAAGTCAGGAGTGTGCCACCACGGGCCACTATCAAGTTATCCAGTTACAGAAGTAATTCATGAATCACAGGTTACAAGTCAAGAGCGCACCCCATCGGGTTGCTATCAAGAAGATCAGAAAGCACTAGGATCATAATTCACAAAATTTACGAAAATCGTACTAATCATAAACAAAATGTCGAAAACCGTGCCAGTTCGTGTTGGGTCGAGACAGTCGTGTTATGTGGGACAAGATCTAAAAATTACAAACCACAAAGGAGAGCCAAGCCCAAGAAAAATATAACCAAACTACCCTGGGAAAGTGGATTGTGCTGGGGTTCCTGGGGTTGGGTTGCGCCAGGATTGAATTGTGCAAGGGATCAGGGGGTTGGGTTGCGCAAGGGCCAAGCGCGCTGAGTTGTGCTGCGCTGGAGTCAAGTGCGCGGGGTGAGCGGCACGGGAGTCAAGCGCGCCGGGTCGGGTTGGGCTAGGAGCCAAGCGTGCTGAGTTGTACTGCGCTGGAGTCAAGTGCGCGGGGTCAAAGGGCGTTGGGGTTGAGCAAAGGTGCGTAGTCCAGCCCAGAGGGCCGAGCGCGGGTCAGTCCTGCGCTAAGGAGCGCTGGCTGAGAGGGTGGTTGCACGTTTCAGCCCAGTGGGTCGAGCACGGCTCAGCCCTGCGCTAAAGAGTGCAGGCCGAAAAAGGGGGGGTCTTCTTCTCCAAACAGACCGAGAGGAACTCCAAGAACTCCAAATTTTTAAATCTCCACAACTTAGCCAAATCAAAACCAAATCTAGATTTTCAAAGTTCTAACTTGTGTAAAATTGAATTCTCTTCCACATAGAAGCATTAAAACAAGCAAAAATCTAAGTTTAATAGATCAAAACCAAGAAAATCCAAAAATAGGTAAAACATAGATCTAGAACAATGGAGACTCCAAATCGCAAAATGCCAAGTTCTAATATTGTTCTCCATGGCCTAATCTAGCTAATAGACAAATAAAATGTGGTACTTATTTGGTGGCAAGGTGCACTTGCCTATGGGTGGGGTATTGTGTGGAAGAAGGAAGAAGATGATGGAGAATTAATGGAAGAGTAATGAGGAGAGAGAATGTTAGGTGGGGATTTAATGAGGGTGGTTGTGGTGAAATGAGGGTGGATTATAGGTTAAAGTGTTTCATTGGGTTTAAAATCAAACTAAACCAAACCAAACCAACTAAAACCGAGCCGAGCCGAAACCCAAAATACGAGAAAGCCCAAAATTCCGCAAGTCGAGAAAAAAATAAAAATACATGCCAAAATCCAACTACGAGTACAAATACGAAATACGGAAAGTGAGGGTGACAGGCATGACTTCGGATAACGGCATCATGGTTAAATATTTTTCTCGAATTCTACTTGGACCACTCCCTACTAACACCTTCTCCTTTATTTTACAAAAATTGTTTAGAAATATTTTACGGATTTGGCCAAGTTGAGTTCAGAAACCTATATTATCTGGCGTGGCAGCTGTGCACTGCAGCCATCCGTCGTATTATGGAACAAGGAAGTTAATCGCAGCCAGATGCACACTAGCGCGATAGTAACTTCATGTGACATAATTACGGAGGTATATGGTTCTTGAGTTTTACTTCGACTACGTCCTATGCATCTCGTTTGGCTTCGTACTATTCTTAGAAATATTTCGACAATCTTTCCTGTCTTGCTTGACCCTTACCTTGTCTGAATATTGATATGGATTGCTCGACCCAGTCTTAGGCTTTTGTTTTATTCTATTTAATTGATGACTGAAATAGCCAAACCTTATTAACAGATTATATAGTGTAACTGCAATATGTTAATGTGTGATTGTGATGAGTATATTTTCTTGGGGATTCATTGGGTTGAGCTTGTAGGATATATATGAGTGACTGACTATAGTGGACTTAGAAACCATTAAGAATGATTAGTTTGATAGTATAGATTGATTTTAAGGTATCTAAGGAGTAATAAAATATTATATTTTGTACTACGGATTTAGGACTATAATTTTGTGCTTAGATTCGAGGGTTGAACATTGTAAGACTTTGATGACCAAGTGATTATTGGTTATCTAAAAACCGTTTACTTATGATTGGAGGATAGATCGATATATGGAATGAAATAGAATGAGATAACATTGCGTGCAAGATCGAAAGATAGCAGGAACAAAACATGGACATATGTACATAGGTAATAAATAATTCGGTAAATGAATTAAGAGTTTGAATTTGAGTATTTATATTCAGGAGTTCATGAGTAAAAGAGAGAAGGCTCAATGCCAAGAATAGGTTTTGAATGTATAATTTCATGGAGCTTGTGATTAATAGGATAAAGATACTTAGGACGGGATAAGGAAACAAACAAATTGCTATTGAGATTGGAATTTTGGTTGATGGCCAATCATTGTTGATATATATATACGTATCTCGAGAATGACCTATATTTTAGAATATATGTAAAGGTTCTTATTGATATGAAGATTTTAAGGGGTAAAATGATATAGTTTTTATCGAAGAAGCTTGTTGAACCTGAACCAAATGATTGTAGAAAGAAACAACATAGGTGATCACAAGGATAGCAGATTGAGTACTGTAGCCATGGCAGTTGCATGTTTTAGCTTGACCTATTAGATGATTTTTAATTTTGAGGACGAAATTTTTAAAAGGTGGGTAGGATGTAAGCCCCCTGAATTTAGAGCTTATTTTTTCCAATTTTCTAAATCAATTAATTTCAATAGATATTATTATTTGATTATTATTTGATTAAATGCTCTCTACCGTGACTTGGATTTGTAGAGCGTCAGGGATGCCAGTCTCTGGAAACTTTCTTCATGAGTTTTGTAGTGGACAGGATTACCTTCATTTTGGTATATAATGCCCCACTCAAACTTGTTCCCTTGTACTCTTTTTGCTTCGCTCAACTTCAGGTCAATTTAGACCATTTAATCGTTGATTAATTATTAATTGATTTTCCACTCTTTTCCATGATCATCATATGCACGTTACCATGACTTTTAATTTAGGAGCACCAGACTAGTCTTTTTCTTGAAACCAACTTCTCATGCATGATCTACTCGAGACGTCCTATGCCCTTGACCTTCGTGTCCCACTCAAACACACCATCTTGTGCTTTATTTTCTTCGCACAACTTTTCGGTTAATTTAGGCCAATTAATTATCCACCATAGAATGTGACCTGACTTCCAATTTAATTTCGGGATCCGACATCGATCCAATCTAGTCGACCAAAAATATGGACATGGCCCACATGAAGCCTACTACCCGTATGATACTTGTGTCCCATTTATTTGAGTCCCCACATGTTACTTATTTACCCATGATCATAAACATCCAAAATTAATTCATTTATTGTACCCAGTCCGTTTTGGCCCGACCCGACTCAACCAAACCCAGTCCAGGCTTCATGTTACCCTCCCTCATGACACCCTCACTCTCTTTGCCCTTGAAAAAATATTAAATACCTAGTCTACCCATTTTTTTATATTTAATATACAACCCCCTTTAATTAAATCCCTAGAGAATAATTTTTACTACATAAAATCCTAGCCTTTGGTTCCTATCCATCAATCCCAACCACCCATCCCAAGCACAAAAACACACCCCCAATACTTGGCCGGCCCTAAGGAAACAAATATCCCTTTTTCTCTCTCCACTTTCTCTCTCTCTTTTTAATATCTCTCATTCTCTTTCTTTATTAATCCCAATCATACACTCACTCTCTCTCCTTATCTCCCCTCCAAATACTCACAGCCCCCTCCATTTTTGCCGACACTTGCTTGGCTGACCCCCTCCTCCTCTTTCTCCTCTATGGCTGACTTTCTTTCTCCTCCACTTCTTTATCAACACCACCATCAACCTCCTCCAACAACACCATCAACCTCATCTTCACAACCGCCTCCGCCGACGCCACGGCCGCCGTTGCCGACCACCCCCTGGCCGGGCGACCCCCAGGTACCTTCCCGTGGTATCCACCGTCCTCCGGGATGTGTCGCCTAGGCGTTTCATGCGTTTGGCATGGGTTTCCGTCGGCGCGAGCTCGAAATGGATCCGAAAATGGCGTTTCGTCGCAGCAACTTTGTGCACTTTTTTCAGAAAATTTGACCGTTGGATCAATGATTTCTTTGCTCTGTCACAATCTCGGTATATATATCTTCACTCCCCTCAATTTTTGTCCGTTAGTTTTATCGTTTGATACATCAAAACCGGCCACCAAGTTGACCGTTTAAATTGTGTAATTTTTGGACAGTTTTGTGGAGCCAACTTCGTCGGTTCGTATCTCCTCCAACGCAGCTCCGTCTGGCATGCCACTGGTTCCTATGCGCACCTGGTATAACCCTCTTCCTACCTCTTAAGTTTTGTTTCATTGTGAGCATGTTTGATTGGTTGAATTCGATGCCAAATTTGGCCGTCCGAATTCATAATTTCTAAGTTGTAAAATTCCATTTTTGAACCCGGGACTCCAAATTCAATTTCTGACACCACCAGTAGACTCGTGGCGTCGTTCTGGCACGTTTTCATATAAAATTTGTTAGATTTGGAGGACGTGGGCCCTGGCACGTATTTAGATGCAAAGCGGGCCCCATAGTCCGGGTCAACGGAGCTTTTTGACGCCGGCTCATCGGAATCCAATTCTGGATACACCGTAGAGTTTGTATCGTCATTCTGGACTCGTTGACATATAATTTGCTAGATTTTAGTGGACATTGGTTCTGGTACGCATTTTCGTGCAAGTCGGATACCAATATCCGGGTCCACGGGTCATTTTGAGATCGGCTCATCGGAATCCAATTCTGGATATACCGTTGGGTTCATATCATCATTCTGGATTCGTGGACATATAATTTGTCAGGTTTAGTAAACTTTTATTCTAGCATATTTTTCGGTGCAAAGTGGGTCCGATACGGACACCGTTTTGACCCAAAATTACCTTTTTGCCCCTGTGTCCAAATTGGACTTATGGATAGGCTATCCTAGCTAATTTGACCATTTTGGACATGTTGGTGATGGTTGTTTTACCATTCGACAACATCTATAGGTTTTTACCCTATCATTATAATCTTTCTCCTTTTGTTGTATTTTGAGATCCATCGATTCCAGTGATCTCACAATCACTGAAATTGATATGTTGACCCTGTAGATGTTTATAGAGACTAGCCTTGACCCTTTTTGACCATGGTTGACTGCTTTGAATGAACGTCGAAGTAGAGTCAATATTGACCTAGGTTAGACTAGTTTTGACCTTGGTTGACTACAGTTGACTATTTTGACCAAAAGTCAACCAGAAGTTAACCGTAGCCTAAAATTGACTAGAACTGGACCAGAGTTGACCAGTTGACCTAAAGTCAACTGTTAGTCAACGTTAGTCAAGTTTGACCTAGAGTTGACCTAGGGTTGACCAGAGTTGACCAGTTGACCAGAAGTCGACCTAGTTTGACTTGCTTTGACTTAGATTGACCTAGTTTGACTTAGTATGACTTGATTTTACTTCCAAACCCTTATATTGATACAATATTCCATCTATAGGTCCTCGAGGCACTATTCTTGGACTCAGTCGACTTATCTATCACATCACAGATGAGTACATTCTCTGATAATATTTCTGTTTTATGATATCGTCTATGTTTCTTGTTTTTAGTGTAGATATCCTTGTTCTCTTGACACATTGTTCATACGGATTGGTATTTCTCTGGATCCCGTCATAAGATATTATTCCTGGTATTCTTGGTATATATTGTGTAAGTCTTTCTTGTTCCGTGTGCATTGTATAGACACGATTCCTGCGAAGGCTAGCTACCCTCTCAAAGAATCATGCGTCATGATATGTCATGGTCGGATCCACTATACTAGTCGGGGGACAGGGAGTATTAGTGTAGATATGTGGTCAAAGCCTATTGTGCACCCCTTGTGCACCTATTGATTGTGAGTGTTGATCATACACCCACGTATGGTTAGCCAGGCTTGTTACTATTGTGCAATGTCCCAAGCCGGCCACATATTGTAGCTAGTGCTCACACACCTAGATAGATGATTTTTGATTCTTGTACATGCCATGATCAGTTTTACTTGCCTTGTTCTAGCTTTAGATTTACAGCATACCTTGCCATGATACTCACATGTACATTTCGTGATTCCTTGTATATTCTCTCTATTTACTGCTACATTTTCAATATCGTCTAACTAGAACTATTATTTGAGTTTTGTGCTCGTTCTATCATAACTAGATATGTTGAAAATATTTTAGGAGTTGTTATGTCATTATTGGACTACATGATGTTGCTAGCGGGGGTGGTTCTCGGTATTCTTCACCGTGAGATGTCTATTCAAGAGTTCTAGGTCTGGTAGTTATTTAGTTTGTTATTGTTTCCCTCTGTTTTATTCTTGTCTCTTATGATCCTTGTAGATTCTAGTTGTTCTAGTGATATTGCTATTATTTCTTGTCTTATCTTCCTTAGTTTTCATGATGTGATATGAGTACATTTCTAGTTATGGATCTTTAGATGTTGTAGTTAGTATCGGGTACTTGACAGCGCTCTACCGCCGATACTGCGACGTAGGCTGGGCGTGGCCCACGTATTCGTACCCATATATCTGGGTACGGGTCGTGACACTCTCCAACTCAAGTTGACGACTCCTCGATCAGATCTCCTTCTTCAATCTATTTTGTATGGTAAAAATCCTAAGAGCAAAAAATGAACTTTCTCATAGATCAACTATGGACGAGCACCTTAAAAATTAACTTTGTGTTGTGCTTTGTGTCTCCACCCTCATCCTATAAATATATGATGTGAAAATCTTATTATAGGTCTTTGGTGGCTCATGTAGGTCAGTCTTTGTAAATTGTGCGAACTTGTGGTAGTACCATATTACTCGTACTGCTGCGAACCTGCGACTAGGATGCTCATTAACATGATTAAGATTGATTTAATTTTTAGGAGGTTGATTAGGAATATGAGTCCCTTATTCAATTTAACTGTTGGGTAGTTAAGGTTGCTAAATAGGCCATGTGATTTAGCCAAGGATTTATTGAATTCTAACCCTATTAGATAACTTTTATAGAAGGATACACAATTGTGTAAAGAATGACCTAAGGTGGGTAGACTATTCGCTAATAAATTGTGACTTCCTAGGATTCTATTTCTAATCTTGATCATTTGTACCATTTTATTTTCTCCCTTCTAATCATCATAGTCATATCATAAAATTCGTATTGTTTATTTATTTCTCTTTGGCCATAAGGAATTATCTTCTTTTTTTAAAATAATTTCTGATTCAATTATCCACCTCAAGTCTTTGATTCAAGGCATATAAGTTTTCTCCTCAACCATTGAATATCCGTGCAAAAGGGATTAGAAGATTTATTCTTAGTTTGGCCTCGATAATTATCTTTTTTGGTCGCTCATCTTATTCTCAATAATTGATACATAGGGCATATACTTACATTTCTTCTATCTTGATCACCTTGAAATTTGCTTGAATTATCGTTCTTGCCTAGGCCTTATTATTTATTATTTCCATAAGTAATTATTTTCTCAAAAACAATAATCTGTTTTATCTATTGACTTTTGAGCGTAACATGATCCAATTATCCATATATTTATTCTGAGTTAATTTTGTTGAAATTCAAGCTATATATATGTTTCCCCTCGATATTTGAGTATTAAAGAATAGAAATTAAATTTATATTTCTCTTATCATTTTCTTCCTAATCAATAGTTTGATTTTTGAAATTGATAATTTTACTTCAAGGCTGATACTTACATTTTCTTTAATCATGATCTACTAGTTTAACTTCTAAAAACTCCTTTGAAATTCTTAGGGATGTAGTTGGAATAATGTTAATGACTTACGATGGCAAGACAACAACGTACTGTCGTCATTTATTTGAATTATCGAGACTGCGAGTTTACTGCAGCTAGCAGTGCACTGGCGTGACATGATCCCCAAGTTGAAGTAATTTTGAGTAAGTGTAAGTTATCGAATGTTATTAAAATTATGTCCTAGTTGCCTTATTTTGACCTTTGAATTGTATGTTAGTATTGGTAGAGCTAATAGAATATTCGATACAATAACATATTTGAGTCATGAAACTAAGGGTTGTAGAAGCTAAAAATTGATGAAAGAATGTATCGTGATATTCAAATAGCGCTAGGATTTATCAGTCAAAATAGCGCTTGACATCAAATAGCGCGTGATATTAAACAACGCTGGGCTTTAAGTGGTGCCTGGTTGCCACGTGGCAAGCTTCCTCGAGAAGCTGAAGTATTTGTCATAATGACTGACAATACGTCAGTCAAGGAAAATTCTTTTGAATCCTGAGCGCACGATATTCGAGAAGATTGTGTCATATTTGTCAGAATGACTGTTAGTTGCCTTACGCTATTTTTTATTTGGCACGAGATAATCAATTCCTACAGATTTAATATATTAAACAGATAGTGCCAATCGACAAATTGTGCCAGGCACCAATTAAGATATCGCACAACTTGATCAATTATCATCCAGAAGTAGTTAGATGACATGGCGTGCATGCCACTAATCTCGAAGAACGTGCATATAATGCTGCCCACGACCATGCTTATCTCTTTCACAGAATGCCACGCGTCACCAAGCAGTTAAGACAACCATTCACACAAATGGATAATGGTGCGCCAATTGCAAGTGTGCACCAATCAGGGCATCTGTTTGACAGTTATCTCAAAACTCTATAAATTGAGTTCCAAATCACTTCTTAAGCATCACTAATGATTATAATCTCCTGACCAAGTTGCTGCAGCACATTCAAGAGGCTTTCTTCTTCGATATTGTATCGTCCAAGGAATAAAGTGATCATCTTCTGATCAAATTCCTATAGTTGTGCTTTTCCAGAATCAAAATTTTACTTTTGTACTTTCTTTTCTTAGTTTGTAATCTAGTTTTCTTGGAAAACTTTTATTCTCGCAAACAAAATAACGACTATGCTGGGTACGACTTTCTTCTCTGACGAAAAAGTGACAATTCAATACGATGTTGCATTGGTCGACACGATACAGAAGACTTTGGTCGTTCAAGTCGACCAAACAACCTACGAAGAAATGATTGGCGTTGGGGATGCCAAGTACGTCGCTGCCAAGCACACATCTGCTGCTGTCTTCGAAGACAGGAAGACTCGTGTCATCTGGACTTTAAAGGCCACTAGTGCGCCAATCATTGCTCCTGTGCAAAGCAAAGGAAAGCGCCATTTGACCACTCCCTATTCTTCTTCAGTTCCAAAGTTGGTGGAGAGTGCGCCAATCACTGCCTTGGCACCAATCAAGGGACAACACCATATGGCTATCCCTCACTCCTTTCCTGTTCTAAATGTGGTAGAGAATCTATCTATCACTTCCTCCATACAGAACAAAGGATAGCGCCCTGTGGCCTCTACTTATTCTTCTCCAGACCTAGACTTGGGAGAAAATCTATATGATTGTGCCTCTGTGCCAATCGATGCTAGAATACTTCTGAGTAGAAACTCTACTGCTAAGAACGTAGGATCTGTTCAAAGTTCACTTTCTGTTGTGCATCTGCGTCGCGCCAAATGTACTGGAACTGTGTGCACAAAGTAATAGGGCATCTTGCCCACTCCTCATAAAACTGGCCAGTGCCAGTTAGGACAAAATCAGAATCTCCCTACTCTGTGCAAATCAAGATCAAAACAAGGAAGACTGATGGTGTCCCAAACAGATAAGCAGGTGGCACATAATACAAACATGTGTGCTTGTCTCAATAAGCGCAGAACAGAACCTATTCCATCAAATCATATGGTGCATCAAGCAAAATCTGTGCCAACTTCCAAATTGTGCACAGTAAAGACTTCTAAAATCAAGATTCTCACTTATGCAAATGAACTTAGCATTTCCCTGTACACTTAGGGAACACAAAACCTCAGGAATAGGAACCATGTTCCCAACGTAAAGCGGAAGGTTACAGGATCACCTCACACACCTATCACTTTACACCATGGACATCACTGTAACCAACATCATGAGATAGTAATCAAGTGTTGCTATCAGTCAGCTAAATGGTCTATTTTTTACTGCTTGAATTATACACAAACTCCTGAACTGATCATGGTTGATGAAGACAAATTGCTATTTGCTTCAGTCAACATGACATCCAGAAATACTGGATAGAAAACGTCCAAAACGTAACGCATCCCGCAACCCTAGTCAACAATACATTTATCGAATCTGTGACTCCTGTGAAGGTGTGTACCAGAACACAAGATTAAGAAACCAAAATTTCCTCGATCAAAGGAATCTTTCCACTCCTAACATTGGGGTTAACTCTTTGTCAGACTTTGATGCCAATAGTGAAAACTCCGATCAAACTATCTTATCTACCAGTTCATCTTCGGTGGCCAGAGAAGTGACAACTTATGTCACTATTGAAAAACAAGACGCTTTTAGTAACGCTAGTCAGGAGCAGCGGATTGCCGCTTTAGAGGCCAGCTTGAAAGCCATGACTGACATGGTTACAGAGATGCATGCTATGATTATGGCATAACCACTCCATTGGTAGCAAATCCAATTCCTACACCAGAACATGCCGTAGTCTATACGCCTATCAACCTTGGTGTGGGGTTGCAACCTCCTCTCAATGTTACTATACCAGCTCAGGCTACTCCGAGTTAGTCTGATGCTGGAAGTGGTAGTTACCATGCAGTCCCACCTCCTAATCCATCAAACTAGTCTGCCACTCCTCAAGCATCAGGAGACCCTCTCGAGGTAGTCAAGCTTCTACAAAATCAGTTTGAAGCTTTCAAGCAAAAGAATGGTCTACAGAAGTTATGGATCAAACAACACTATCCAGTAGAGTGGAAAGAAGTTCCATTTCCATCTAAGTACAAGCCACCAACCATAATGCTATTCGATGGCACTATATCACCGAGTTAGTATATCAACCATTTCGAGATGATGACTAACCATCTTCAACAAAACGATGCGCTGCTTACTAGAGTGTTTGTTGGATGCTTAGCCGGTGTTGCCTACGACTGGTATCGCAACTTGCTAGACGGTTGCATCACATCCTTTGCAACATTAAAACAAATATTCTTGGAATGCTTCTATGAAGGGATCCACGACATGACCATGTCTGCCCTCACTAAAATCAAACAAAGGCCTAATGAAACTGATGAACGTTCCATAGAGCGCTTCCGCCGTGAAGCACTCAAAATGCCTTTGGGTACCCAGATGCATTGACTATAGATACATATAAATCAAACTTGTTACCTATAGTCAGCATATGGACAAGACCTACACAATTCCAAGATTGGGGTTCCATCATAGTAAGTGCCACGACTGCCGAAGACAGTGCAGACAAGTTCAAGCAGCTACACATTCCGATGCCTAATCTTGACAAAGATGAGCATTCTACTACCAACAACGGTGGTCATCAAAACAATCGCGAAGGCAAGGAAGCCTTGGCTATCAATGTGGGTCAATCGACACCTACAACAACGACACCTCCACAGAGGGCACCACATCCTAAAGAGGAGTATTCCTTTGATGAAGACGACATTCTGAGTATATTTGATTGTCTAATCAAGAGAAACAAACTTCAACTACCCGAAGTTAAATGGCCGAATGAAGTAGTTAAAACTGATAATCCCAAATATTGTATGTATCACAGGTTCCTGGGGCAGCCAACCAGGGTGTGCTATGTACTCAAAGGGAAGATCCAGGAGTTGATCAATGACAAAGTAATCACTCTTCAACAGAACGAGAAGACAGTGACCACCAATGTCATTTCTCTATAGTTCGGTGACTTTCTTGTTCAACTGGTATATGATGGAGTTGTCCATATCCCAAAGGCTACTTTAGAGATCGTCAACCTTCCACCAGCATGAAACGACGGTCTTGTACCTCTATCAACTGACAAAGGAGAAATTACGTGGATTCACCTGACTTGGTCGCTAATTTTGAACCAAAGACATATGCTCCTTCCATCAAGTCAAGAAAGGCAGCCAACTATAAGTCGTATCAGATGACATCACTGGGTGGTCATATTCCACCTTTGAATGTTACATTCGTTCCAGTGGCGGCTTCACCTTCCTTTATAAGATGGAGTCAGTAAAGCCAGAAATCAACTACCAACCAGAATTCCATCGATACAGTCAACAGTCTCACAAATTAATGACAAAGATGGAATACGATTTACAGAAAGCTCCTGGCTTGAATGACGGGGTCTCCTGTACCTCTTTCTCTACACCTTAAAGATAATCACTCCCGTGTAGGTCTAGGATTTTGGATAGATCTTTCATCTCTTCTAATAAAGAGTCTTCCAGAAATAAGACCCCGATAAAGAATTGTAATATGGTTTCTTCGCACCAGTTCTCAAAAAAGAAGCCATGACTGGTACCAATTTTGGGAGGCTCTATCTCAGAGACTACCCAGAGGGACATGAGAATGTTGTCACTCCTTCTTCCACTTCCAATGATCACCTAGCAACACCTCCTCCTACCATCAATACTCCTTTGGCATCATCGCCTTAAGTGAAACCAGGCCCTCCTAAGCCCACAACAATCGACAAGGGCAAAAAGCCGGCTCGTTTTGATAAAAGCTTAAAGAAAACCCCACTACAGGGACTTGAAAAACCGTATAATTTTGACATATTGGCTCAACTAGCCAATACTCCGACAAGATTATCGATTTTTGAACTCCTATCTCTCAAAGGAAACTCGAAAAACATCAAATGAGGCTTTGATGCAAGCTAACGCTTGTCTAGCACATCTCAAGAAACCAGATAAAGAACCTACGACAAGCTCTCATTGCCATAGTGTGATGGAGTTGATTCCTAATATCACCTTTACTCAGGATGACATGTTACTGGAAGATAATCGACATGACCGACCTCTCTACTTTACGAGTTATGTCGACACAATGAAGGTTGATCGCATTTTGGTCGATCCAGGATATGCACTCAGCATTATGCCGAAAACTCTGTTGGATGCACTCAGGATCCCAGTCCATAACCTTTCTACAACCGTCACAACTATTCTAGGATTCAATTCTGGAACAAGTGAGCCATTAGAGAAGATCCGCCTAAAGGCCCAAATTGGCAATCTCTGTACATAGTCACATTCCATATGATCGACAATCACGTCTTCTACAACATCTTGTTAGAAAGACTGTGGTTACATGAACATAACATTATGCCATCAACTCTCCATCAATGCTTTAAATACGTTGATGACAACAGAAAAGTCAAGAAAGAAGTTGCTGACCTCAATCCCTTCCGAGGTATCGAGGCCTATTATACAGACTCTAAGATGTATTAAGCAGAATACATGATGGTCGTATTGGCTGTGGACACAAAGACCGAAAAGAGGGTCTGGATGATGTCTTAATAATTCCAGTCAAGGGATGCACTTCTCGTCCTCCTTGTCCCAGATGCTGACTATTAACCTCTCTCCTTCTACTAAAACCCCCACTACTAAAAAAGTAGGACAAAGGAAGCTCACCTATTTTGAGCCTCTTGTTATCAACCTTCGTCGTAACAAGCCTCCTATTTCTCTTCCTCTTATTATTAACCTCGGTAAGTCATCAGCTAAGGTTAAGAACACTATTGTAAATGTTGATGCAAATATCAATAACGTAGCATCTTCTTTTGCAGTATATTGATGTTAATTACTACACACAGTGTTATTTAGAGATTCTGGATAATTTCGAACCCCTTACCTTAGAGGCAGTCCAACCTTTCTAAGATGAAGTATCATTCAAATCAGTACAAGACTTGTTTATTCTAATTCCTTCTGGAAAGAAAGATGAACATCCTATTCTTTTCAGCCAAAGATTGAATCAAAGGGCTGTACTTGATAGCGATTATGGAAACGACGATAGTGGACGACTTCAACCACATCGTTACAGTCAGCAATCCAAAGACATCATTCAGAAAATGGGTTACAATTTTAAATTTGGCCTCAATGGCAGTAAGGGCAGGCAAACTCCTATTCGTATACCTGCCTCGAAAGGAAAGTCGTTGCAATAGTATAATAAAACAAAGCATGGGTTAGGCTACACTTTTCCAATCTCAACCCCTAATGTTTTTGAATCTGATAAAGAAGAACGGTCTAAGTTTTCTGACACTTCGTCATGGAATTCAGATACCAGTATAGGACATGTCCATCGGGTAACTCTATCTTCCAATATGGTGACAGCTGAATTCTCATAGGATGATAATAACTCTACCGAGCCTTATGAGGAAGAACTTTAAGTACAACGAATGGATACTCAAAAGGAACTTCACTTCGAACAGCGTGAGCCATCCACTGAAGATGAGCTAGTCCAAATTAACGTCGAAGACGAAGCTTCTCTAATGACAATCTTTATCAACAAAAGTCTTCCGAAAGCAGATAAACAAGAACTGATCTAGCTCATTAGGGAATACATTAATGTATTCTCCTGGAGCTATGAAGATATGTCGGGGTTAATCCTCAGATTGCAACTCACAAGCTCAACATTCTGCCAAATGATAGACCAGTCAAACAACAACAACGACAATTTTGACCTGATATAATGGATGCCATAGAAGCAGAAGTCAAGAATCTCATCGTTTATGGCTTTGTCAGGGAGGAACAACATCCATAATAGGGGGCTAATATTGTCCTGATTATGAAGAAAACAGGGAAGGTCCGAGTCTGCATTGACTTTAAAGACCTTAATGCAGCTTGTCCCAAGGATGAATTTCCTCTTCCGATTACTAATGTCATGATCGACAATACCTACAAATTCGAACGAATGTCTTTCATGGACGGATTCTTCGGATATAATCAGATCAAGATGAATCTCAAAGATGAAAAGCATACGTCCTTTTGCACTCCTTTAGGAGTCTACTACTATACAGTCATGTCGTTCAGTCTCAAGAATGCCGGTGCCACCTATCAGCGAGCCATGAGCACCATCTTCCATAAATATTTATGGAATACCGTCGAATGCTATGTCGACGATATTGCTGTCAAAAGTCATCTAAAGGAAGATCACATCCAAGACTTAAAAACTATTTTCGATCTAATGCGCCAGCATCAACTCAAGATGAATTCTACCAAGTCATTTCTGGGATTCTCTAGTGGCAAATTTCTTGGATTTGTTATTACCTCTAAGGGTACACACGTTGATTCCGAAAAAGTTAAAGCCATTCAAGACATGCGTCCTCCACGCAACCTAAAAGAGCTACGAGAATTCCAGGGATGACTTGCATATATCAGGAGATTCATCTTAAATTTTTTTGGATGTTGCGGACCGTTCACTCAGCAGATGAAGAAAGGTGTGTCCTTCGTTTGGACTGATGAATGTCAGCAAGCATTTGAAGACATAAAGAGACATCTGACAAACCCTCCAGTCTTGGTTCCTCCAATCATAGGAATACCTTTCCTGTTGTATGTTCAAGCAATGGACTCTCTGGGTGCCCTTTTAGCCCAGAAGAACATGTAAGACCATAAACAAGCAATTTATTATCTCAATCGCACAGTGATCGGTGTTGAACATCGATACAGTCCAGTGGAAAAAGAATGCTTAGCCCTGATGTTCGTCGTCCAGAAAATGCGTCATTACATCACGGTCAAGACCATTCATGTCATTTCTAGAGTCAATTCTCTACGAATTCTGATGAAAAAACCTAGTACACTCAACTCCAGACTTGCCACATGGGTGATATTACTAGCACAATATGATATGGTCTACGTTCCATAAAAGTCTGTTAAGGGTCAAGCCTTAGCTGACTTCTTGGCTGCTCATCCAATTCCTAAAACTTCAAAACCCTACGAAGAAATTCATGATAAAACTTTAGAGACCAACATAATTTCAGAAGAATACTCGTTTGGCGTCTATTCTTTGATGGTGCATCTAGAATTGGACCCAACGGTATTATCATTACTGGAGTAGGAATCGTCCTTGTATCCCCAGAAGGACAGCTATTCAAAGAGCCAACTCTCTGGGTGAGCCATGCTTTAACAATGTTGCTGAATATAATACTTTACTCATCGGTCTCCAGTTAGCTAAACAGCTGGATATCGACTATCTTGAAGTATACGAAGATTCTAAGCTGATTGTCAACCAGGTTAGAGGTACGTATGAAGTTCGGCACCAAGATCTCATCCCATATAAGAAAGCAGCAGTCAAATTGGCTGCATCATTCAAATGCTTCTTTATTGAACATGTATGCCAAGCGTGCAATATAGAGGCTGACGCACTTGCTAATCCGGCAGCAGTATTAGAGATTCCTGTAAAACGATAATAGTTAATCATCATTTCTAATCGGGAATTATTCTGCATCGATAATAATCTGAATGTTGAATTTAGTAATTCAGTTAAAGTTTGTACTACTAGTAAAGACTGGAGGGCTTCTTTCATCAACTTTTTGGTACATGACATCTTACCCGAAGGCCCTAAAAAAGCAACAACAATCTGTCATCGGTCACTTTGATTCTATTACAATTATGCCTCCAAAACAATTTACCATCGAGCTTTTGATGGTATAATCTTATGCTGTCTTGCGAGATAAAGCAAAATAGATATTATGAGAAGCACACGACGGTGTCTGTGGTGCACATCAACCTGGTCCTAAAATATAGGATCATCTCTGACACATGGGATTCTATTGGCCCACCATGGTGACAGACGCAATTGAATATGCAAAGGATTATAGAGCATGTTAAATCTGTACGGATTTTATCCATCAACCATCAGAGTTCTTGTATCCCACTGCAGCATCTTGGCCATTTGAAGCCTGGGGCATGGATGTCATCGGTCCCATCAATCCACCCTCATCTCGAGGACATCGATTTATCTTAGCTATAATCGATTACTTCTCAAAATGGACAGAAGCTATACCCTTAACAGAAGTCAAGACAAGCAGTGTCATCAGCTTCACCAAGCATCATGTAATCTATCAATTCGGTATTCCTCGGCAAATCATCCTTGAAAATAGACCTCAATTCGTTAGTCAAACATTTATCCTAAATTGTGATGACAATCGAATCAACAATGTTGCTTCGACGGCTTATAATCCCGCAGCTAACGGTTTAGCTGAAGCATTCAACAAAACAATTATCAAGCTTCTCAAGAAATTTGTTTCTACCAATAAGCATAACTAGAGCAAAAAGATTAGAGAATATCTATGGGCATACCATACTACTGTATGCACTTCGATTGGATGTACACCTTTCTCTTTGGTATATGGATGTGAAGCTGTCTTGTAATTAGAAATTTAAATTCCTTCTCTGAGGATAGCTATTGCCAATGAACTCACAGTAGAAAATAATGATTGTCTTCGACTTCAAGAGATTGAAGCACTCGATGAGAAGTGACTACTAGCTCAAGAGCACATTGAGTTATACCAAGCCCGTATCTAGAAAGCCTTCAACCATAAAGTCAAAGTACAAATGTTTTAAAAAGGCAAAGTAGTCCTTAAATCAGATGTCCTATGACTACGATGCAGCTAAGCAAGGACAAGTTTGAGCCAAAGTGGGAAGGTCCCTATGTTGTAAGCAAAGTTTTCTCAAATGGAGCTTATCAACTAACCGAGATGGACGGCTAAATCGCTATGATGTCTATCAATGACAAATTTTTTAAGAAATATCATGTTTGAAAATATGTTCTAACAATATTGTACATACCCCAAATCTTCAAGTTATTATCTTTTATTTAATCATTCGTAAATAAAACCACAGATAATAAATTCTCAAAAATCCCTAGTGGAGTCTACCTAGATTTTATGATACATCCTTAAAGGATTAACCCATTACATCCACTACATCATCACAAGCATCATCCTTTGAAACCCAGCTATTTAAAAGGATATCATATTCTTGAGTCCAATTGACCCAAGGATAATCAATAGATATACGAATTCATGTCCACATTACCGCTGAATTCTATTTTCTATATCAATGACTCATCCATATTACCTCTGATAATGTCATTCCAGAAATGAGAATATATCAAAATTATATTCTGTCATGTCCATATTATCTCTGAACAGATATAATGAGTGTTGTTATTTTCAAGAGATATGTCACATTTAGTACCTCTGAATATATTTCTTACTCCTACCTATTACTTGTGTTTAAACAGATACATAATAAGTAATAGAGCCATAAAAGACCATCAATTATTCATTCCATGCAATATCATGCAAACACAAAAAACTATTACATTTATCTAAAAAGGATCAAAACAAAGAAGTTATTACATTCATTCTTAAAGATAACTTCACTTCGGAGGCTGAGTGCTAAGGTCAGTGATCATCTTCCTTAGAGACTCAGTTTGCTCCATCCTGGAAGCAATCACCCATCCCATGGCCAAGTTCCTTCTGGACTCCGGAAGTAAAGGTTGTATTGATGTAACCTGACGTTCTATCTCTGCACCCTGAACTTGGAAAATATATTTCGTTGCCGAATCAGATCATCTAGACTGCTTGAGGCAAATTGAGACAATTCAAGCAATTCTTCTTCACGCCTCTTAGTTGTCATGACCGATGCAAGAAGTTTGGCTATTTCAGCTTCCAGCTCTTGAAGACGAGCCTGACCCTCTGTTGCTTCTTTTTCTTTTTCTGCCGCTTCAGCCTTGTAGAGCTCAATGAAAGAGGTAGATGAGATATTTGATTCTATCTTTCCAGACTATATTGAGAAGACAACCACAAAATTGTCCAGTACAACTCGTCTTTCTTTATATTCACGAGCTATAATCATGTACTCTGTATCTACCAACTTCTGTATATTTCATCTTGTTAGGTCCTGATAAGATCGGATAGGATCTTCAAGCTCATTCAGGATCTGTGCCAGGAAGTTGACCCTTTCAGTATCGCCAATACCATGTATTGCCTTAATCATAAAAGAATAAGTTCTCCTTACTAACTCGTAAGGATGATTCTTCTCTATGGCTACCTGAACCAGAGTGCTCAAAGAAGTAAAGAAGGCACTTGTATAAGTTTTGACGATGCTACTGGTCATCGTCGATACACCAGGTGTTACCGCTTCAACAGAAACTCCACCTTCTGAAGAAGACGGAAGAATAGCATCTTTTGAACTAGGAGATCTTAGCGCAAGCATCCTTGAAGAGCTTCCCTCCATGGCATGAGTCCCAACGTCCAGGGAAGCCTTGGTAGAACTAAGGCTGAAGGAAGTAGAAGTCAACAGGACTTCAGTGATAGTCATACATGCTCAACTACAATTAAAAAGTAAAAAAAGAAGATCATTATATCATACAACATCAAATAGAGGAATAAAGATAGACAGGGTCAGAAATTTACCTGGGCCAAGTAGCATATATGGAATCTCATGAGGTATGGTATCTCGTTCTGTAACGAGCCTCCCTATGGTGGTTTCAGATATAGCTGCTTGGCTGCTTCCTGCCTCATAGCCTCCTGACATAAAGCAGCTGCTTCCAGCCCCCGACCCAGCCTGGCCTTCTGGGGCTGCCATTTCTGCCCCTTCCATCTCAAAAACTTGTTCAGTATGGATTTGAATCCCTACCACATCAATATCGGGGTTCTCATTACCCCAACACCTTTGAGACCTTTAGCAAGGTCTTCGTCACCTTCCTTATCCTCATCAGGGTTTTGATCACCCTTAGGATCTTCAAGACCTTTCATGAAGTTTTTATCACCCCCATCATCATCAGGCCTTTCATCACCCTCAACTTCAACATCAGATTTCTCGTCGCCTTACGGTTCATCAAGATTCTGATCATCATCATTAGTGCTCTGGTTGCCCTTATCTCCAATAGGGTGCTCACCACCCTCAACAACAATCTGGCCATCTTTGGCCACCAAATCTTGACTCCGTTGAGCCACTTCAAGATCGAAGGTCATATCAACAATGTCCTCCTCAATCGTTTTATCCCCAAAATCACAATCCTATAAAGCTTGTATCATCTACTCATCTTCTCAGGATAGAACCTCATTCAGAATAGGAGCTATGGAAGATTAGATTATTTAGGGAGCTGGAACTTTTGGGGATAACATATTTTGAAGTTGACGTTTCTTCAGGAATCGTGACCCCTGGAGCATCATCAGTGGCCGGTGGTGATATTAATTACGTTGAAGCAATCGCTGTCAACATCGTTGTATACAGAGGAATAGTGAACCATACTGTAGACACATACAAAAAGAAGAAAAAATACTGTCTTTTCTTTATTGTCGCAAGGCACCACAAATCGAGTACGCCTGAGAGATCCTGTACTGAGGATCCCCGAATACAAAAAGAATTCTGGGGAATAGGACGATGGAGATCGAGCGGCAGTTGCTCCTTTACTCCGTTGACACTCTAATTACAAAAGTGGAAGAAAACCTAAGAAAATTGCTAACTCTCGGCTCACTGGCAAGAAGTGCAGCAATTTGGCTCTTGAAAATGCTCTCCGTTCTGTGTTTTGAAGAGGGATGAGACCCTTTCTATAGTCGTTCTTGAGCTGGAATGATGTTATACACCCACATGAGGGAAAACATTGGTTTTTATGTGGGCACATAGTCCTGCTTTAGGCGTATAGGACGTAGGTGCATACAGAATATGTGATCGTGGGTTGATCGTGGTGCTGACGTGGCCGCGTGCTTTGGTGCACGACTGCTCGTGGAGACTGACATGGCCGTATACTTCGGTGTATGATTGATCGTGGGTTTGACCAAGTCAGGGGCTATTCTGGCTTGGGCGCATAGCCTGAAACAGAGCTATGCGCCCCCTTCTGGAGGAGCGTAGAGTGGACGGATGGGCGCATAGCCCACTCTGGTGACTTAGGCGCATGTCTTTACTAGTGACTTTGGCGCATATGTCTTCATTGGTGACTTGGACGCATATGTCTTCATTGGTGACTTGGGCGCATGGTTTTCACTGGTGACTTGGGCGTATGGTTGTCCAGTCTGCTAAAATTTTTATGCTTCTACAAGACCCCCTTCAACATTTTCGATACTTGAACGAATTCAAAATACTTTGAAAGAAGCATGGACCGTCTTCTCGTGATGCAGTGGGTGCATAACATGGCTCTCCCTTTTGGACACATAGAGTTTGGCCAGTCTGTCAGAGAGATGGCTGTTGAGATATTCCTTAAAAATTTGAACTGACAGATTCATCGGGGTAAAATTTGAAGAGGTCTATCCTTCATGCGTTGTCCATGTCAGCACGTGGCAGTCGCATAATGTACAAGAGACCGGGACTTCATGTGGGCGCATAAGTCATAGTGGGCACATAGTGTGCAGTGGGCGTATAGGCACATAGGAGTAGTGGGCGCATAGCATATGGGCCATGCCTATAAATAGGCTTTTGAAAGGAGAGAAAGTTTATTATTCTCTTTTCTCTTAGAATTTTCAAAAAAAGACTTTTTATCTCCTCTCTGCACGAACCATATCTCCTAAGGACGCCAAGAGATCTACGAAGGGCAAGGGGGCTGCACCGAGTGGCTCTCCTCCTGTGATAGCGTCCTCGCCAGTCCAAGACCCGATCCTGGGTGAGGCTGCGCCTCAAAACAAAGTCTTGAGTTAATTTGTGACATTTAAACTTTTCTTCTGCCTGGGCGCATGTGCCCAAGACAACATGCTTCTGTTAGCATTCATATGCGCCCACAGAAGCATGTGCCAACACTGTGGTGTGTTATGCACCCATATATTGCTATGTTATGCGCCCACATGCTGCTGCATATTATGCGCCCGCATACTACTGTGCGTTATGTGCCTACATGCTGTTTTGGGCGTAACCCTCTGGGCGCATAGCTCTTTGGGCGTATAGCCCTTTGGGTGCATAAGATTTCTCCAGTACTTAGTTTTTTCTGCAGATTCTGAGTCTGACTTTCTCTTTTGTCCATGTAGTTAACATGTTTGTCCCGAAACTTGGTGGTATCCCTTTCGGCTCTGCTTGCCACGTCCTCGGCATAAGCCGCATAACCAATATGGTCAGCAATGTTCAGGCCAAGATCAGTCATGACCAACCTACGGAACGGACGATCGCCATAATTGAACATGACAAAACCTTTATGAAGCAGATGATTAATGATGAAAAGCTCTTGTTCGGAGGGATACGACGTTTGAAAAAGCTGAACTTCCTGTTCGGTGACAGTATAAGATTCAAAGATGTCGAGACGATATATCTAGAGGACCCTCTGGTAGTTAAGTTAAATGACCAAAGAATAGGGTTGCCATTGATAAAGCGCCAATACCCTCTGTCAGCGTTTGCTGATATGGCTGTACAGAGGCAGATAAAATGTGAGTAACTCCTGAGCTGCATGGGGTTGTTTCTGGCAGGATCCAACTTAATTCTGGTGACCGAAAGAAGGACACGTTCAAGTGTGTCAAGGGTTCCACGTCCTACTCCATGAGGGGGCTGCAACCTGCTATTTAATGAACGATATCCCGACTGATCTTTACCCCTATGCTGCTGAGACTCTCTCCAACTTGATGTTGTCAAAGAGGGAGTCGTACCCGAAAGGGAAGCTACGGATGGAAGGTTAGAGACATTCTGTCCCGTTCTGGAGTGACCTTACTTGATGGGTGCTCTCGACTTACGAGGCCACCCTAAAAGCTGTCGGTCTTCTTTATGCCGATAGAGCCATCCAATATAGCATTAAGGTTAACTGGTCAGTGTTTATCTCCTTGGCAGAGTTATACAACCATCACACATGCACCTTCTTCACTCCGGGTGGAGAGATGGGTTTGGCTTTCACGAGATGCAGGCAATATCCAAACTTCCCTGGGGAACCGAGCCATACGTAGAATATGTCCCCTGTGATGCAGAGCTCTTGGATCTGGAGAAGGAGAACTCCGAGATGATGGAGGTGCACAAAGAGTTACTCTGTCACTTTTTTATTTGTCACCAGATTACGAAGAAGGGTAAGATTGAGGGGTCCCTTCCACATACGAGGGCCTGGACTAACTACATTTTGACCAGAGATGAGGAGGACGGCCCAGTCTCCTTCTTGTCTCGTAAGCCCTTGACGAGCTCTGAGATAGATCAATTGATGGAAGATCATGGAGCTGTGGATTCCGAGGATAGTAATGATCCTAAAGGAAACTCCCCGATTTATCATTTCTTCAGGCAGGCTGAGTTCAAGATGTCAGAAAAGGCGGTGCTAGCTACTTTCCTGATGATATGGCTTCGTGATTGCGTAGTCCCTAGTGGTTCAGGGTCTATTGAGAGAATAAGTCGGGGTATGATACTTACGGCTGTAAAGCTGGCCTTTGGACGCCAACTTGCTCTGCTTCCAGCGATGGTCTGCGCCATCCAACGAGGTTTACGACATTTTATTGTGAACGCGATAACACCCGATGGCAAAAAGGACTTTGTTAGGACTGAGTATCCCTTTCATTATCTGATGGGATGGCTGGTGCTGCATTATCCCAGATTGATGAATATCGGGCTGATGGCAGACTCTTTGGCGGGGGATGCCTTCCTTCGAAGATTCAGAGATACAGATTAGACCATTACAGGGGTGCCTGTTTGTAGGAGGGCTTTGAGTTTTCTGCAGAACTATGAATTCTTCAGAGTATCGCCTCCGTCTGGTAGTGGTCGCACAGAAGACACCCTATTAGATGAGGGAGCACTCTCTACTTGCCTTCTTATTACGGCATTTTGTTGGCTCCAATCTATTAGGCCTTTCCATCTGGTGTTTAGGAATAGGAACCACACTTTTCTGGAACCTTATTTGTCGAGCCGCTTTGTACGGTAATTCGACTACAGCCAGCTTCTCCTGGGCAATCCCAGTCCTCATCTCTAGTCGATAGGGAGTCTGATTGATGGGGCACGTGCATAGGGCTACTATAATGCTGGATGTACGGGGGCAGTTTTTACCTTGCCCGAAGATAAGCCTGACACCCACATGCTCTTTGTTGCTGCCAAGTTCTATATTCAGGTAAATACCCTCCATTCTTGGTATGACCATGAGCAAAACTTTATATCGGGGACTTGGTTTGCCCCTACTCTTGCTGATATAGGACGATTGTGCGTAATGGGGAGTAACAGAAAGTAAAGCACCGCACCCACAGTTGAACCGGCTGCAGCACCGCAGCAGAGAGTTATTGTTGAGGAGCCTATCGTTGCAGCACCTCGGAGAGAGGATACTGAAGAACCTCTTCCTGAAATTCCTCATAAGAGGAAAGCTTCCACCGAGCTGGTTTCACGGCCCAAAAGGAAGAAGGTAGTTCTTTCTCGGTGGGGAAGGGAAGAAGGTTGCGGACGTGGGTGCCGGCTCGCCTCCTCCCAGAAGATTTTCTTGGCAGGTGGCATTGCAGGCCATTACCATTCGGGAGGTAGATCCCTTCCTAGACTCCATAGCCGTTCTGGTCAAACCTTTAGAAGCTTTCTCACCCTTGCGTTTGTCCTTTGCACAGGACCCTGAAGTTGTTGCTCAGGCAGGTGCCTCCTTATCTGAGGAGGTGGACGTAACGACAGTGTCCCCTGCTCGTCCTCGACCGATGGATGAGGGCGGGTCTTCTTCAGCTGTATGATTTGAGTGACGGAATGACTAGGGCGAAGGCCCAGACCATGACGGCAATCAAAAGATTAGTCCCTCCTATGACATTTTTGGGGGATATGTCTGCAATAGGAGCCGTGATGAAGGACTTGGATGAAAATCAAGTCCAATCGACTTAACCTCCTGTGAGTACGTTACCTTTGTACCTCTTTTCGGATGAGGTTTTTTGACTTTGATTTTGCATGCTCCTCGTGAGGCTGACTACGACTGTATGTTCCCTTGTAGACAAGGAGAAGGAACCATTCGTGAAGATAGCCCCAGGCATTGGGGAAGGAACAGAAGTTGTTCCTGGCTCCTCCGAATTTGCTGGTATGGAGGGAGCTGTTAGTGAGCCGGTATTGGCTATAGGAGGAGTGGTTGAACAGCCTACTGAGGGGGCTGTTGCTGAATCTGCTCCCATTCCAGCTGGAATTGCATAAGATACCAGGCCTGATGCCATTCGAGGCCTTGACATTGTTCTTCTTGAACAGCCGGGGCCTGCTCTCAGTTTCTCTGAAGCCAAGACTGATGATGTAGCCCAGGCTGGCCCTGAGCATGTTGAAGGTACAAAATTATAACTCTTTCGTATTTTCCTTTTTTTGGTTACTGATGTATATATTATTTTCTTGTCAGGTTCAGCTTCTTGTCAGGTATCCCTTCCTGGAGCAGAAGAAACTCTCCAAGCATCCTTCTCGACGACCTCCACTGAAGACGACGAGATGGCCCAGGAAGTCGTCAAAGCTTTCTATTTTGTGCTGAAAGTAAAGCTTCCTGGAGTTCTGAATCTGAATGCCGCCTTTGGCCCTGTGAAGGCTGTTGCCGGATGCCAAGTGGCAGCCGTTGAGAGCATTACCGACTATAAGGAGCGGGCTAATACTCTGAGGAAAGTTCAGAATGATCTGGAGGGTCAGGTGGCCAGATTACGGGATGCCAAACAATGGAGCCAGACATCGCTGTTCTGTGCAGAAGACGAGGCTTTGATCACGGCTCTCGCAGAGAAGAAGGCCACTTTCCAGCCGAAGAAGGATGCCCTCGTTCAAGAGATCATCGAATTGGCTGATCTGTATGGTCAGTTCAACATTGTAAGTTAGGCACGTACTGCCTCGAAGAATAAACTAGCTGCACAGATTACCGAAAATTATAATCACATCATGCAGATCCAAAGTGAGATTGCTCAATTGGAAGCCAACTTGAGGATAACAACATCTGTGTAGGAGGACTACTTGGCTGAGGCTGCCATGACAGCCACCACTTTTGCCCATTTAAAAGAACAACTAGTGAAGTTGGAGGGAGAGCACATGAGTCTGATCCTTTTTGAGGATGAAGCTGCTCATCAAGAAGAGGCACGCCGTCGAGCTACCGCGAAGTCTGAAGCCAAAATCGCGGCTCTAAGGGACAATATCAATCGACTATGTATCTCGTAGATTTTTTGTTTGTAACTGTTTCTTCCAGCTGTCATGGCTCTTGTACCACTTTTTTCCCGTCTCTTGATAGACGTTCAAATAAAGAATAAAGAATCTTTTGGATTTCAAAATTCATGAATGTGATTTTCTGAAATATCGAAACTAGAGGTAATGTGGACATAGTAGGGATATTTCTGGTGGGTATCCCACTGAGGAATTTGATGTTGACCTATTATCCATTTTATATTCAAGTTTTTCTTGGAATATAGATAATAAGTTGAACGAAGCTGCTAATAGAGGTAATATGGACGTAATAGCAGAGGATGTTATATGTCTGACCAGAGGTAATATGGACATGGAAAGATATATAACATTAGGCAGGAGTGGATAATTCAGAGGTAATATGGACGTAATTATCCTTGATAAATGCTTTGCTTAGAGGTTATATGGACAGGGCAAAACATTTCTTAGTCATTCCACTAGGGAAATAATTATCGAAAAATAATTCAGAGGTAATAGGGACGTGACTTGTTTTCTTTAAACTAAGTTTGGACAAAGTAAAAAATGAGAATGATTCCACTGGGGAAATATTTTAGAGGACCTATTATCCAAGGCGTATTTAAGACTCTTGAAATATGGATAATAGTTAGATAATTTTTGAATCACATAAACATCGCACTGTACATTTACATGACTGAACATATGTGAACATTGTTTACACAAGGTTACACATAATATTTCTTCAGGAACTTGCCGTTGATAGGCATCATGAGCAAGTCACCATCAGGCTTGGTTAGTCGGTACGCACCATTAGAATACACTGATTTTATAACGAAAGGACCTTCCCATTTAGGCTAAAAATTTTCTTTTATTTTGTGTGTCATGACCATTGGTCTTCTCACTACTAAGACTAGTTCACCAACTTAGAAGATTCTTTCCTTCACCTTTTTATTGAAGGCTCTGGAAAGGCGTGCTTGGTATAGCTTAATAGGCTGCTAAGCTAACAAGCATTTTTTGTCTAGCGCTTCGAGCTCCTATAGTCGCAGATGGTAGCTTTCTTTCGTAGTCAACTCACTGCCTAAGGCTACTCGAAGAGAAGGAATCTGGACTTCTAGAGAAAGAACTGCTTCGTTCCCATAAACCAGAGAGAATGGCGTACTGCCTGTTGGAGTCCGGACCGTTGTACGATAGGCCCATAGACATTTGCCGAGCTTCTCATTCCAATCGTGCTTGTTTGAAGACACGAACTTCTTGAGAAGTTTAATAATAGTTTTATTGAAGGCTTCTGCTAGCCCGTTAGCCGCTGGATTGTAGGCCGTAAAGGTTACATTCTGGATTCGATTTCTATCGCAGAACCGATAGAATGCATGGCTTACGAATTGTGGACCATTATCATGGATGATCCTGCGAGGTAGGCCAAAGTGGTAGATAACGTGATGTTTGACGAAACTGATCACGTTCAACGCCTTCACTTCGGTGAGCAGTATAGATTTCGCCCATTTAGAGAAGTAATCGGTTATGGCTAGGATGAACCGATGTCCTCTGGAAGATGGAAGGTTGATTGGGCCTACGACGTTCATGCCCCAGGCTTCAAAAGGCCAAGATGCTGTCGTCGGGTATAGAAACTCCGAAGGTTGATGAATGAAATTGGCGTAGAACTGGCAAGCCCTACACTTCTTTGCATATTCAAGAACATCTTCTGTCATCGTGGGCCAATAATAACCCATTCGTTTGAGGCGATGTTGTAATTTGGGGCCTGGTTGATGTGCACCACAAACTCCATCATGAGCCTCCAGGAGTGCATGTTTGGCTTCTATGTCTGATAAACATCGTAACAGTAGCCCGTTATAAGAGCGTCGGTACAACATCTTGTTAGCTGTGTCGTAGTAAAATATGTGGGATCGCCTTTGGATAGACACTGCTTCCTTTAGGTCCTCGGGGAGGATTCCATAGATAGCATAGTCTAAGAAAGGAAATCTCCAGTCTTTAACGTTGACGTTTGTTTCCGTTGTGTAACTGTGATGAATATGCAAGGCATCTTTTACACAGAGTTCTCGACCAGACACTGTGATCGACTGCTGAGTATTGGTAGGGACGATCAAGGAAGCAGCGAGACCGGCTAGAGCATCTGCTTCTATATTCTGTAGTCGAGGTATGTGCTCGATAAAGAATCCAACGAAAGTAGATGCCAACTCGATTGTTGCTTTGTGATAGGGGATGAGATCTTCGTGATAAACTTCATAATCCCCTCGGACTTGACTAACTATTAGCTTAGAATCGTCGTAAGCTTCTAGATAGTCAACTCCCAGTTGTTTTGCCAATTGCAGGCCGATCAATAGGGAATTATATTCGGCCACCTTGTTGGTGCAGGGTTCCACGAGAGAATATGTACGATGTATAACCATATGGTCGGGTGACACGAGCACGACGCCTACTCCAGCCACAATATTTACTTTAGGTCATGTTCTTGATGCACCGTCCAAGAACATTCACCAAATGGGGATTTCTTTAGTTGCGATATTAGACTCCACTACTTCATTGGGGATTTCGTCGTAGAGTTTGGAAGATTCTGGCACCGAATGAGCTGCTAGGAAATCAGCTAATGCTTGACCTTTTACTGCCTTCTGAGGAACGAACAACATATCATATGGAGTCAACACATTGCCCATGTAGCTAAACGGGAATTAAGAGAACACGGTTTAGTCATGAGTATTCTAAGAGATTGACTTTAGATATGATATGGATAGTCTGTCCAGACACATAGTGGCGTGTCTTCTGGATAGCAAATACCAGTGCAAGGCATTTTTTTCTACAGGTGTGTATCTGTGCTCGGCACCCACCATTGTGCTGCTGAGGTAGTAGATTGCCTGTTCATGGCTGTCTTCATTCTTCTGAGCTAATAGGGCGCCAAGAGAATGGTCTATAGCACGGACATATAGTAAGAAGGGCTTCCCCATTATTGGAGCTACTAATACTGGGGAGCTTGTGAGATACTTCTTAATGTCGTCAAATATACATTGATATTGTTCAGTCCAGACGAAAGATACGCCTTTCTTCATGAGCTGAGTGAACGGTTGACATCTTCCAGAAAGGTTCAAAATGAATCGTCTGATCTAGGCTAGCCTTCCTTGCAGTCTGTGTAGCTCTTTGAGGTTTCTTGGAGGATGCATATCGAGGATAGCCTCCACTTTCTTCGGGTCAAGATGCATACCCTTTGAAGTTATGACAAAACCAAGGAACTTATCGCTGGAGACACCCAGAAAAAACTTGGTTGGATTCATCTTGAGTTGGCATGCACGCATTAGTTCGAACACCGTTCTCAAGTCTTGGAGGTGGTTGCCCTTAAGACAACTTTTAACTGTGATATCATCAATGTAGCATTCCACTGTTTTACGTAAATAATCGTAAAAAATTGTGTTCGTAGCTCACTGGTATGTCGCTCCTGTATTTTTCAATCCGAAGGGCATCACCGTATAGCAATATACCCCCAACGGTGTTCGAAAAGATGTGTGCTTCTCATCGTCGGAGAACATCTTGATCTGGTTATAGCCTGAGAACCCATCCATAAAGGACATCCGCTCGAAGCCGCAAGTATTGTCGATCATTACGTCGGTGATCGGTAGAGGAAACTTATCTTTCGGGCATGCAGAGTTCAAATTACGGTAATCGATACAGACTCGAACTTTATCATTCTTTTTCATGACTGGCACGATGTTAGCGACCCAGTCAGGGTGTTGTCCTTCACGAATGAATCCACTTGCAATAAGCTTCTTGACTTCATTCTCGATGGCCTCCATAATATCTGGTCAAAATCGTCATTGCTGCTACTTCACTGGCTTAGCTTAAGACGAGAAATTTAGGCGGTGCATAGCACCTTTAAGGTCCAAGCCTGGCATGTCTGCATATCTCCATGCAAAGACGTCGATGTATTCTCTTATAGGCTGCATAAGAGATTGTCGTTCATCGCCAGATAGACTTTTGTTGATGAAGATTGGTTTAAAAGATGATTCATCTCTTAAATTGACTTGGACGACTTCATCTTCGGTAGGTGGTTCACGTTGCTCGAAACGCAGCTCCCACCTAGTATCCATCTTTTGAGCCTATTGTTCAAGCTCGATCGATTGGACATCGTCTGCAATTTGATCAACTGATACCATATTGACGGACAAAGTTGTTTTGAACATGTCTCCAATGCTGGAGTCTGAATCCTAGAGGCAGGAATCAGAAGAATGAGAACAACGATCTGCTTTATTATTTGATCTTTCGGGAGTTGTTGGAGGAGAGACATAACCCAAACCAACACCATTTTGTTTATAATAGTTCTCGGGTTTGCCGGAAGGAGCAAAGTGACGTATTGGCAACCGTCGTCCCCGGCCGTAGTTTAGCCCCTGATCGCTTTTTATGTCATATCCCATATTTTGGATGATATTCTTGGCCTGCCAACTATATTAGAAAAGTTTTATTTTTTCAGAGTCATAGTCAGCTTCCATGTTGTAATTGGAAGAAGTAGAGTCCGGAACGAACTTTCTTTCGCCAATTATTCAACCAAAGATGGTTAGTTCTTCACCCTTCTTTCTGGCTAGAACGATGAAGTAGTGGATATCTTCAGGGTAAAAAATTTCACGCAGATGAGGCATCGTGACCGGCATGTAGAGGTATGGTCCTATGCCGTGCTCTAGAGCGTATATCGTATCTATGTAGTAGTTTGCAGATTGATAGACATCGAAGTAATTCAAAGATAAACCTTTACTAAGAAAATATACAAGTTCTTCTTCAGGGATAACATCATCCGCTGAAGGTACATTATTATGAGTATTGATATACTCATTGAAGGGATCATCATCTGGAAGAGTAGCCACAGTCTTGGCTAAGTTTACCATATAGGATAATTCTTCATGATTAGGAGGATGGATATCAGCTGGTTCCACCCGAGGTGTCTTGCGGAGAGTGATGGTCAGTGGTTTGACCTTATCAGGGTTCTTCTTTTTCACCCAGATTGTGAGAGGCTTCGGAGTACTTTTTGGAGTAGTACGTCCTTTGACTCGGATAATCAGGGGACCATCATTGGAGGATGAACTTGCTTCAGCTTCATCGTCATCTTCGTTGTTGTCATCCTTGGAGGGTTGAGATTGGTAAAGTACCGAATCTCTATAGTAGGCTTCGATGCCCTTAAAAGGATCGACATCGGCAAACTCCGTCTTCATGACGCGATCGCTATTGACGTACTTGAAGCACTGGTGAAGTGTGGAAGGAACAACCATGTTCTTGTGTATCCACGGACGTCCCAACAAGACTTTATGGGATACACTGGCATCGATCACATAGCAAGAAACCTCCGTTCGGAGATTACCGATCTGGCACTTGAGTCGAAGCTTGCCCAGCGGGTGGCTTCTCCAGCATTGAAAGCCATGATAGTTGTATTGGCTGCAGATAGCTTGTGCAGAGGGATTCCTAGAATTTGAAGCAAACTTCTAGAAATGATGCTGAGGGAGGAACCTGGATCGATGTGCATCCGATCCACCTTAATCGCCCCGATGTATCCTGTATAGTACAGAGGTCTATCATGATGATTATTTTTGAGTAGCATGTCCTCCTGTGAAAAGGTGATATTGGGCACCACTTCTATAGTACTGTGGCAGTGGGGACAGGAGACAGGTCTTCAGCGGGGGCTTTGACTTCAGCGAGATAAGAGTCGACATGTAGTAATGTCTCACTTAAGGCCTTCTGTGTTTCTTTGGAGAGTCAAAATAGATCGAACAGAGACAACCTGGCAGGTGTATTGGCCAGCTGTGCCAGTATGTCAAGTTGTAAGGCCGATCCATGCCTTCGGGAGCTGGCGCCTTCAGAGATATGTCAAATCGTGTCTCCTTCTGTTTGGCTTTGTCGGTAGTTGAAGGCTTAGACGGACCGACTTCTTAACTTGTAGGGGCAGCAGGAGCTTGAGAAGGTGCCGCTTCTTCTTGTGCAGGGTCATAAGTTCATAGGTAAGCCTTCTTCGATCGTGTCTCACCGGATAGAACTTCATAAATGAAAGAAGACACCATATGACATGATTTGTATTTCTTGTCCCTCTTTACTTTGGGAGATACCACCCCCTGCGTCATCTCTTGTACGAGGTCTGGATGGAACAACATGATCTCACCACGTTCAGTCATGAGTGGCACCAAGGTTGAGTTGTGAGCTGGCGGCAGATTGACGACTTCCATTATTGCCTTGGGGATCGGGACCATGCCGTCTGGGACTTCTGTGGGAGAAAAGTCACTAAACTGAAGAGAGATCACGTTAGAAGATACGACCTTGTCTTCAGCTTCGAGGTTGATCACTTGGCTGTCGATAAGCTGTTGTATCTTCTTCTTCAGGACGACGCAATCCTTGGTAGAGTGTTGCACATACTAATGATAAAGACAGTACTTGGGATCATAGAGTCGGTTCGCCTCTGCAGGACGTCGTGGTAGAGACAATGTCAGTTTATTACCCTTTGTTAATGTATGAAAAATAGTAATAACATCATCTTCGTCAAAGGAGAAGGTCTCCTTAGGCTTGTCAGAGGCGCCATAAGAATTTGAAGCTTCCTTGGAAGTGTTGACCTTCAAGACTTCTTTCCCTTTACCCCCACGGATAGGAATAGTTTGAGGATGCTTGCCTTTGTCTTCAGATTTGGGTGTTTTCAACCCCAGTAATTCCAAATTAGGGACGTCGTTTTCAGCAGCATCAGCCGCCCCAATAAAAGCGGGCCATGTATCATACTTATGTATACCCAGACAGAACTTTACCGTAGGAAGGAAGTTATGTCGACAAGTATCCATAAGTTTTGAGTCAGGTATGTCGAAGGACATCTTCAATGCTAGACGTCTGAAGCGTTCGATGAAAGCAATGATAGACTCAATCCTCATTTGCTTGGTCTCGATGAGGGTGGACAAACTAACTTTCATGCCACTCTCACAAAACCTGTTGAGGAAGAACCTCTCCAAGTCTTTAAAAGAATTGATACAACCATCAGGCAAACTGCATAATCATTCAAAAGCTACCCCCTGTAAGGTGCTAATAAATAGCTTTGACAAGAACGGATCGTCCCTGGGTAAGTGTAGAGTCTACGTGTTGATGTATGTCATGTGTTGACGATGAGAAGTCATCCCGTCAAATGAAATTAGCATCAACGGCTTGTAGTTAGAAGGGCAAGTAGCATTCTCCCATTCAGGAGGATAAGGTTGAGATATCCCCATCTTTTGAAGCTCGACTTTGTGTGAGATGGTATCGAGACGGGCAACTAGAGAATCAATTGCATCCTGTTGATTGAACAGGTATTGGAAAACGGCTACTGTACGGTTGTCAGACGTCGTTGGTGAAGGACCACCCCCAGCATTTGTAAGATTTGAAGGAGGCACAACGGAATGATACTCCTTTTGTAGTGAAGGATGGTTGTTGCTATGAGCTGGACTAACGTGAGCCGAGACGTTTTGTTGAGGTGGAGGAACAGCCCCAGCAGCTTGGCCCGCCATGATACTGGTAAGAATATCACTGATCTTGGCAAATAATGTTTCAAGACCCTCTAGCCATTTTCTGGACTGATCACTGGCTTCTTCAGGTCTTTCTCCGTCCGCCATGTATGTAGATAACATGCAAGGACGAACGGAGGAAACAGTACAATTGGTGTTGATACTGTCTGTCTCTGAGTTAACAAGTCCCTCATCTTTCGGTAGGGAAGGTAGATAGTTGCCGTCTGTAAAACCCCATATAATTTAAAGGAATATTTAAATTATTTTTGGATTTTATTTAATTTTAATTTATTTTTTATCTTATTTATATTATATAAAAGGACTATAGCCATGGTTGAGTTTGAATATGCAAGACGACTAGAAAGTATGGCATGCCTAGCGTAGTGGGGTGCTTTAACTAGTATGCTAGCCATGTTAGGAATACCATGGTCATATTATAATCTCTTACATGTTAACCATTCAAATTATGGCACAAGTTATATTTTTTATTTAATTAATTAGTTAAGAAAGCCATTATGACTTTTTAGGAGATCCGGTTGCACCAAACCTTCCCAAACCTCTTCCAAGCCAAATCCAACCCTATGTAGGCATGTTGGACATTAATAAATATTAATAATTACATTTATTTTTATTTAATTCAGATTTTGTATTGTAATTATATAGATAGAATTAAATAGTTCTATATTAGGAAACCTCTTTTTAAATCCTCAATCCAATCAACTTGCCAACTCACCAAACAATCAAATCATGCCAAATGGACCCCCACCATGATAATTTCGGCCAAGCAAGCCCCCCATGGCCAAATGCATCAAATTAAATAGGATTTAAATCCTAGATTGCTTAAAATTCATTTAAGGATACGTTTAAATATACCAACTTATCCCAAATCTCAACCAAATCCTAATCTTTCTCTCCCTCACCTTTGGCCGACCAAAACCCTCTCCCTCTCCATAATTTTGGCAGCAACAAACTCCCCATAGCCTCCATACATCATCTCCTCCATTGCACATCTCTCCATCCTTTACAAAAACTCATCTCCTCCACCATACATCCCCAAAATCCCTCAAAACAAATCCTAAAAACTCCATCTCCCCCATCCAATCCTCTATAGCCATTATAAACTATCCCATACTCACCAAGAGAGGATTAGCAAGCGATGATAACGGAAAAGATTGGAGCTTTGGTGAAGAGAAGTCATCATCATCCTTTCTAGCAAGAATCTTTGGTAAGAACCCTAATCTATTCTTCTAAAAACCTTTGCTAAAATTCTGTAGAAAATATGTTATTAATTTTGTAGAAATCATATTTTGATGGCTTTTTTTAGGTATAATCATCCATAAAGATTTCATAAAATATAGGCATAATATTCATGTGTCGGTAGGATCAAAATTAATCCCATTGTGAAGGAACTATGAGTTATTGGTGCATATTTTCGAAACTGAATTTTATGTGTGTTCATATACATAAATTAGGATTTTTAAGTATTTTTCCACGATTTTAGCAACTCAAATATGGTCGAGAAAATTTTAGGTCAAAACTAGCTAATTTCGGGTAACCGGCTGACCTAGAATGTCTCAAACTTGTAGTATAACTCAACCCTTGTACCTCTGATATTATTCTATGAAATAAAGTATTTTATTTCTGTTTAAAAAAATATTTTTGGTTATTTTAGCAATTTTGAGTCATTAACTATATTCCGGGCGAGTTTCGGGTAGACTAACTGACTTAGTAATCAACCACCAGTCGTAAATGTCTTTAGAAATATTAATTCTGGAATTTCAGAGATAAATCTGTAGAAAATTAGTTTAAATATTATTTTAATGATTTTTATATGATTTTTAAGTATGTATTGAAGTAGGGGTATAACCGACTAATTAAAAGATAGAAACCCTAAAAACTATTTCGATGTCTCGTGGAACCTGTGTGTGATTGTATGGATCTAAATGGTTCCACGAGAGATTGAATATAATTTTAACACATTACTTCGACCAATTAAGTCGTATCGTAAGTTTCATGAGTAGTGACTTAATTTAGTTAATTAATTATCTAGGAGTGTCGGGTTCCGGAGGCGTGGACGCGGGAGCGGTGTTTTATATTTACAGCACAGAATCAGGCAAGATACCTTGCCATTATACTGTTTATATTCAGTCTGCATTTATTTATATATCACTGTTCATTATTTCCAGTTATTACAGTTCTTGATTTACTACATGCTCAGTGATTATTAGTTTACTTTGTTACTATCCTTTGGTTGCACATGAACCTAGAGTTAAGGGACTACCATCTATAGTGTATCGCATATACCTTGACTCAGTTGTACCACGAGAATGTGTGAGATGAGTAGCATGTAGAGGTTCTTGCGTGTGGGTTGAACCCCCATGCGCATGCGTTAGGGCTAACTGCTAATAGAGGCGTGTTAGGAGACTTAGTAGTTAGTAGAGAGGTACATGGTCGTGGATGCGACTTGACAGGTACATTAGGTGGGGAGAACAATACCTGACGTATGGGCTTCTTTGCACTTCCCTGGTTACCTGTGCGTTCCTCCAGAGACGCAGGCTCCAGGTGCCCTCTGACATTTTTCAGAGCGTTATGGACGTACCCCCTTGCACATGATGCCCTCTGACGATCTTCGAACGTTACGGACGTAGGCCCCTGGTGCCCTATATAGGGACTATACCGATCCCATTTACAGCCAGGGCTCATGCGTCGAAGGATTGTTTCTCAACTGCATGATCACTTTAGTACGGTTAGGTTACCTTATTTATGTCTTGCCACTTTCTTTAATTATGGCATAATTTATATTCAGTATTTATATGGCATATTTATTGTATCTTGTTACGTCCCTCTGAGGACCTGGTTATCTCGCCAGGTGTGTGCTTTGTGACTTTTCGCAGGTGTCCTAGCCAAGGCCGTGATCTTCTCCATTCATTCGAAGATGATTGCCCTTGGTTCGTCTTATCATTTTTAGATATCATTTCCTTGTATATTTCTTTTTTTAAAATAGTTGGTAGTGGATTTGTCTCCGTCCAACTACATGTATAAATGACAAATTCTTGAGTTGATTATAATATTATTCATTATTATTGTGGATGAGATTTAGTTATCATGGTTTTACTACATTTTACCGCTTATGTATACATACGGGGATCCATATATTGGAGTTTACTTCGTATGTATATAGCTGGCATGGATACGTCCCTAGCCCTAAGTATTTTGGGACTGGAGCATTACATGTTTTTGTGCTGGCCCATGCAGGTCGAGTTTGTCACATCGGTTACGTTACTGTACCGATGTGAACCTGCATATAGGATTAGGATATAGGAATCTCATCCACTAGCTTGACTTCCTCCCTCAATTCCAAATCTCAAACTCTCGTCCGATTATCTTGACTTCCTTCTGCTTTATTCCTTTCACTATAAATCTTATCTTCTTTCGTGCTGAATAGGAAGGTTAAGAGATAACTCATACGAGTATACGTGTTATATTCCTCAATTACTCTATTAGTTGACTTCATAAGTTGAGTAGTATGACTACAACCTACCACCCGTATCCTTTTAACCTAGTATTAAAGTGTAACAGAGTGATAATTAATATATGCTAGTGTACGAGAGATGTTTACCTAGAATATAGAGATTTTGTAGCCCATACCCATTGGTCAACTAAGGCCTGATACAAGAACCAGTAGGACGACTGTATACGCAAGCACACCAGATAAGACTTAGATCCTTGTGAAACTCGAACTATTTATTACTGCTTTTAACGTATTCTCCCATACTTATACTTTAAACAACCATGAATGACGATGCTATTTATAGCCTAGTTTTGCAAGCTTATTCTTTGTCGAGCTTGTTCAGGACATATGTATACTGGGGACGCCCACAAGCATATTGTCTAATTAGAATCAATGTATTATGGTCTGATCAACCATAGTGCACTTGGTTCGCTATTCATATGGTTATCCCACATGGATTGAGATATAGAGGTATCTAGGATCTCATCCGCGACTGCATTGACAATTCCTCTTGAATTACACATTCGTCTTTGAATTACGTAATTGTATTCAATGACATCTTTCTTGAACTCTTTATTTCTTTTGTCTTTCACTGATTGGAAATACGAACGCTCATATTTGATAGATAAATACAGAGTATCCCCATGGCCATGGTAGTTATATGCACAAGTATAGCAACCATCGGCCAAGCCATATAACTACAACCTTGCCTAAAGTTGCTCGTCCTTCCCTCGACCCTAATAGTAATATCGTGACCTTTTAGTCATTTGAGCCTAAAAGATGAGTAAGATCTTACCCTTGGGTAAACCGCAAACCTATGAGACTATCTAATCTCTAGGAATCAATTATTGTGAGTCTCCAAATATTCATCTTGATTCTTGGCTTAACTAGCAACCCGTATTCCTTAACTCAAACCTTACTTGACTAGGCCCCCACAGTTTAGACAGAGAAGAATATACCAAATAAGGACAAGCATTGCAAGGACCGTGGTAGACACCAATTCCAAGGTTAGAGATTCAGCAGATGTTACTCTAGGTACAAAATTCTATTATCAAAGAAGTGACATAATATTAGAACAACACATTCACCAATTTAGCCAAAATCTGTGGCATGACGCCTCGTCATTATGTTGTATTAGTAATCAACAAGTGATGCATGAGCACTACATTTAATACCTCTAGAACGCTTATGACTATAGTGTGGCAGGTTGGACACAAATAGAAATTCACGACTTAGTAGATAGGGATCTTTTCCATGACATGCTTTAGAGTTCGTTATTCCACCGATAGACTCTCGAATACCATAGACAAGCAGGTCATTCCATCTTATCGACTCAGGTACCACTGTACGCGATCATTTCCATTTATTAGGACTCGGGGGTACAATCCTCGAAACTGATTCACAACTACCCTATCATGTTATCGATCACATCATGACTTATTATTACCAAATGTCAAGGTACGATATCGCGACTCAAATATTCCTAACCTCATTATTCCTAAAACCATATCCTAGTCTCTAGAGTGAATAGATTGTAAGCCATTCTTACTTTTAGGAATTTGGGTATTACCGATTGATTGGGGTAAATTGGTTCTCACTAGGATGATAAATTAGTGACTCGTGAACTCCTACTTTCTTTTTAAATCTTTTGGTGTCCCTTACCGTGACTTTGATATTTGAAGTGTAATACTAGCTGTTACCTTCCAACAAAATTTATATACAAAACTTAAACGAGTCCATCTTCAAGTAGACATATCATGTCCCATACAAACACATCTCCTTGGACTCTACTATTATGATACGACTTTCAGGTCAAAAGGGACTAGCGATAACCCTTACCATAACACCGATGTACTTTCAGACTGCAGTTAGAGATCCAACCTTAACTCAAATCTTTTGGCCCAATATATGGTTGTGATCTACTTGAAGCCCTCTACGCACATGCCACTAGTGTGCCACTCAATAGAGGCCTTGTGTGCTACTTAAACACAAAAGTCATGGAAGGCGCATCTCATGACTTACATAACCTATTCTACCAACCCGACGGAAAATTTGCCCAACCACTTGAATTTGAACCTATTCTACATTACCCTAACATAATAGGGATGGTTTAAAATTCCACAAAATTTTGTCCAACTACTATAGATTAAAATCTAAAGTTCATGCAATCAAAGATTGAAGTCCAATTAGGGAACCTATTGAGACTCAGTTAAACCCATCATAGCCCATCGCCATATTGGGACTAATAAAACCAAACTTGATGAAATAGGCGCTTACCCTATTATGTAGGTCCCACCTCCTGGCTCACTAATTCACCTTCCATAGATTTCGTAACTGCATCTCTTCGTAGCCTATGTTATGTATCTCTCGGTACCAACTTGCTTTCGGATATATTTGACCAAGACCTCTCATACAATCTTGACCAAACATAGTTAATATATGGGCCATATTAAATAGATAATACCTAGACTTCCTATAGAGTCTGTGACTATGCTTGGAAATACCTCCTACTTCCTATACCTCCTTGAAATTTGACCTTCTTAGAAGCCCTATTACTGTGCTTTCCCCGATTAACCAACTTCTATAAGTTGGTAGAACATTGAACTTATTATACTCTACCTCTCAGAATGGGATTACAATCGTGACCGTTCTTCCGTCTGTATGGAATTTATGAAACGATCTTTTATTTTGCATTTTATATCCCTTTGTTCGTGCGTTTAGATAACTACGGTAACGGGTTGTAACCTAAATTCTTCAAGTCAATCATAAAATCATTTTTGTTTAAATCAAGAGCAAAAATTTTGAGCCAAATAGATCACAAGCCTCTCTAAGGAACATTAGAATTTGGAATTAGCAAGTGGTTGGAAATGATTGGTTCCAATTAGACTAATAATTCAATGGTTCACAACGTCGACCCATATTCGTATCATTTGATACCCTCGACCGTGATTTTGATAATTGAAGCACAATACTAGCCTTTTCCTTTCGACAAAGTTACACTCACGAACTAGACTAGTCATGCTACTCACATGACATACATGTCCCACGCAAACAAACTTTTCAGTGCTCCATTTAAATTACACCACGTATATGACATATTGTTTTCTCAAATCAAACCATAGAGACCCAAATTCGATCTATTCGATTTCACCCATGCAAATATGACCCATTCCCTTAACTAAACTGAATACTCAAGATCTATGCAAGATGTAGCACACCTATAACGTATGCCTTCCAACATAAAGCGCATGCCTCCTACACAACACCAAACATCAGCCCACATATTAGTTGTTATGACTTAGAGTTTTAAAACACTTGCCTAATCATATTCTATAGCCTGGGTTCTTTAATTATCATTAATTCTCATCACTTAGCCATAAATTTTTCTTCCCTATGTTTTAAGCTCACTTCTTTGTTTCCCATGTTAGACGTAGAACGAA
>JANAVB010006612.1:0-64559 GCA_029216955.1 Iris pallida | reverse complement strand
GGGTCTTGGCATTTGGCCAGACCTTGGCAGCCGAATTATTATTTGCTCTTCTTGTGCCGAGAGGCTGATTGCGTCCTTACGCAGGGTGGCGGTAAGGGGTACGAACTTGCCAGGTTTGTGAGCTTGGAGGTGGATCGTCAGAGGTTTGTCTGATCCTGTGGCTGTCTCGGTACGAGCTTGCATATCTCCTTCATCAAGGTGCCTCTTCGACTTTTCGTACAGGCAGGAGTCTGAGTAGTAGGATTCGACCCCTTTGAAGGAATCGATATCAGCAAATTCCGTCCTCACGAAGCCGTGTTTGTCGACATATTTGAAGTACTGGTACAGCATGGAAGGCATGATCATATAATCGTGTATCCACGGGCGCCCCAAGAGGATGTTGTAAGAAGTGTCTACATCTATGATGTAGCAGGTAACTTCTGACTGGAGATCGCCAATCTGACACTTCAGACGAATCTTCCTAATTGGGTAGCTCCTGCCCGAATTGAAACCGCTGATGGCAGTGCTTATAGGCGTCAGACGGTGCATTGGGATGCGGAGATGATGTAGCAGACCCTTCGGGATAATGCTTATGGAAGAGCCAGGATTAATGTGCATCCGATCCACCTTTACGTCGCCGATGTATCCAGTGTAGTATAGCGGGCGATCATGCAGGTTGGTTTTGATGAGCATGTCCTGTGGAGTGAAGACAATGTTGGACATCGCTCCCGTGCAGGTGCTGTCTTGGAGATCTGCAGGCGGGTTCTCTCCCGTGAGGTTGACCTGAGCCAGGTATGCATCGATATTTTGGAGTGCATCGCTCAAAGCCGCACGAACATCCTTGGAGAGTCTCAGAAGCTCGTATAATAACAACTTGGCCGATCTGTTGGCCAATTGCGCTAAGATGTCGAAGTTGTAGGGCTTCTCCAGCCCTTGTGATGCCTCTTTTCGGAGGAATTTGTCAAAACGAGTCTCCCTCGGCCTAGGCTTGTCGTTCGTCGGAGGTTGCGCCGGTCCCGGAGCATCAGTTGTAGCGGGCTGATGATCTTCAGCCGGGTTGTCAGCCACAGGTTGGGATTGTGCCCCAGATCGCGTGACGACGGCTGTAGCTTCTTCGATGTCTGTGAGATTGTGCGGTAGGACCTGACTTTTCTACTCTTCTTCTTGCAGATTGAAGATGATGTGGGCCGAGTGACTTCGATACCAAGTCTGGATGGATCCACATGACCTCCCCTCGTGATGTGGTGAGGGGCACTAGACCAGCAGCCTAATCTCGGGGAGGTGGAAGATTAGCAATCTCTATTGTCGCCAGAGGGATGGGGACCACATCGTCTTGAGTTTCTGTCGGAGGAAAGCTGCCTAATTGTACTGACACCATATTGGCTGCCACCATTACCTCTTCGAAATCGATGGCCAGTGCGTTCGAATCGATGAGATTTTGGATGTACCATTTTAGTTGGTATCAGTCGTGTGTGGCATGGTGGACGTAGCGATGGTAATGGCAGTACTTTGGGCTCACCATGTCCGCCTGCCGTAGTTTCCGTCTTGGTGGAGGAAGCTGAATTCTGTCTCCTTGTACGAGCATGTCCAAGATGGGCTTGACGTGACCGTCTTCGAAGGAGTAAGTAATTTGCGGCCATTGTTTGTCTGCCGGCTTTGGCTCAGGTTTCTGTGCTGTGTCGGCCACCATAGCCTGCTTACCCCTGCTGTCCCGATTGTTGGAGGGGCTACCCCCATTGTCGTTGTTAGGACGCTTGCTCTTATTTCTTCGTCCAAGATGTGCAGTCCCAATTGGCGAGCCTTCTTCAATCCTTCTTCGGCGCTTGTGGCACTGATGATGAACGTCTTCCAGTCCTTGAATTGACTTTCGCCATCCAGAGACTGATTGTTGGGAGCAATATCTTTTGGCAGATCTCAATCAAGGAGGAATCTGGATTTCCAGATGGCAGCTTCATTGCGGTTTGGCGAAACTGCTCGATATAGTTCATTGTTATCTCTTTTTTCCCTTGGACGACGTCCATGAGGGTGGACATTGTGATGTCCTGCCCTACTTCGTAGAACCTCTCCAAGAACATGCGCTTGAAGCCGACGAAGGAGTGGATGCCGTTGTCTGGCAGGTTGCGGTACCAGTCGAAGGCGACCCCTTCCAATGCCCCGATGAATAATCGTATGAGAATAGCATCGTCATGAGGCAGATGGTCGGTGGTGACCTCGAAGTAAGTGATTAACCGACTTGCTGAGGTCTTGCCATCATAAGGATTGATATTGAACGGCTTATATCTTGGCGGGAAGGGGACATCCCTCCATGCAGCAGGGTATGGTGTCGCATTCTGAGGTCTTGGGAATTCTCTCGAGCGTAAAACATGGCTCGAAGCTCCTGGACCTCTCTTCTCGCTTCGCAGGCTTCGTCCACGGTGGTGGGGGCCGTTGTTTCAGGAGGATCGTTGCCCGGGTTCGGTGCCACCGAATTTGAGTCTGTATTGACCGCGAGACCCGCGCTTGTTTGGCCAGGCGTCCCTCCCTGCAGAGTTGGAAGAGCCACTTTAATCTCATCCACAGATTTGACCAAAGCAAGCAATATGGCTTCGAGGCTGTCGATGCGTTGGCTATCGCTGGAACCACCTTGGATGCTGTCTGTCATAAATACCGTCTTCACATGAGGAGAGATGGACGGAGCGGTGGAGGAAGCGCCCTCCGAATCGTATCCCTGTAGTGAGAAGTCATCGGGTATGTGGGTATGTTCTCTTCTGGTTCAAACTCGGAAGGAACAGTACCCCCAGTTTCTGAGTTCGTCTCGTCTTGGGAGTTGTGGACGTCTTCGAAGATTGGGGTTCGCTGAATTCGATGGGAGAGTTGCCTCCCCTGACTCGTCTTCTTGGAACATCGGATTGTTGTGGAGGTTCGGAGGAGTGCTACCCCCAGTCCCAGCAACCCCCTACGTTGTGGACGACGAATCTCCCTTTGAAGCAGATTTCGTCTTAGAACGAGTACTTTGGAAAACCGGTGGTGGGCACCCGCTTAGACGACAGTCTTTTAGTGATTGAAATCTTCGGGCTGGGAACATTTGTCTTCTTTCCTCTCTGATCAGCGGGGACTTTCTAAGCAGAGTTGCAGGAGACAACGGGAAGTACCTCGTCTTCTGAAGATGGCTGTTGCAGTCTTTGAAAGACGGACTGCCGGTCTTCTCGTACCGTCGTATTATTGCAGCAGTAGTTGACGATGACTTGGGTGCAGTGACGTCCGTGGAAGGACTTTTTGCACCCTGATACGTCTTCTCTTTCCTTACATTATGGAGGATGGCCTCACGCAAGTCAGACTGGCCTGGATCGACCATGCTTGCTTCCAGGATTTTGGGAGACTGTTGTGCACCTCTCTGTCCGTTCGCCACTGGGGGCTGGACTCGAGTGGTTCTGTACAACTTCCCATCTGAGACCCGTATAACGGTATATGGGACGCTCAGATGGTCAGAGATAGGATTAGCGGACCGAGCTTGCCAAGCTCGCGCTGCCCTAGACTTCTTCGCTCTTGTGCATAAAGACACATAGTAGGAAGAGTTTAGGTGATGCTGGAGAGAGACAGACATTTCTTCTTGGAAGCACAAAGATCAGGACCATAAGAAAGGCGGTCGAAGACAGAGCCGCGCGGGGTAGGCGTTATACTGCCGTCCTCAACAATCTTCATGCGGCTGGCAGACGTAGCCGCATAGGCTTTCTTTATGCGGCTGGGAGTCTTAGCCGCATGAGTCTTCTTTATGCGGCTGGATGATCTGGTCGTATGGACTTTCTTCATGCGGCTGGTAGATCCACCCGCATGAGCCTCCTGCATGTGGTTGGCAGATTTGGCCACAGGAGTGCTCGACTTCTTCTTGGGGCACATAGAGTCGCTCTTTGTCCCTGCAAATCCAGCATCGTAGTGCTTTCCTCTGCCGGACTTGGGGACAGCAGAGTTCTCTACGGCTCGAAGTGGAGCCGTATGAGAGTCGCCTCCGCCGTCTTGGGTAGCAGAGAGGACCCCGTCCAGAGCTTGTGGAGGAGCAAATGATTTTGGCCTCCACTTGCAGCGAGCTTTCTTTGTGCGGGTTCGCTTCTGGATCGGGCCGGCACTTCCTTCAGAGAGTATCACTTCAAATGCCTGTTGGTCGAAATGGACGACCATCTTCTGTTGCGTGGAGCCAAGCTTGGCTGCATCCGACTGCGTCACCAACTCCTCAGCCGTAGAGAAGTTTGTCCCCAGCAGAGTCGCCATCGTGTTTGCCATGAAATTTAAAAGAGCAGAACAATTATCAGAGGACTGGACTTTTACTTCACGTTACAAACTCGCTTGTACAAAGAAAGCCTAGGGACGAAAGCCTAGGTACAGCAGTCTAAGTACAATTGTTTATTTTAGATTCTAGGGGTGACGATAGAGGCTCGGGAAAGCGACGGCCGCTCTGCCTTACTCCTTGGACGATCGATATGCAGCCTTGGCTACAGAAGATTGCTTGGCGTTGAAGAAATGCTCTCTTTGCTCTTCTCTGCTTTTTCTCTCTAAGTATTCTGGTGCTCTCTCTGATCTCGAAAAATCGTCCTTTTGCAAGGGAATGGGATTTGCTATTTATAAGAAGGGAATGCAATCATTAGGGATTGCAATGATTGCCCCTTAGAGTGGCGGCGGCCTGTTGATTGATCAATCTGGACCATTAATCTTGAGTGTGATAAATCTGGACCATTTAGTGTAGATTGCACCAAATCCTATCAGTAATGCTGATTGGAATAAATCTCCGTGATGATGATTTGCTGATGTCTGCGAATCTGAATGAATAAGTTTAATTCATTCTCCTGCCACGTGTCCCAGATTTAGAATTTGACCTAATCTTTGATTGTAGTAAATCTGGAAAATTAATTGGCTTTATGACACGTGTCCCGGGAGTCACTGAGAACGCATAAGGATTGAGCCGCATAAGGGTTGAGCCGCATAAGCCTGGCCACGTGTCAGGGCTGCCTGGGGAGTGGCCTCCGAATCTTCGAACCATGATAATCTGGACCATACAATGGGTAGTAAGCCGCAAAGATGATCATTGTGAGCCGTATAGGGCTGCGTCTGCTTGAGCCGCATAGGGCTGTTTCGATCTGGGCCGCATAGGACAACTTCAGCCTGAGCCGCATGGGGGGTCTCCATTCGAGCCGCATATGACTGTCTATGTGTCTAGGCTGTGGCATTTTCTGGATCTCGGGGGATTGTCCCAGAGATTTTCTTTGATTTCCTAGGATTCTGTTATTATGACAGAGTCATAATTGCCTCTTTATGTCAGGCCTGTCATTTCGTCAGAGTAGTCAGCCGTCAAAGTAATTAATACAGTATAGGGCGGAGGGGAGAACTGTTTGCAAGCCACGTGTCTTCTCTTCTGAGCCACATGGAGATCACAGAGCCGCATAGACTCGTTGAGCCGTATGGGTCTTCTGAGCCGCATGGGTTTTCTGAACGCATGGGGTTTCCTGGCCGCATGGCTCTTTCTTTATTATTTTCCAAGCTTCTACAGTGCTTTCCTCTGTCGGACTTGGGGACAGCAGAGTCCTCTATGGCTTGAAGTGGGGCCGTGCGAGAGTCGTCTTCGCCGTCTCGGGTAGCAGAGAGTACTCCGTCCAGGGCCTAGGAAGGAGCAAATGATTTTGGCCTCCATTCCCTGCGAGCGTTCTTTGTGCGGGTTTGCTTCTGGACCGGGCCAGCGCTCCGTCGGAGAGCATTTCTTCAAACGCCTGTTGGTCGAAGCGGACGACCATCTTCTGTTGCGTGGAGCCAAGTTTGGCTGTATCCGATTGCGTCACCAACTCCTCAGCCGTGGAGAAGTTTGTCCCCAGCAGAGTCACCATCGTGTTTGCCATGAAATATAAAAGAACAGAACAATTATCGGAGGACTAGACTTTTACTTCACAATACAAACTCGCTTGTACAAAGAAAGCCTAGGGACGAAAGCCTAGGTGCAGCAATCTAAGTACAATTGTTTATTTTAGATTCTGGGGGTGACGATAGAGGCTCGGAAAAGCGACGGCCGCTCTGCCTTACTCCTTGGACGATCGGGTGCAGCCTTGGCTCTGTAGAAGAACTGCTTGGCGTTGATGAAGAAATGCTCTCATTCGATCTCTGTATATTCTCTCTCTCTGGCTCTCTGGATCTTTGTGTCTTCTTTTTTTGCAAAAATAAGAGAGTCTCCTCTTTTCGCAAGGGAATGGCACCTTGCTATTTATAAGAGTGGGGACATCACTAAGGTTTGTAATGATTGCCCATTCTCCAAAGTCGGCGGCTTAGGATCAATGAATCTGGGCCGCTCATCTTGAACATAATATATCCGGGCAATTAATGTGATTGCATCAAATCTTTGTGGATAATTAATGATAATTGACATAAATCCTCATGATTTGTTATGCCAATCTCGGATCTCCTGCCACGTGTCATTGATTTGCTTGATCGTAAATGATCTGATTTGATCCCAATATTTCATTAGGATTTGTTGATGGATTTCGGTTGATTTGATGCCATGTGTCCCATTATCATGCCACGTGTCTTAACCGTGAGCCACTTAGAAAATCTGAGCCGCATGAGGATTGCTCCTCATTGGGCTGCATAAGGCTGGCCACGTGTCAAGGCTGCTTGGGAGTGACCCCTGAACATTTGAACCGCATGGTGATGATCTGAGCCGCATGAGCGTAGGTGACCGCATGATGGGTGCCTTCTTCGTGAGCCGCATGGAGATAGTCCTTGTGAGCCGCATGAGGTAGCCTCTGCTTGAGCCGCATAGAATAGCTTCAGTCTGAGCCGCATGGGATAGCTTTGGCCTGAGCCGCATGGGGTGGTCTCTGCCTGAGCCACATGCGACTGTCCACGTGTCAAGGCCGCATGAAGGTTTCTGGATTCGGGAGATCGTGTCAGAGATTTCCTTCGTTTTCCTAGGAGTCTGCCATTATGACAGAGTCATTATTGTTTCTTTGTGTCAGAGCTGTCATTTGTCAGAGCTGTCAGCCGTCAAGGTATTAATACAGTAAAGGACAAAGGGAATAGCTGTTTGCAGGCCACGTGGCTCATCTCTGAGCCGCATGGAACTTATTCGAGCCGCATAGATGCTTGAGCCGTATGGATCCCTGAGCCGCATGAGCTCTCTGAGCCGCATGGGCTCCCTGGCCGCATGGATATTTCTTTATTCTTTTCCATGCTTCTACAGTGGCCGATTTTGACATAGCAAACGACGGAATTAACGGTTGAAACTTGACCGGGGTGAAGGAGTATATACCGAGATGGAGATGGAAGAAACATTGATGATCCAACGGTCGGATTATCCAAAAAACTCGTACGAAGTTGCTGCGACGAAACACGAATTCTGAGTTCAAAACTCGTGCGTCACTACGGGATTTCGTCCAAAATGCACGAATCGTGTGTTTCACGCGTCGGGAAGGACAACGAATATCAAGGGGTGGTCGTCCATGGTCTTCCGGGTCATGGGGGTGGTCGTGGTGGTGCACGACGGCGGTGGTGGCCGCGATGGCGTACGATGGTGGTGCGACAGCGCTGTGTGCTGATGCTGCTGCGTGCTACCTTGCTGCCACTACTGCTGCTGCTGTAGCCATGGCTGTACGGCGGCGCAGGGACCAGGCTGGGGCACGGCGACGGTGTCGGAGGAAAGAAGGAAGAGAAGAATAGGGATAAGAAGATGGTGAGGGTGGTGTGGATGATAATTGTGATATTGATGATGATGAAGATAAAAAAAGAAAGAAGAAGATGATGGTGTAGAAGAAGAAGGAAATGGAAGAAGGATCGGCCATGGAGGAGGAAAAGAATAAGGAGAAGAAGATGGTGAGGGTGATGATGATGAAGAAGAAGAAAAAGAAGGTGGGGGTGCTGTCGGCTGATGGTGATGGAGGTTATGTGTGTGTAAGGAGAGAGAGAGAAGAGAGTGATATATATATATATATTATATATATATATATATATATATATTATATATTGTGTGTGTGTGTGTGTGTGTGTGTGTGGTGTGTGTGTGTGTGTGTGTGTTAGAAAGAGAGAGAGAAAGACATATTAGTAGAGTGTATGGGTAGTCATGAGAGGACAACATGAAGCTTGGGTTGGGTTCAATTGAGTTGGGTTGGATCAAAATCGACTTGGTGCAATAAATAATTTAATTTAGTTATTTATGATCACGGATAAATAAGTAGCATGCGGGGCTCAATTGAATGGGACACAAGAGTCATGTAGGTAGTAGGCTTATGTGGGCCGTGTCCATATTTTGGGTTGACAGGTTTGGTCGAAATGGTGTCCACAATTCAAGTCGGAAATAAATGTGACTTCGTGGGATGAATTAAGATTGGGTCTTGTGTCAGGAAAATTGTACGATGCAAATGAAGTACAAGATGATGCGTCTGAGTGGGACACGTAGGTCATGGGTGTAGGATGTCTCGACTAGATCATGCACGAGAAGTTGGTTTTGAGAAAACGACTAGTCTTGTGCTCCTAAAGTAAAAGTCACGGCAACGTGCATATGATGATCAAAGATAGAAGTGGGAAATATTAATAATTATTCAAGGATCAAATGCCCTAAATTGACCCGAAGTTGTGCGATACAAAAAGAGTACAAGAGAACAAGTTTGAGTGGGACATAATATATCAAAATAAAGATAATCTTGTCTACTACAAACTCATGAAGGAAGTTTCCAGAGATTGACATGTCTGACGCTCCAGAAATCAAAGTACGGAAAAAGCATTTACTGATAAAAAATAATTAAATAAGAAATAAATTATCAAAAATAATTCATTTAGAAACTTTAAAAAAATCCTAAAATTCAGGGGGCTCACATGGGGCGACTTGGTCTATAACTTTTAGGGTCATAGACAAGTCTGGGCGCATGCAGAGCTTTTGGCGTATGGCTGTGGAAGCGCATGCATAGACTTGGCTTCTGTCTTTTAGGATCAGGAGTAAGTCGGGGGCGCATGGCTTTTGAGATGCATGCAAATTGTGGGTGCATGGCTGTGGGGCGCATGCAAGTGATCGGTCGGCCACGTGGCAAGGACAGCTGTAGTCGACAAAATGTAATGATGAAGATGACGTTGGCGGCTCTTCGTTTTCTACAAAAAGCTGTTAACTGTTTAGTCATGGGGAAGCGTGTTGTCGACTCTGTCACATAGCATTAAATGCTTGATGGGTGACGAGTTGAAGTGGCGCATCAGTTTGTGTTCCACTAGGCTATATCCCATTGGACGCATCGGTATGGAGCGCATGGTGCTGATGGCGCATCTGTCGCATGGCGTATCCTTATTGGTCTGTCTGTTGAGTTCTTCGAGGCGCTAATGGCTGTTTTGACTTGGTTGAATAGAAGAGGCAGATTCATCGCCATAAATACAAATTTATTATACAAATACGAAGAGACTGTCACTTGGCGCATGGGCAAGGGTTGCCCCAGCCTATAAATAGCTTTGTGAAGAGTTTTGTTTCTCATTTCACTTAGCTTTCTTTCATGGAGACGAATTCGATCGGTCCCCTGCCTTGGCGAGTTAACGATGAACTCCTTCCGAAGACGAAGATGTGCTGAGTTGGAAAGTGCCTGTTGTATCCAAATATCGGGATCGTTGTGTCCCGACACAGGCTGAAGGTGCCTGTTGCATCCAAAGATCGGGGCGATCGTGCCCCGATTTTTGTTATGCTGGAAGAGCCGCAGGTCGGGGCTATCGTGCTCTGACTTTGTTAGGCTAGAAGGGCCACTCCTCCTGCTAGAGTGCCTGCATGCTGACAAGGAAGTGATTCGCTCTGACTATGCACGAATACGCATACGCTGAGATGCTGGAATGATACGCTGGCTGTAGCACTTGAGTGATGCGCCTGGCTGTACGTTGAAGTGATGCGCCTGGCTCTCCTTTGTAAAACATGTAATAGACTTTCATATGAAATAAAAGCCCCATTTATATGTCTCTACTTCTTTGTTATTTTCTGCAGTGCTAAGTATTCTGTTCCTATCGTATGTTGATTTCTGGCGCATGAGAGTTAGGGCGCATAGGAGTTCCGGCCTTAGATGCGCCTGAAACTTTATGCTTCTACAGCATCCCCATCAACAGAGAGAGGAACAAAGAATACATCTTTGTTATAAGGATCGTAGCAAGTTGGAAGATGGAATCGCATAAAAAGTCGTTCGGTTCAAGGTCCGTTAAGCCAAACAATAGATTCAAGTACGCTTACGTATTTATTTATGTTCTTCAACTCATGAATTAACATGTCTTATATGTTGGGCGCGTGTGGAAGCGTTTGCCAATCCACTTGATCAAAATCAAACCCCATCTAACGGCTACCAAGTACGAGATGAAGACAAGTATATGGCGGTGACTACTTCACCTGGACAAATCTCAACCTTTAATAACTCATATGAAACTACAAGATTGACAAAACTCACATTGAACCCTTTGCCCTAATATGTTCAACCTTCCACCACTCTCAAGAAGAAAAACACAAGATTACAATTGAGATTACTCACCAACCCGTAGCAATCTTCCTAACCAAAGTTGATGACTCCTTGATTAGATCTCCTTCCTCCTTCTATCTTGGATGACAAAGTCCTAAGAGAAAAACACGAATTTTCTCTTAGATTTCCTGTGGACGAGCACCATGAATCTCACTTTATGCTGTGTTTTGTGACTCCACCCTCACCCCATATATATAGGATGAGAAAATCATATTCTAGTCATAATAAGATTTCTTAAATAGGAATAAAATATGATGCCTAAAATATTCTATCAAATCCTATTTTAGATCATAATAGGATTTCCTAAAATAAGAATCATATTATATCTAAAATAGCACAACATCAATTATGGACATCCAAATCTAATATAATCAAATATTTAAATAGATTTGGATTCCACAAATATGTTATTAACAAATTCAAATTGGGCCCTATATTATATCCATCATCTAGCCGGCCTGGTCCTCGACCATATACAAAATACAAGTGCAATGTGTCGGCATCACTGCCATCAGGCCCATCACCAAGGGTAACACATCAACTATGATTATTGAGTTGAGAGTAATTCAGGAGGTTTGTAATGTGTCATATAACTGAAATCATACAGATTAGGAAAAAGAAACAGATTCCCTACAGTGTACATGTACCAATGTATTTAGGCCTTGTTTGGTTTCCCTAAAAATAGAAGGGGGAAAATCAATTATTTTTTTTTTAGGAAATTGTAATTATCGTCTATTTTACTTTCCACTTTCCAGTGGTTTGAACGGTCAAGAATGCAGTCAGAATATATGTTTGAGCAGTGGCAGTTTGTTATTTAATTTTTTCATCCAAACACAAAAATAAATAAATAAAAATTCTAAGTCATGATTTTGCGAACCAACGAAGCCTCAATATATTTGGACTGGAATTGAATAAGCAGAAATTTTCATATAAGGTAAAGAAGTTTCTCAAAATTATAAAAAGATGAGAAGTTTGAAAGATTTGCAAATGGGGCAAGGACACGACAACTCTAATGACGTGCAGTCAGAAATATATAAGAGAGAGGGAGCCAACTGAGTTGGCGCCCCATCCCTCCCACGCGCCAACCCAGTTAAGCATCTCCCATTCTCTCTCCGTACTACTTCTCTCTCTCTCTCTCTCCTCTCTTATTAGATAATTTGTTATTATCTATTCACAATATTTATTTGATTTTTAAAAAAATCAACAAATAGATAATACCATGTTTGTTTTCTAAAATAAAATATTTGTAAAAAGTTTCTTAAGTTATTATCTAAAATCAAATCAAATTAATTTTATGATGATAACAAATATGATAGGGAAAATGTATGAAATGCCCAAAAAATGAAAAGTTTTATAAAAAACCCATCGCGCAATAACATTTCATCGCGTGTCCAGAATTAGCAAAAAATATAAAGAGGGTTCCGAATGACCTTTTTGCCCTTCCTTCTAATTTATTGAAAATACCCAAACTACTCTTAAAAAATTTTGATACTTCATCTTCTTCCATACGCTGCTCACTTTCGAATCTAGGTTTTCTCCTAAAAAATCTTCAAAAACTCGTCGAAAAATTTCGGAAAGACCGAGACAAACGCAAAAGTGCTAAAACGGAGGTCCGAACATCATTTTTTTGCGATTCTAAAATTTTAGAAGGCCGACAAACGATGAAACGGTTTATCCCAGGCTCCTCGAAGATACGCTCATTTGCGACAAACCGGAGCTCGTTTCGACCTCCCAGTCAAAAGTTATGGCCCTCGAAAGTTTCAACTGACCATAAAATGCAGGAGAATGGCCATTCTCCGTATTAGTAACACGGAGAATGGTAACACGGAGAATGGCATTCTCCGTCTTAATTTACACGGAGAATGGCATTCTCCGTCTTAATTTATACGGAGAATGGCCATTCTCCGTGCTAATTACACGGAGAATGACCATTCTCCGTCTTAATTTACACGGAGAATGGCCATTTCCGTGTAATTTAGCAGGAGAATGGTTATTTCATTGTTAAAACGCAGGTGAATGACCATTCTCCGTGTTAGAAACACGGAGAACGTCATTCTTCGTGTTAAATAACACGAAGAATGACATTCTCCGTGTTAATTTACACGGAGAATGGCCATTTCCAGTATTAAAACGTAGGAGAATGACCATTGTCCGTGTATTTAGTACGGAGAATGGCATTCTCCGTGCTAAATTACACGGAGAATGGCCATTCTTCGTGCTAAATTACACGAAAATGGTCATTCAAATGTTAAAACACAGGAGAATGGCCATGCTCCGTGTTAGTAATACGGAGGATGGCATTCTCCGTGTTAATTTACACGGAGGATGGCATTCTCCGTGTTAATTTACATGGAGAATGGCATTCTCCTTGTTAAAATGCAGGAGAATGACTATTCTTCGTATTATATCGACGGAGAACAGTTGACAAAAACCTATTTTTTTTTTTTTTTGTTTTGTGGAAAGAAATTTGACATGAATAAAGATTCAAGAGTTTTCGTTCTTCTTTCAAAACGATGCTAACTTTTATGGAAAAGAAGATATTATCTTCATAATTGACCTAATTGTCGGAAAAGAATAAGAAGAAGAAGATGAGCGATGATTGGAGTTCGACTGAAAAAAAAATACATGGTGAACTACGAACGATCTTTGCGATCTTTGCTGAAGGTGAGAGCAATAGAATTCAGATGTCTCGTGAAGAAGAAGAAGAAGAAGAAGAAGAAGAAGAAGACGACGAGAATCGCAATGCAAATCTGAGTTTGTGGGGAGGGGTAGTTATGGTATTAATTTTGTAAATACAGAGTATCTAAAGGGAACCTTGGAATACTTAACGTAGAAATATATATTATGGGCATTTCATAAAACCCATCTTGCGGGTGGGTTTTTCATAAAAACCAATCCCGAAATTGGGTTTCTCAGCAATTTCCAGAATATGATATTATCTATTCACAATATATTTTATTTAATATATACTAATAGATTAAATCAAATTAATATATTATATTTGTTATCATCATATTTGTTATCATCATAAAATTAATATATTAATATCATATATTAAATCAAATTATCTATTAGTATATATTAAATCAAATATATATTGTGAATAGATAATATCATATTTGTTATCATCATAAAATTAATTTGATTATTTTTAGATAAATTAAGAAACTTTTTGCATATATTTTATTTTAGATAACAAATATGGTATTATATATTTGTTGATTTATTTTTGTTACCATTATATTTTGATACCATAATGCTATGTATTATAGATAATTGTGAATAGATAATATCAAAATATTTGTTATCAGCATATTTGTTATATATGGTAGATAATTGTGAAAAGATAATTAGTAGATGTTGCCATATATTTGTTATATAGCTTTGTATTATAGATAATTAGTATATATTAAATCAAATATATTGTGAATAGAATATTATATTTGTTATCATCATAAAATTAATTTTATTTTATTTTATAATAACTTAAGAAACTTTTTGCATTTATTTTATTTTAGATAACAAATATGGTATTATCTATTTGTTAGTTTTTTTTTTCAAATCAATATATTGTGAATATATAATAACAAATTATCTAAAGAGAGAAGAGAACATACAGGAGGGAGGATGGAGACGCGCCAACTGGGTTGGCGCGTGGGAGGGAGGGGACCCCATCTCAGTTGGCTCTCCCTCTCTCTCCAGTTCGGACTGCACGTCATTAGAGTTGTCGTGTCCTTACCCAAATTTTCTAAAGTTTTCCTTTTTTATAATTTTGAAAAATTTTTATTCTATATGAAAATTTAAGTGGTTAGAGTATAACCTTCTCATATCGTTAGATTCAATACTAATGTCTTGGCAAACTTAGTCATATGATTGGGCTCCTTCAGCTGCCCTATGAATCCCCTCATCATTACTCCGAGCTAAAAAAAACTTTTTTATGAATTCCATGATTGTCTGAGTGTTTTAAAATCGGAACTAAGACTGATCCGGACAAGACACTCTATCGTGTCAAAACTGTCCAACTAGTGGTTCAACAACTGGATTAATTTGATCAGTAGTCCAAATTCAATTTCTTCTAGACACTAATTTTTATATAAAAAATAATAAATCATTTACAACCGATTTTACTGTATTCTTTTTTTTTTAAAACATATCAGATTAATAGCAACTAGAAGAAGGTTATAGAATAGATTCCCCAGTTTATCAACTTCTCAATGCAAGTTGGAGGATCCTGAAAGAAATTACATAATTTGTCGTTAAGCGACCCTTTGGCCAGAGCGTGAGCAACCATATTAACTTTTCATTCCATGAAGGTGTGTCCAGCGGATGAGCATTTCATTAATACTTAAGCTGCAGAAGTTTAGCCAGTCGGACACCTTGTTGAACCGCAAGGGATTCAGCCTGCATGCTCTCTTATGCATAGATCCCAAGGGGGCATCCAATGCACCACAGCCCCAATGAAAGCGCCCATGGAATCTCACAGTTTTTAGTTTTACACGTGGCAACATTTGAGTAAAATGGTGAACAATTACACCAATTTTGGGTGGTGAACAAAAATTGACTCAGCGTGACAGCGTCTGTTTGGATCGAGGGTTAATAAAGTTTAAGTGAGGAGAAAAAAATTATATATATATCTGGTTTGAGGGTTGAAATTTATGTGGAAGAGTTATAGAGGATTTGTTTATCATTTTTTTGGCTATTTTTTAATCCTCCATTTCAGAGGGTTAATGAAGAAAATTAGAGTTTTTGTTTAAAAAGTCATAGATAATTGCTGCCCCTAGCTTTCTGACTTTGTAAAAATATTTTGACAAGTTTTAATTAAAATCTCAATCAAATCTAATTTTATGTCATATGTAATAAAAATATCTCGGTAAATATTGTATTTTATTCCAAAATTTTATATATATATATATATATATATATAATTGAAGAAATGGGTACTTGTGGCGAACTCGCCTCCACTGGGGCTCGAACTCCTGACCACTTGGGCCGCATGCATCTCTCTTAACCACTAGGCTAGAGGTTATTTGCATATATATATATATATATATATATATATATATATATATATATAATATATATATATATATATTTTACAAATAAAATATATTAGTGACATACGTGACATAATCATTGATCACTAATAATCACATAGTTTCAACAACAATAAATGTTTACTTTCTCAAAAATATTTTTTAAATATTATAGTATTTCAAAATAGATTTGTCATGTAAGTCTGTATCTAAAAGATACAGAGGAAAAAATAGACAAAAAAATCCGCAATGCACGTGTGCAGCACCGACAACTTCTAATTATTACAAAAGGGAAACTAGTCTTTTCATTCTCCATACAAAAATATAGGGGTGAGCATATAATGATTGGAAGCCGAATCGAACTAAAATATGACAGTCGGTTCAGTTTTCGGTTAGATTTGGTTTTCGGTTTGGACATTAATTTTTTTGAAATATCGGTTCGGTTTTTGGTTCTTGGTCCGAGCAACCGAACCGAAAATCGATTTAGATTCAATAATTTATCAAACTATCATCAATTTATATATACTAATATTTTCGCTAACCCTAGCTAAAAGCATTCTCCCCTTCCGTTCTCTGTTAGCACTTGTCGTCGCTTATTTCAGTGATCTCTATCTCTCTATCCTCAATCTATATACTAATACTTTTTCACTCTATGTAATTGTAATAATTCATAAATGCAACAATGTCAAATTTTATTTTATTTTTGAAGATTTGTAACTTAAATTAACCCATTGCTAAAATGTGAAGGTCTTACCCATTGTCCGATGAAACCGAACCGATCGAAAATTGAATTGAATAGTCCCGATTTGCTCGGTTTTTATGAAACAGTTGGGTTTTAAGAAATACGGTGTACGGTTATTTCGATTTTTATGTAATCAATTTTGTTTGAACCGAACCGAACCGTTACTCACCCCTGCAAAAATATGCTCGATAGAAAAAAAAAAAAAAATTAAAAAATAAACTGACCCTTTGGTTGAAAGTGAACCTTGTGATCGAAAGAGAAGCCCCGTGCAATTTGAAACTTGGACACAGGGTGGACCAGGCTAAGGTCTCGACGAGTTGGGCTGATTTTGTCCTTTGGGTTTGTTAGGCCCTAAACGAGCCGGGCCACACGTATTTTGGGTCTAAATTTAAGAGAAACAATCGTCACAACTCGACACAATTTTGTTTGTCATGACATTCGTAGGTTAATAATTTGGCGCATAATAGAAAAAGGAAACTTTAGTCGCCGCCGACAAAATAATTGGTATTATTTAACTGGCTAAGGTTTGGGCAAGTTGGTTAATGGAAAAAAAAAAAACAAGTTAATGATAGCCGAAGATTCAAGAGTGCTCTTAGCAACATTGTGTGCAACAATAAGAGAGAAATGAAGAACACTCGGGATCCTTGTTAGCAATCACCCAAACAAAATTTGTATAATACCCAAAAAAAAAAGATTAGTATTTTTCAGAAATGTATAATACTTACGTATTTTTAACAGATTCGAATAAATATATAAATTTTAAGCATGAAGTTTTAAACGTGTCTTGTATGAATTATTAAAAAAATTTGGCACAAAATGTGAGGGAAATCTGTTTAATTTACCAAATTTGACAACTTGTTTAAATATATGAAGTTTCTAACCTCAATATTTCTATTTGAGAAAAATTTGATCGATTTTTTCAACGTATTTTATTTACTCTGTGGCAATTTATATTCGGATTTTTGTTATTTTAAATTTTTTTTCTCTTTACCGAATTGCTAACAAGGCTGGGGATGAATGACTATAAAGGTCCATCTACATCTTTAAAAGGTACCCACATATGCTGGTCCAAAACTCTTATCAAATTTTATAGTATTCACAGAGTCCACCATTCATAGAGTTACACCATTAACGCTCTTGCCAGCCTTAAAGGATCATATGGTGTGCTTGCAAAATCTTAACTAAGATGATGTTTAGTCGATTTAGTTCGATCATTCCATAACTCAAAACTGAATTGCAAACTAATTTTAAACCGAGACCATTGTGTCTTTTGAATAATGGAACAAAATATATAAGCCATCTTATTACAAGTGACAATTTTTTTTTTATATAAATTGCGTTGTCTCCTAATATATATATTTTTAATGGTAAAAATATACAACATTTTTGCTGCCCTTGATAACTTTTTTGTGTATCAACCACGCCTCTCGCTGATGGCGTCCATCAACTGCACCATCTTCTACCTCATCCCTTTCCTCATCCTCCTCCTACTACTCCTCTTCCTCCATAGTTGATTTCATCTTCCATCTTCTGTTCTCCCTCTTCGTCTACTACTGTTCTCTATCTCTTATTTCTCTCCTCCATAATCATTGCCATGGATAACTCATCCACAACATATGAAGAAGTTCTGACGAAATTGTCTTCTCTGCTTTCCTCCACTTCAATCGATCCAGACAACTCCAAATCTTCATCATGCAATCCTCAAGCTGATTGGCAATTATACATTTTCTTCAAAATCATGTCTAAGAAGACTTATCCTACCCATATAATATCCTCCACAATTCCCAAAATCTGGAAGTGTAAGAGACCAGTCAAAGTCTCAGAGTACCACGAAGGATCTTACTCTGCTAAGTTTACTTCGCTGGAGGATTTGGAGTTCGTTGTTACAAACGAACCATGGAAAATCAATCATCATATGCTTATCATTGAAAGATGTTGTCCCAATAAACCACCAAGCGAGTATAAATTTCAAGAGAGTGACTTCTGGGTGCAACTACATGGTATTCCAGTCAATATCCGCACCATTGATTACATTTCTTCCTTGGCTACTCGAATAGGTAAAATCCATCCTCCTTCAGTAGCAGATGCATGCAAGCGGATACTCTTTGCCAGAATTAAGATTTCTATTGATATTACAAAGCCTCTCCTTCGAAGTCTGAAAGTTACTATGGGCAATAATAAGGAATGTACTGTTCTATTGAAGTATGAACGTCTTCCTAAATTTTGTCAGTTTTGTGGATGTCTGGGACACAGTATCAAAAGATGTAGTATCCACAAAGAGTATACAACTATGATTAGTGATACCTGGTCTCCTGACTAGAAGATCCAGTTCCAAGCTTTACTTGATAAACGTCTTGATCTCTCCATATGTGTCACTCATGCTGAAAGATTCAAATCTAAATCTAAGAGTATTGGTAAATCCAACCACCATGCATCAACAAATTCTGAATTCACACATGATCCCCTGGTCCTGACCAACATCCACCCACCACTGTCCATATTTCTACTTCAACCATTACTCCAATTACTGGCATGGCCATTGATCATTCAACCACTGATCCCCTTCACATTACTGAAACCATTGATACCATCTTTGATACCACTAATCAATCCTCAGATGTTACTCTGGCAACGGTTACAATCACGGTGAAGGATAACTCAGGGAAGGATTCCATTTAGTTATTTTCCACTATCCCTAATTTCATGGAAATTTTAGTTATCTCCCCACCTATACCGGACCCACTTATGACTCCATCAACTGCAAAAAAGGAACTTGCTTCAAAACCACACTAATGATTTACCTATCTCAAAATTGTTATCAGTTGACCTGGCCCACCAAATCTCAGATTTGAACACTTCCCTCTCCTCAGAGATTCATCACAATTCTGATAACAAACTATTCTCTGATCCTAAAAATGTTCAGATCAATCAACCAACTACTTCTCTTCCATCATCATCATCTCCTATACAAACTTTTAACCCTCTTCACTCCTTGAATCATTCTTCGAATCCTTCACTCTGCCACCACAAAACTTAGATATCTACCACTCATAAGTCTTCTTTATCATCTCCTATAAGAACATCTACCTCTGTTACATCTTCATTTACCACACTCTTGAAATCCCTTAACCCCCAACACCCAAGTCCAAATTCTGAAATCACTGCTACTGAAGTCTCAGCTCCTACTAAAGTCCACAAAAATTCTGTCAAAAGAAATTGCTCCTTAAGTCATGAGAGTGATAGTGATAGTGATACTGATACTGAACATGAAAGGCCACACAAAAGAATTCACTACAACAAAAAACCCTTTTAATGACGGCTAAAAAGCGTCATTAATGACGAACCATGACGCTTTTTTTTTCCACAACAACCGTTAGGAAAACGGGTGTTATAAATATTTTTTAAAAGTGTCATAAAATAACCGTCATGAATAGTTTCTATAAAAGCGTTATGAATAGTTAATATATAGTGCACAATTCAGAACAATTTTAAAACGTCATGAATAGATAATATGTATAGGCTCAATGCAGCACATTTATAACACTTTATACTATTCAAATTAGCACATTTATAATGCTCTATACTGCACAGTATATTACATTCCAAAAACTTAACATTATATATCACCATCTTTATTACATTTCTCAAAATATAGTACATATCAACATCTTCATTACATTGAATATCCAAATACAGAATGTACCCAAAAAATAGGAATAAATCTCTCTTTTGCTAACCAAATTATTAGAAATATTTACTTAAGTAGATTCTGACCACGGATCTTCTCTCTGCCATCTCTTGAAGATATCAGGAGTCCCAAAGAGAAGTAGTGTCGCAGCTGAGCGACGACTTGGTGCTGCTGCAGCCGGCGCCGTCATGGGAGAGCCTCATCCTCTGATCCCTTACTCTCGCCTGAACCCTCACCAGCGACTGCATGCACCTCAGCGTCACGTTGTACCCTTTTTGCAAAAAATCGGAAATGTCAGCTTAGCACTTTAGTAATCAACGCTGAAATGTGAGCCTAGCAATCAACCTGGATTTTACCAAGCCAATAAATTAAAGAAAGTTAACATGAAATTTATATATTAGAAATCAAAATCGAAAATGCATAATTAAGAAAGCATCACTTATTAGACTGACTGCACTTGGCGCAAATGGAGAATTGCTAAAAATAGAATGATATTAAAATGCCAACCAAATGGAGGTCTCGTGTTCCAAATCCTTACCCCACCTATATCCACAATTTAGATGTTATCAAGTTAGAACCAGGTATAAATGACACATAAGACCTACTGAGAAAAGTACATCAGTAATATCTTGAGAAGTAACATAAATTCAAGCACTCACTTCCATGTTTCTGCTTCATTTTGTTCAAAAAAGTAAGCGGCACTTCCATTCAGAGACTGTCCATAGACCAACCATTAACAATCTAATTACGTGAGGAATTTAATGATAAAACAGCAAAAAAAAAATCTAAAAAGAGTACAAGAGAGAAGTATAGTTGAGAACCTAAGTGGTTCTAGGGAATATTATATCAATAAACAAAATATACTAAAAAGTAGAATACATGTAAGCAAACTTCATCTAATATATCAAGTTTGTCCATCTACAAAGGAAAATTTAGATTTAAATTACGAAAATGCTAAACCAGAATACATATTCCTAAACAAACAGGCTAGCTCGCGATGCAGGAGCATTACTCTTACACTAGATACCTACTTAGCTGTCTGACAAAATTCCAAAAATCAGTACAAAACTCAATAAACAAAAAACTAATTTAACTGGTTAAAATCAATGTGATTGTTAATTACATAAAAGCTTCATTTTTTATCCCTATCCTCACGATTGGTCATCTAATCACCCAATATCAATCATTTACGTTTCATTTAGCTTCATGCAAGAGAACATTGTTCATCAAAAGGCATCCAGGTGCTGAGGAATACCTTTGTAGAATTGAAAAAATAATTATGATATACCGTTTCTATTGCCAATGGCAGCCTCTTCAACAGAGCTGGGCGGTGGATTTTTCATTGGCTTATCAGGTGGGTCATAATCTCATAACCCTCAGGTACCTTAGCAATATAAATTCTTTTACTAGTTGGAAAAGTGAACTGTACTATAGGTAAGAAAGATGAGCCAGTTAGGAAAACGTATACTAAAGTCAATGGGAATAGCAATAATTGACAAAATAGCCTAGCAAATATAAACCAAGCAGCAACGGTATAGAAAACCGACACAGAAACTGCCATTACTCCTACCAACTGGAATACGACTTGCAGACTACTAATTACCTAAATGCCAAAGTAGATTCTAATAAGTTTGGCCAAGATATGACATATTGGAGAAACGTATAGCTGGAATAAGAACCTTGGCATAGACCAAACATTGGTTATATGGAAAACTCGATGTGGGTAGGTTGATATAATATCGGGCTGTCTCGTCTTAGCATCTAGCTTTTAGGATGAGTTCTCCCAAGGTTCATATCAATCCCACTAACCAAAACTACCATGAATTGGTCATATTAAGCCACCCTCCTAAAAAGGAAACAAAAACATTTTCATTCTGACAATGCGCCCTACGAGTCTTAACGAGTATACTCAAAAAATCATGAGGTGCAGCCTACTATAGAACCTCGCTACTTCATTTCCACAGAACTTTCTCTGACTGTTTTTTAGAGTTGAACATCAACAGGTTCTAAGTGAAAGCAGGGACAATACAATCCAGAAGCAATGAAAACACAGTAATAAGACAGATCCAAAGCATACCAAAAATCAATGAAAGTATTGCAAAAGACATGATCATGGGTAATTCAGCTGAAAAAAAAAGCTAAACATAGGGAAAGGCTTAAGATAAAAAGTTTTGGGAAAGAAGTTGCTGCTTGTTGTCATTATCATTCTAATAGTATGCATACCCAACTATTAAAATGGAGTCTCCCACAAGAGAGGAAGACGAAAGTACATCAACTATTGGCCTTCATCAAATTCATGGAGAAAATGGAAATTGGAGAAGAAAGAAGAGAGGGCGGAATTAGGGTCATCTCATCCGAATCTAAAAAATACACCTGCCATTTATAGGCCTTTACAACTCACACCTCGACCAGAATTCCTGTCCTCAATGACCGGAGTTCCGGAAAGGGGCACCAAACTTTACCAATTAACAGCATCAGGCAGAAATTTCCAGACTTGAGGTCCGGAATTGTTGTCCTCGAGGGCTGGAATTCCAGTGGCTCCTTTTTGCACCATATTAGAACCTTTCCTACGACTATATATACTAATCAAACTAAGATGAACTAAACTACTTTGTTTTTACAGAACTTGCTTAAACAATATATTTTCTAGTCATAGTCAACAAATTCTGAGTCAATGAAGCCATAATACCAAGAAACAATCACATATCCGTAGCACATCCCAGTATTACCCTAACGAAATCCATAATCTAGGAAGAAAGGACAGCGTAAAAGTCGATTTTATATCCGTGTTTCATTGTATTGGGAACGTATCAAACACAATACAGGCACTCCAAAATACAGTAGGGCATACCAAAATCAATGGTATTCCGTTTCGTGTTGTGTTCGTGTGCATGCAACATAGCCTACAATCCATGGTCAATTAAGGTTAACCTGTAAATTGCGGACAAGGGCATCAAAATCAATTGAATCCAAATCGTTCCCATCGTCCATCCCGCCCCTCCGGTAGTTCTCATCGAGATCACCGCGTACACGAGAACCGTCGCAACCTTCTCCGCCAAGCTATATGAGACCCAAGAAACCAACTTTACATCGAAAAACAAACCAAAAACAGCAAAAAAAGGCTCGCAGAATCAATCAATCACCTGGTCTTGCCAGACCCACTTGGTCCCCCAATCCCAACAGTGACCACATGGCCCTCCTTCTTCAGCCTGAGTTCTTGAATGGCCTTGACGAGGAGATAGTACCCATGATCGAAAGACTGCCAAAAACCAAAACCATTAGTAAAGTTTCAACCTTTAGAAGGAACTGATGACGGAGAAGTGATAGAAATGGGGATTTTTTTAGGGTTCTGCCACATGGAGAGGGAGGGATTGGAGGATGGAGGAAGCAGAAGGAGTTGGTGATGGTAGAGAGTTGGAGTGGTGGTAGTACTCTCTGCCACCTTCTTCTAGTACTCTCTGTATCACTTCATCTTCCATTGATGAAAGAGAAAAAAGAATGAAGGAGGATAAGGAGGAGGAAGGGTTGGAGAAGAAAAGGGGTTGCTTGCTTCCTACTTAAAAAAATCGATTATAGCGCCAACTCGGAAGAAAAGAACCAATTTAACCCTAAAACCCTAAAAATACGAAGAAGAGCTCACCTGCCGATTGACGGTGTCGAGGTACGGGCAGTCCCTCTGACCTCCACCAGCCGCTGCCTCTTCCCGGCGGTGCACGAGCCGGCGGCTACCGATCCTCGTCCTCCTCTTCCTCTTCCCGACCGCCGTGGCCGTTCCCTCTCGGCTCTCCGCTCGTCGTCGTTGTAGCGAGCGATTGAGAGGAGGAGTCGTTTCCTGGTTGGGGTAGAACAGCCCGTAGTTCCTCTCGGACGTGGTTAGGGTTAAAAATTGGGGGAGAAGAGGTTTGAGGAGGAGAGATGTTGCTCGTTAGAAAATGAATGAGAAATGAATTTCTCTCTCCCACTGAGCTTTTATACAGTGAAAATTACAAGTTTGCCACCGCTCTAAAATATTAATGACGTTTTGTTTTATAAACGTTATAAAAAGCCCAGAATTAGCCCAAACCGTCATAGAAAAAAGGTATTTCTCAACTTTGATAACGCTTATGTATCAGTCGTTATTAAAACTCCTTGTCGAGCGTCATTAATAGGTCTTTTTGTTGTAGTGATTATACTTGCTTCTGATGATGTCATAGGCACGGCTGGCCTTCAACAGCCTCCAATACTATGATCCTATCATGGAATTGTAGGGGTTTGAGGAATGACCCTTCAATTCGCACACTCAAATCATTCCTCTGTGCATCTAGGCCCAAAATCACATTCCTCTCTGAAACTAGATGTTCGTCAACCTTAGCATCCTCTTTGGCTTTGACTCTGGGTTTTGATAACTTTACCTCTATATCTTCAAATGGTTCTTCAGGTGGTCTTCTTCTTTGTTGGGATTCAAACATAAACTTAAACATCATATCTACATATGAGAATTGCATACATACCTCCCTGATTTACCCAGGTTATACCCAATCATGGCACCTATTATGCATCTATGGCCCCCCTATGTTATCCCATCGTCATTCGTTCTGGCAACAACTTTAATTCTGATTACATCAATTTCTGACCCATGGATTTGTATTGAAGACTGCAATGGAATCTTATCACCTGAGGAAAAGTTTGGAGGTGCCAGATTTAACTACAACCATCATAAAGACTTTATTGATTGGCATAACTCAGTGGCAGCTATGGACATTGGCTTTTTTGGTCTAGCTTATACTTGGAATAACAGAAGAAGACCCTATCAGTATGTGGCTGAACGCCTTGATCGAGCTACGGTTGATATTCAATGGCGTACACAACATCCTCACGCTGGGTTACTCCATCTTCCATGTCTCAACAGTGATCACAATCCAATACTTCTCTTATTGAAGATTGTCCATAGAAAATGCATATACATGCCACGCTTTGAGGCCTCATGGACTGTAGAAGCTGATTTCGATCAATTTCTGTCTGAGACATGGAAACAAAAAACTTCAAATGACCTCCAGACTAAATTGAAGATAATGCTACCCTGCCTTCATCAATGGGGGAAAAGAAAAGCTGGTAATTTGGATCAAGAAATTAGACATCAAGAAGGAAGACTATTGCAACTACAGTCAAATTTACCTACAGAGGAGAGTTATGTTGAAGAGAGAATATTCAAATTCTTCTCAACAAGTTGTAGCTTCAGAAAGAGCTTATTGGAAACAAAGATCGAGTGTCTCTTGTCTTAATTAAGAAGGAGATAGGAACACTCATTTTTTCTACCTGTCAGCTACTACTAGGAAGCAAAGAAATGCAATCCACAGCATCATCAATGACATTGGTACCCAAGTTTCAGAACATAAAGAAATCTCAGATATATTTGTCTCTCATTTCAGTTCCTTATTTGCAGAAGTGGAAACTTGTTGTGTTCCAGATCACATATTATCTGATCTGCCTACTATTGCTGATACAGACAATGAACTGCTTACTGCTCTGCCACAAGAAGAAGAAATCAAAGCAACTGTCATAAGTATGAGCCCTTATAAGTCCTCTGGCCCAGATGGTTACCCACCATTCTTCTACACAAATATTGGGATTATGTTGGTCCTCAGGTAACCTCCTTTATACAATCTTTTTTCACCTCTGGATCAATGCCATATAATCTTAATCATACTATTTCCCTCATTCCCAAAGTGATTAATCCTTCTCGTCCAGCCGACTACAGACCTATAGCCCTTTGCAATGTTCTTTACAAGATTATATCTAAGGTTCTTGCTGTCACGCCCCGATTCATAGAGTCATTTATTCACATATTTTATCTCTTGGAATCGATCGTCCTCGCTTGGGCGTGATGCCGTACAAGTCTGGTATTGCACTTGTACAAGGCAAAGATGGTACATAATCGATTATTCTTCAAATAGGAATACATCGCAGCGGCAGAAGCAGATAAATTGAATTTAATGAGGACAATCTCTCTTATTGAATAGAAGTACATCACTTCTTTATAGCAGCGGAGAGAAAAGAGTAACTTGAAGCCACACAGAGATATGTAGAACTTTATTCTCTTTACTGATAATTGAAGAAGAGTACAAGACTTGTATTGAAGTACAATGATTACAGCACATCTCACTTTACATTGGAAACCAACTGAACAATGCTATACAGCTTACATTTGATATTTAGATACAATGGATTACAACTCGATATACCGACTTGGCTTACAATCTCACTAGTACAACTGATTACAATGTTCCATACATTATGCCCTTTATAAACAGAAGACATCATCTTGTGCAAGGAGAGCTTTGTATGCCCAACAAATCTTCGATGCCGCGGGACCAATCAAGCCAATCTTCGTGTGTAGAACATTCCAAGCACGAGCACCTGCCCGCAAAACGTGGGTCAGACACATAATGTACTGGCGAGCAGAATCCAACCCACTCGCATAAACCAACATTTAAGGTGATCATTTAAGCATGCATTTATTAGAGTGATCTTTCTATTTGGGGCCTGGCATCAGTTTACAGTTCATGGGCAATAATCAGAGTGAAGCATGTAAACATATTCTTAGTAGCAATCATGTGGACATATCATTTATCCTTCTTGGTGTTATCATGCAAGGGCATCATTGAGGCATCGTTAACATTAACATCTTAAACATTATGACAGTTCTCACTTCAAGCATCACTTAGCATGGATGTTATGTTGTATTTGAGCAATGATTATAGCAAGGCATCTTTCTAGCATACTAAATGGAACATGTTAAGCAGGCAAGTTAAACCAACTTATACAATATCACAATTATGTGATCTCTTACCGATAGCCGACTTCTCGTACCTGTATCAATTACAGGTTATCTGATATACTTACTCTGCCTGCACAAAATATTCATTAGCATGCATCCTGACTACATGGTTACTGGTGTTGTTAAACCATATGGACTCTTCTCATTTCATTTCATTTTAAGATAATGCGGTCAGCATAGTAGGTGGCGAGCCTCTATGCCACCCCGTCTTATCCGTGCTCCCATAGCACTCATCATTATTTCCTCCTAGGCCGAATCGGTCCCCAGGGCCCTAGGAACCATTCGAGGAAATTATTACTCAAACCTTGTATACAAGTTGTCCATGACCATGCGAATGCGTGTCCGACTCGATTGTGAACATAATCGCATGGTAAAATATATTAAGGAAAGTAAAGGCAACAATGCATCATTAGTCATATTCAATGACTTATTCATTTCATCATTACCATCATTTCATTTGGTGATCTCAACGATTCCAGCTTTATCATTTCTCATTCATTGCTTCATTGCAACGTATCTCATATCATTCTTAAGAGGAACTTAACATTCATTCATTTCATAGGGACATTTATTCATTCATTTATTTCTTATAAGGGACAGGCAACATTTATATTCTTGCAACAGTTATACAGATAGTACATGATTCTAGTATTTTATTCAGTTCCTTGGTTCGATAGCACCGCCAGTTCACTTCTTATTATCATTCATAAGGCATCTCATTAATCAAGTGTTTTATCGTTTCAGCAGCATTAAGCATAAGGGACAATGTTATCAATTCATTCTCAGGCAGCGAATCACATTAACAGTTCAATGTGTTATACATTTTAATAATTCTCAACAAAAGCATCTCTATTATTCAGCAACTAACATAAGGAACATTTAGGGGCAGTTCATAGCATTTCAATACTTCATCTATTAAGCATGAAGGAGTAAGGAGGAGGAAGGACAGTTCCACTCACCCAAAATTCCACTAAGCGTAGCTCCACCAGCGAGCCACGTTCCAATATCCATTCCATCTAGCCAGCTAAGAGAGACTACATCAGTCTCAACTCTCCCGATTCCCAACATAAGTCACGGTCCAATATTCTGATCCCATCCAATAAGCCAACCAAATGCCTCGTGCGGAGCGGGGCATTACATAATATACCACTCAGAAAAAGTTTCGTCCTCGAAACTTAAGAAAACAAGTCTTCTACAAGATTCACTTAATCACCATGAGTTTACTCATTCAGCTTCAAATCAATATTCATTTCAGCCCACTCGGTCATTTCAAAATATCTATCCAACTGTACCATTTAAATCCATCAACTATTCGATCTGTCTATCTCTTTTTCAATTACTTGTAACTTCTTATTGATTCGCCAACATTTTCCTTATATTTCAGTCGCAACATATCACTTCGTTTGGATCCATACACATATTTTAGGCGTCCCCAAAACATATGCATTTCAGCCAAAGTCCGTGCTAGTACGATAAATTCTTCCCATAATGTTATCTCAGTCACAACCAATCACTTCTGCTGGATCCATACACATATTTTAGGCGTCCCCAAAACATATGTACTTCAGCCAACTTCCATGTTAGTGCGATTCGATCAGCCACAATATAACTCTCTTTTCTAAATCCAACTTAGCATCCTTTCAATTGACTTATTGCTTTATTCACTTTGCCACAATCACTATTTTCCAGGCCACCACTTAACATCAGGGACAATCTCCATCCAAGCATAACATTTTCTAACATTCGATCAAGGGTCTAACTTAGAGCCAATCATATCAAGGGTTCACAACAACAATCATTTTCCTTCCCAAATCCAACAACATTTTTCACCGAGGCAATTCATCTTTTCTAAAAGGCACAATCCAACATCACCAACTATCGATTATCCGAGTCAGGGTATAAATCTATGCAACAGTCAAGGTTAACCCAGCTATCCGACTATAGATACTTATCCAACATTTCCGTCATGAGCAGTCAATTCCATCTCATATAATAATTTACTATTCGATACATACAAATCAAGTCTCATCCCACGACTCCATTTCCCGCTATAGGCCGACACATAATCCTCAAGGGTCAAACATCTCTAAGGTTCATATTGGAGCATATACTTACAACTTATCATTCTTAGATCATACTCATCACCATCTCTCGTTCAATGCCACAAGGTCATTCTATGGGTCGCCAACGGCCATCTATTATTCGGTCCAGTCTCAATGGTTAGCTATACCGACAGCTATACCTAATCATTCAGGTGACTCCCCTAGAGTGGACGGCTACTAGGGTTATACTAGTTTCTTATTCTTAAGGCCAACAAGCAACCAACAGTTCTAAGGAACTCTACCCAAACCTATGGGTTTTAACTCAGTCTGAAAACTAATCGCCATTGTTGGTTATGCCAACAATTGGTCATGCAGCCCACAGTTTCTAGGGTCAAGTCTATCTATCTAGTGTCTTCCTCAAGGAATAATTCCCACAGAGGCTCACTCTAGACTTACCCAACGATCGACTAAGATCGATCTATCAACATCACGGTCAAATTCCAACCCGACATACGATTCTCATCGTTCAAAAAAATCCATCAAGTAAATTCCTAATGATCCACATTTCTATTCAAATTCCTTTGTACCCACACGAACCCATAAGCCAATGCTAACTATTCAAGGGTCATCGATTCCGATAATCTTAATATAATTATGGAATCATACTATTCGGTCCGTATGACAGAGTCAAACCACTAAGTCATAAGCCAACAATCTATATCCCAACCAACAATCCCTATACCGACATTATCCAACATGTTTGCAATTTCTCGTTTCCATTTGTTTCTCAATCATCAACTATCTTACGGCATTCTTAATCTCATGCAGTAATGGTCAAGTAGTTCATCCCATTCAATCCGACAATTTATGTATCACTTAACCATCCTCTAGGCAACATCAGTATTCTGAGTCACTACTTGTTATTTTTCTAGTACAATTCAATTCCAGCATCATGCATCTATGCAATGACTATCCTTTGGTGATCAAGATGGATTGACATCCATTACACCTTAGGATCAAGGCACAGATTTCTAATATCCCTTTGATTCACCGACAATATTTTTAAACTTTCAGCTTAGCAACCAACTTTGTATTAGCCACATTTGATTTGCATCCAACCAATCGAAGTCAACATTCAGATGTTCTAAGCCACAATATTCTCTAGCCAAGTCTATTTACCCGTAGCATACTAACTGTCTTACTAGCTCGAGTCATCACTCGACTAAATAATTTCTAACCAAGCCAACCGGTTATAATTTCTAGAATCTTGCTACCCAACATAGCATCACCGTCAGGGGACACTCGAGTCATCTAGCAACAATACATGACTCCCAGCTACGTCTCGGCACTACCCAGTACTCACAGATAGTCTCATTGCTATTCTATGGAAAGGGTCAACATACATCTCGTTCTGAGGTGGTAGAGGCAATATACCACTCAGAAACGAAGCCATCCTTAAACAATACCAACTCAATCTATTCCGGACATTCATGATCTATAATGATCACAATACTTAACTAACATCTCGGGGTCTTAATATCACAAGATAACATTCTTAGGGTCTCAAAAGCAGTAGCCAGCACACATGAGTCAATTCACTAATTCTGTTGAGCTCATTCATCAATTATTTCATTCCCAATTCTTTTCCAAAATCACATGCAATTCTCAACTCGTTGCAGCATACATAGCCATTCCTTTATTCCCACATTCCAAAAAGCATTCACAATATAGCATACTATGGCATCGAGTCATTGTTGGGTTATTTGTGTCCAAACCAACAATAATCATTCATTTAGGGGCATCACAATGTATATAGACTTATTGTATGGAACATCCAGTGAGCAGCCAAGAGGGTCAATGATCTTTCAGACATGAACAACATAGGATGATTACAGAACAACAACAACATAATCGCGGAAGCAATCTTTGATTTAATCGCGGAAGCAACGTTGAGTGATCGCGGAAGCAACTTTGGTTAATCGTCGATACAACTTTGATTTGAAATGAATCAAAGAAGAGACCAAGGACGTAAAGCCGTGCTCTGATACCAATTTGTCACGCCCCGATTCATAGAGTCATTTATTCACATATTTTATCTCTTGGAATCGATCGTCCTCGCTTGGGCGTGATGCCGTACAAGTCTGGTATTGCACTTGTACAAGGTAAAGATGGTATATAATCGATTATTCTTCAAATAGAAATACATCGCAGCGGCAGAAGCAGATAAATTAAATTTAATGAGGACAATCTCTCTTATTGAATAGAAGTACATCACTTCTTTATAGCGCGGAAAAAGAGTAACTTGAAGCCACACAGAGATATGTAGAACTTTATTCTCTTTACTGATAATTGAAGAAGAGTACAAGACTTGTATTGAAGTACAATGATTACAGCACATCTCACTTTACATTGGAAACCAACTGAACAATGCTATACAGCTTACATTTGATATTTAGATACAATGGATTACAACTCGATATACCGACTTGGCTTACAATCTCACTGGTACAACTGATTACAATGTTCCATACATTATGCCCTTTATAAACAGAAGACATCATCTTGTGCAAGGAGAGCTTCTGTATGCCCAACAAATCTTCGATGCCGCGGGACCAATCAAGCCAATCTTCGTGTGTAGAACATTCCAAGCACGAGCACCTGCCCGCAAAACGTGGGTCAGCACATCATCTATGTACTGGCGAGCAGAATCCAACCCACTCGCATAAACCAACATTTAAGGTGATCATTTAAGCATGCATTTATTAGAGTGATCTTTCTATTTGGGGCCTGGCATCAGTTTACAGTTCATGGGCAATAATCAGAGTGAAGCATGTAAACATATTCTTAGTAGCAATCATGTGGACATATCATTTATCCTTCTTGGTGTTATCATGCAAGGGCATCATTGAGGCATCGTTAACATTAACATCTTAAACATTATGACAGTTCTCACTTCAAGCATCACTTAGCATGGATGTTATGTTGTATTTGAGCAATGATTATAGCAAGGCATCTTTCTAGCATACTAAATGGAACATGTTAAGCAGGCAAGTTAAACCAACTTATACAATATCACAATTATGTGATCTCTTACCGATAGCCGACTCCTCGTACCTGTATCAATTACAGGTTATCTGATATACTTACTCTGCCTACAAAACATTCATTAGCATGCATCCTGACTACATGGTCACTGGTATTGTTAAACCATATGGACTCTTCTCATTTCATTTCATTTTAAGATAATGCGGTCAGCATAGTAGGTGGCGAGCCTCTATGCCACCCCGTCTTATCCGTGCTCCCATGGCACTCATCATTATTTCCTCCTAGGCCGAATCGGTCCCCAGGGCCCTAGGAACCGTTCGAGGAAATTATTACTCAAACCTTGTATACAAGTTGTCCATGACCATGCGAATGCGTGTCCGACTCGATTGTGAACATAATCGCATGGAAAATATATTAAGGAAAGTAAAGGCAACAATGCATCATTAGTCATATTCAATGACTTATTCATTTCATCATTACCATCATTTCATTTGGTGATCTCAACGATCCCAGCTTTATCATTTCTCATTCATTGCTTCATTGCAACGTATCTCATATCATTCTTAAGAGGAACTTAACATTCATTCATTTCATAGGGACATTTATTCATTCATTCATTTCTTATAAGGGACAGGCAACATTTCATATTCTTGCAACAGTTATACAGATAGTACATGATTCTAGTATTTCATTCAGTTCATTGGTTCGATAGCACCGTCAGTTCACTTCTTATTCTATCATTCATAAGGCATCTCATTAATCAAGTGTTTTATCGTTTCAGCAGCATTAAGCATAAGGGGCAATGTTATCAATTCATTCTCAGGCAGCGAATCACATTAACAGTTCAATGTGTTATACATTTCAATAATTCTCAACAAAAGCATCTCTATTATTCAGCAACTAACATAAGGAACATTTAGGGGCAGTTCATAGCATTTCAATACTTCATATTAAGCATGAATGAGTAAGGAGGAGGAAGGACAGTTCCACTCACCCAAAATTCTACTAAGCGTAGCTCCACCAGCGAGCCACGTTCCAATATCCATTCCATCTAGCCAGCTAAGAGAGACTACATCAGTCTCAACTCTCCCGATTTCCAACATAAGTCACGGTCCAATATTCTGATCCCATCCAATAAGCCAACCAAATGCCTCGTGCGGAGCGGGGCATTACACTTGCTAATAGATTAAGGCCACTCATGCACAAGTTGATTAGTCCTTACCAGAATGCATTTGTACCTGGTAGATACATTGGTGATAATATAGTTATTGCACAAGAGCTTATCCATACTATATCCAAACTTTCCTCCAATAACAGCTCCTTTGCTTTCAAAGTGGACATGTCAAAAGCCTATGATAGACTTGGTTGGAGTATTATTAGCCAAGCATTACATGGGGTGGGAATCAAAGGTAAATCCCATGACCTGATTATGCAATGTGTTACTACTCCTCCCTTGCAATCCTAATCAATGGTGAACCATCAAGTACCTTCATTCCTGGCCGGGGTCTTCGTCAGGGTTGTCCCCTATCACCGTATCTATTCATACTGTGTATAGAAATTCTCTCTACTTTGATTAACTCATTGGTCAGAAACTCTTTGTATGATGGCATTACACTTCGAAATTCTCACCATACTTACTCTTATCTGGCTTTTGCCGATGATCTCTTCATCTTTGGCACTTGCTCCTTTCATAACTTTGCCCAGGTGAAGATTATCCTCAAAACTTTTGAAACTTGGTCAGGCCAGCGAATTAATTTTGACAAATCATCTATATTCTTCACAAAGAAGACTGACCCAATTATGAGGGAGATCTATATTCATTTGCTGGGGGTCCAATTGATGCAACCTAATAATAGATATCTTGGTCATCTGCTTCTCAAATCAAAGAACAGAGTGAGCACTTTCTCTGCTCTCTTGAATGCAAGTTGTTCGAAACTCCGGGGCTGGAAACGAAAATGTTTATCTTATGCAGGTAGAACAACCCTTATTAAGTCGACTCTCTCCTCACTTCCTACTTACTACTTGTCTGCTTATCATATTCCAAAGAAGGTGGCTAAGAATCTTGCCAAGCAACAGTGCAACTTTTGGTGGTCTTCAACAGAAAAAAAGAAGATACACTATACAGCTTGGAATAAATTCACTCAACCAAAATACCATGGAGGTCTTGGAATAAAGGATCCCTACATCATAAATCTGGCCTTAGTTTATTACAAATCCTACTGCTGTCTGGGCTACACTACTAAACAACAAGTATCTACAATCAAGTTTATTCTGGATAGCTGCTCCTACCAGTAATTCTTCTAGTACATGGACTAGTATTCTTTGTAGTAGAGAGTTTCTCTTGAACAACATATTCTAGTCAGTAGGTGATGGCTCTAACATTAACATATGGAGTGATTCGTGGGTTCCAACTCTCCCAAATTTTAAAGTGCAAGGTTTCAACTACAGCAACCGCTGGGCCAACAAAGTTAGTAACCTGATTAACAAGGACTCAGCTTCTTGGAAAACCAACCTTATTAATATTTTTTCCTCCTGATGAAGCTAATACGATATTGAAAATTCCTCTCTCTGCAAACTGTCATATTGATAAGTTGATTTGGATTCACACAAATAATGGGGAGCTATCTACAAAGTCTGCCTATAAAGTTATCCATGGCAAATTGTTTCCTGATCTTCACAACTCTGATAGACAAGAATTTCATGAATGGAAGAGGCTTTGGTCCCTAACTCTTATCAGTCCTAAGGTGGTGCTTTTTGTTTGGAGAGCCTTAACCAATTCCCTTTCCACAAATGCCAATATACACAGAAGAGTTCATCACATTGGTGACATCTGCCCTCTCTGCAAGGTACAATCAGAAACCACTAACCATCTTTTATTGCATTGTCCTATCACAGGTACTTCATGAATACACAATCGAGATGTAGCTCCTCTGCTTCAAGAAGCCTCTACACTTTCGACTCTAACCACTGACATTCTGAATGAAGGAGATACAAATAAAATTACGGCTTTTTTCTATCAAACGGTGGATTATATGGAAATTCAGGAACAAGGCAATCTTCAACAATTACCCAATTAATGGAAGAAGGATCTTCGAGGAGGCTATGAGCTTGAAGGAGAAGAATGAAAACTATGGCAGGCTCTGTCCGGATGCCACAACTCCACTAGTCATGAACCAACGAAGAGCTAAATGGAGACCACCAGCTCCCAATAGCTGGAAAATCAACTTCGACGGAGCTTATCTAGATGGAAAGATGGCGGGGGGGCAATTCTTCGAGATTCAAATGGGCTTTTTCAGATGGCTACTTCAAAGACTAAAGATGGAGGAACTCCTATTAAAGCTGAAGCAATGGGCATCAGTTTGGCTCTTGATATCTGCAAAAAGAGAACCTCTGTGATGTTATTATTGAAGGAGATTTCAAGCATCTGATAGACTCAATCAATCAAACTGCTACTATCCCTCTATGGCAAGCTCGACACACAATTGAAGATGCAAGGAAGGCTTCTCAATCTATTCTTCACTTGACATTCTCATTTACTTTTCGGAGTGCTAATCAATGTGCTCATTTGTTAGCAGCTTCTGCTCTCACCTCTAATGCTTCTAATTCAACATCTCTTTATACAGAGATGCCATCATGTATTGAACCTCATGTTCTACTGGACATAAGCTCAGTGACTTTTTAAGTTCAGTAATGCATTCCTTTTATTTCAAAAAAAAACTTTTTTGTGTCCTCAACACTAAGCACAATAATCAACATATAATTAAAAAATTAAGGTTGACTGAGAGAATCAATTTTTTTTACAAGTACGTACGGACTCAGTTAAATCATGTGTCCCCACACACGATTTTTATCCGGTCGTCAGTTCACTTCGGACTCTTCGTGCAGATCTTGTCCGTATTGGCTTTGTCATTATCGTCCTGCACGCACACCACGCGTACTCCGTGCGATCTAAATCTCCACAAGACGGTCATGACGACTTTCGATGCCCGTAATTCAATACATCACTTCGCTCATGACACCGAAGGTGCCTCCAACGCCTACGACAGTCAATGCTGCCCAGCCACCCCCTTCTATGCGCATGACGTCGCACGACGGACCATGTGGTCGGCCGTCGTTTATACCGGTGATAGAATGGTGATGGTTCTTGACCGTCGGTGCGACGCCCTATCCGTTGAGTTATCATGAACGGATGTCTCATTCGTAGCCCGCAAAGATTATATCGTGGCCATTTGTCATCAGTTCTCAGACGTTGTCGGTGCCCCGCACCGCTCCGGCGAGGCTCATCATCGCCCAAAGGAGAATGGAAAGTTTGCAAGTCAATCTACTCATTTATTTTTGGCCGTAACTAGTAGCGTGCACCTACATAGCATGCACCTACAATAATTTATTGAAAGATAATTTAAATTATAATTGTTATAGCTAATATTATTTTGTGGGATCAGAAAGGAAAAAAAATAATTTTTTAACTTATAATTTGTTATGGAAAATAATAGCACATTAATTAGAGGTGTTTGTATATAGTTAGATAATATTAAATAGTTAAACTATTGGTTATTATTTATTTATTTATTTTATTTTGTGAGGATATACGACTTAAATGGTTCAAATCATTTTCAACCTCGTTATAAATAATATATATAATAAATATTTCAAAAAATTTGCTGTAGCGAAAATATATTTGAATAAATTATTCAAAACGAAATAAGTTTCAAAAAATTAGTAGGAAAGAAACTTTCCGCCAACAGAGAAAAAAAAGTGGATGGTGAATAAATAAAAAAAGGTTTGTAAGGAATTCTGCCAACTGAGTTGGCAAAAATTTGGCATGGTGATTACTCCGCCAACGTAGGTGGTAGAAAAGTGACTCATAAAGGTGAATGGTAAATTGCCTATTAGATTATGTTTTCATTGTCAAACTTTGATATTTGAGCATTTGTTTAGTTGAACATTGTTAATGGCTTACACAATTTTTCAAATGAAAGTAAATTATTCATTTTTTTGTATGAATGTATTGTCTAGTTTATGATTTCTACAAAGTATAGCATCATAAATGCAATATCTAATAGGCAATTCATCATATATAGGCTTGCAGAAGTATTTGAAACCATGAGAATGGAAGTAAAACCAATTAAAGCTGATATGCAGTTTACCATTGTCACTTTTTCGGAATATTCACTCTGTCACATTTCAGCCAACTCAGTTGGCAAAATTCTCGCAAATCAAAATTTTATCAGAAAATTGTTAAAAAAGCATCAAAATTTGCTACAATTATAAAATAGCATTAACTTTGGAGAAATTTTAATTTGAGCATCCAACCGGACTTTAAAAGTCCGATTGGTGATGTCACTTCTAGATTAGTTTTGGTTTTTCGTTAACGAATTGGATTAGTGGGGTGGGTGGGTTATGTGGTTTAGTCGGACTTTAAAAGTCCGTGTGATGACGTCAGGTGACGCTCACGACCGGACTTTTAAAGTTCGGTCTCTGCTTTACAACGGTAAAATGGTAACGGCTATTTTTTTTTCTTTAAGGGAGGCTGAATTTGCAACGGCTATTTTTATAAACCTATATATACTCTTTGTATACACATTCTTTCACTCATCTTCCAAATTTTATCCTTCAAATTTATCTTCCAAATTTCATCTGGCACTCTTCTACAACAGCAGCCTACTTCCAATCTGAGCAACGAAGACGTCAATTTCAACCTATTTTCAATTTGCGGATCGACGATATACTTTGCAGGCTACTTATTTCTGGAGCAACAATAGTAAAATTTTATAGTCTTTTTTATTATTATGATATCAAAAAAAATTCATGGATCAAACACTGACATTAATCTGCTATCATGAAGGTGCTCTTAACGGATTATCGTAGGAAGGCGGCACAACTAATCTTATTTCTACTTATCAAAGTATTTCATTTGAAAATATAAGAAATATTATTATAGAATGTTATTCTATTAACTATTATTTCGTAATAAGCTTTTTTTCGATACCTATTTAGTAATAAATAGTGAAGAATCTTGGAGATTTATTATTCAAAATAATGTAGATGTATCTTGTATAAAAATTTATTACCGCAGCATTAATGAATATTAGCACAATTATACTCATACTAGTGCACCTATTTTTAATAGCCAAAATTTACTTTCTGGAGCTAGTACTTCGAACCAAATAAATGTTGACAATGAAACTAGTGATGATAATGCCAACCTAGTAGAAGATCTAGACTATTATTTACAGAAAGACGATGATCCTTCACAAGGTAGTACCCCTGAATTATTTTTGCATATAGAGTTTCTTCCTCTTATGAATTTAGAAATTTTGTTCGAGATCTTGCAATTCATCATAATTTTAGTGTTAGAAGTAACCATAACAATTCGACAAGAATTGTATACAAATGCAAATCTCCAGATTGTTCTTGGAGAGTATACGTTGTAATGCCTGTGGTTCGTATTACGTATTTTGGAATACGTGTACGTATTTTATCTTGTATTGCATGATTTCTTGCTTAGCTTTCTTTCTTGGCTTGGTTTATTTCATGGGTCGGTTCGGCTTGGTTTACTTGGTTCATCATGAACCAAGGTGAACCCCTACCTACCTACCACCACCCATAGTATTTATTAACCCATTCTTCTCTCTCTTCATTACTCTCTTCTTCTTCACCATTAACTCCTGCACCTACCAAGAGAGTGAGGTCTAGGCAAGTGCAACTTGCTTCATGGATTAACTCTAATTTTGTTGCTTCACTCTCTTCCCTACAGCATTCTAACTTACTTTAGAACTTGACATTTTCACTTTCCATGGCTAGATTCTTGTAGATCTATATTTATATTATTTTCGGATTTCTTGGGTTTTGATCTACTTAATCTTGTTATTTCCGAGTTTTGATGGTTCTATGTTATAGAGAATCTCGTTCTACCCCATTTTGGCCTATGGAAGTTCGAATTTGGGCTCCGGATGGTAGAATTATAGAGTTTGGAAACTTGGCCCCCATGGTGTTATTCTTCTCGGAAAATTTGGGGAAGAAGAACAGTGCCTGACTTGACCGCATGAATGTTTCATGCGGCAAGTGTTCTCCTAACCGCATGATGATCCAACCGCATGAACTATCTGAACTTGGCCGCATGACTGGGGATGTCCCTTAGCCGCATAAAACTTGACTCAGCCAGCCGCATGAAAACCTTCCCGCTGGCCGCATAGATCCACTTCTCCGCGAGCCGCATAAGGCTCCTGCCCCTTCAACCGCGTGCGCCCTTGAGTGAACCTAGCCGCATGCGCCCCTTGCTTATGCAGCCGCATGTGCGTCCACCTTATCGAGCCACATGGATCTTGCTCCGTGAGCCACATGAACCCAGGCCCGTTTCAACCGCATGAGAACCCCTTCCCTGTCAGCCGTATGGACCTACATCTCAACCCAGCCGTATATGCTCCGCTCCCCATCAGCCGCATGCGCCTGAAGCGCCTGACCTTATCTAGCCGTATGGGCTGTTCTCTTTCCAGCCGCATGGGCTGTTCTCTTTCCAGCCGCATGAGACCATACCTGGCCGCATAGGCCCGAGCCGTATGGCTCTCCAATAGCCCTGTGTACTATTATTTTATTATTATTTGCCCATGTCTTGTAACTCCTATTGTATATTTTTATGTCCATTTTATATCCTTTCGTCTTTTGTCCTGAACATGATAAATCATGGTTTGATTGAAATGACAATTGTACATGACATGCTGTGACTAGTAACCTCACATGACATGATAGTGGCCCGTCGTGGCGCACTCCTGACAAGTAAACCTGACATGATAAGCTGTTGTGACGGCTACCTGCCATGACATAACCTGTATAAATAACATGGACACCGTGGGCGATTGTGCTTGTATAACTAATCCAGTCCTGTCTTGCATCATGTCTAGGAGGGGACTCCTGAGTACCATGGTCAGGAGTACCTATTGAAATGGACTAAGGCTAATAACTAGATTAATACACTAGTCATAAAGAGATCTCCCAGCTACAGGCAATCCCGTTACCTGGGCACGCCTTGGGATCTGTAGCCTGTCGTCGAGTAGGGCACATTTCCAGCACACTGTCATGTGTTGCACCCTTCAAGCTACCTAAGGGTACATTCGTTTCCTGGACGATGTACCCACCTGAATTCAACTCTAATCTTTCAACCCGGGTAACCTGGATGGTCTGCAGGACTTGTGGCTGTGGAGTAATCTCACTGTATCTTGTTAGTAATTAGGCCTGTGACAACCCTAGTTAGTTAAAGTATCAAGCCGTAATTCTTTCTTGGCCGTAAAATGATTGGATGGAGTCTAACCAGTCTAGTCTTATCCTGATTCCGTTCCAGATTACTGTATGACTGGAATGTCTGTATTTATTTTACCGATAAATGGTAAGAATTCCAAGTTCTGTTCAGACGAAGGGTTACAACCCCGGTCCTTGTCTGGTTTACGTGTTGTAACCTGGTTATCTGAATAGTTCCATGGTTATCTCGTCGTATATCATCCTGATGTATTTTCTTTATTTCTAGTTCTTACTTTATTTATACTCTTGTGCTGATTGCTGGTTTAGTTCCTAAGTGAAGCTTCCTTTGTGGCACTTGCTCTTTCTGGGATCTGACCCAGCTGGTTTTGTATGGCCAGATTTTGGAGCAGGTCCAGAGGATCTACCGCTTTTTCCAGCCCGATGGTGAACACCAGGCGTAACCAGGGCAACGAGTGGGTTATTTTTGGCTCTCCCACTCTATTGTAAAAATATTCTTTTGAGGCATTTAGCCGACGAGCACCTGTTTAGCTCGATTGTACTTACTTACTGTCTGCCTACGGGCTGTAACATGATTGACAGATCCTAGGGTTGATCATGTATGACTAAACTCTTGCTAGTCCTAACATTTTGTAACGACTAGCTTCATGATCAGCTGAATATGTAATATTTGGGACGCCTTATTATTGTATATTTAATGATCATACATCTTGTAACATTTACTTACTTGCTTGTGATTGAGACACTAGACTTGTTCATGACCATAGGAGACTGTTGGCTTGTAGTAAACCCTCATGTATCTAGACAGCCATGACCGTATAGCGAGATAGAATCCATTTCATATACGTAGCTGGCTATGTCTGCCCCCGCTCTCCAGTATTCTTGTTCTGGGGCGTGACATGGTTTAAGTGGTGGCCCATGCTGGTCTTGTAAATCAAGATATGTGAGGGTTTACCGAATAGATGTCTCAATCAGTATTCGCCCTTGAACTCTGCACGTATCCTCTGAATCCCTGGATTCTTGTCCTGATCATATGCTTGTATCGTTGATCTGTCTTGGTCCTTCCTTATTGTTCCCTATGTCGTCTTCTTCAGCGGCATTGTTCCTGGACCTGCCGGTCAGCAAGGTGGAGCACCTCCCGCGGATCAGCAGCAACCCGGGGATCAAGCCCAGCATTCCGGAGTAGCCTCCAGAGTCGTGCCTTCTGGCGGAGAGCCACCAGTCCAGCCAGTTCAGCCTGCCGAACTTGATGATAGCACTTTGGTAGGTCTCGTCAGGACCTTGATAGCTTTCCAAGATCGTCGTGGAGACGTCTTGCACCAGGCAGTGGCGGATGCTCTGAACCGAGGAGGTCATCAGGGTAACAGTGCGGCCAACAGCTTCAAGCGCTTGAACCCTCCCTTCTTCGACGGCAGTGAAGATGCGATTGCCGCAGATGCTTGGCTTCAGGACACAGAGGTGATTCTAGAAGCAGCCAGGACCCCAGAGAACAAGAAGGTGGCCGTGGTGTGCCTGCAGTTATTGGATCTTGCCCGCAGTTGGTGGGCAGCACAGACCGATGAATTAGTGGCACATATCGCTTGGGCAGTATTCCGGGAGAGATTCCAGACCAAGTATTTTGATGCTGTAGCTCGGTATGATCTACAAACGAGGTTCACCAATCTGAAGCAAGGAGGCAGGACGGTCGACGGATATGCGGACGAGTTTTCCAAACTCAGTAGGTTTGCTCCCACCTTGGTGGCAACCGAGTATGATCGAGTCCAGCGATTCCAGCAGGGGCTTCACCTGGAGATTTTGTTGGCAGTCGAGCAGTTTGAGCATCAGACTTTTGATGCGGTCTTGAGAGCAGCTAGGAGGCATGAGTATACCTCCCAGAGGATCGTGGATAGGGCCGGAGGTCGGAAGAGATCCCACGACCAGATGAATCAGTCTTCAGCCCCAGCCCCAGCTGCCAGGGCCTTGACTATTGGAGCTCTGAGGCGAGCGACCTCAGTAACATCGGTTCAGCATTCAATCCCGATGTACCTTCAGCAGCAGCAGCAGAAGCAGAAGCAGTCTTCCGCCGTGGGATGTTCTTATTGTGGAAAGCCAGGCCATGTGATGGCAGAATGTCACAGGGCGCAAGGATTGTGCCTGGCCTGTGGAGCACCAGACCATAGGGTTGGATCCTGCCCGAATAGGGGTGGTTCATCATCGTCCAACCTTTCTAGCTCTTCGATGAGAGGGCCAGCTCCGGTCCAGCAGCAGCAGTATCCATTGCCGAGGCCCTTGCCGCCTCAGTCCCAAGTATTCCAGCAGCAGAACCCCCAGCAGTATGCACAAGTCCAAGCCCAGAGTCAGAGCAGGCAGCGAGGATTTCAGCAGAGGGGACCAGCACACCGAGGGCATGGTCATGCTATGGTGATGACCACAAAGGAAGGATTAGCACCCGGAGAGGTAGTGGCAGGTACCATTCTCGTCAACTCCTTTCCAGCTTCAGCTTTATTTGATTCTGGTGCATCATATTCTTTTATGTCTGCACGATTCGCGACACGGATAGGATTGGAGCCCGAGTCATTATCAGTAAGGATCAATATACTTACTGGTAACGGACTTGTGGGAGTCGATAGGGTGTTTTCCTCGTGTCGGATCGTAGTTAGCGGTAAGGAATTTCCCGCTAGATTGATAGAGTTCCCGATGGCCGATTATGATGTGGTCTTAGGGATAGATGGTTGAGGAACCAGTATGCTAGGATAGACTGCCATGTTGGTAGAGTTATTTTTAGTATTCCAGGAGAGCCAGAGTTTTTCTTTTCCCGAGGCGCAGTTGAGCCTTCTCCTCCAGTATTGCGGATGGCAGTAGCAGCAGTGCAGTTGCCCCGGATAGTCGAAGAGTTCCAGATGTTTTTCCAGAAGAGCTTCCAGGTATGCCGCCAGAACGGGAGATCGAGTTCACTATCGACTTGATTCCCGGAACAGCCCCAGTGTCAGAGAGAGTCTACAGGATGGCGCCTTCAGAATTGGAGATCTTGTACAAAATGATTGAAGAACTTCGAGCCAAGGGATTCAATCGTGCTAGTGGATCGCCTTGGGGAGCCCCGATGCTTCTTGTGAAAAAGAAGGAAGGTACGTCTAGGTTATGTGTTGATTATCGTACCTTGAACTCAGTGACAATCAAGAACAGATATCCTCTCCCGAGGATAGATGACTTGTTTGATCAGCTCAAAGGGGCAGCAGTATTCTCGAAGATCGACTTGCGCTCAGGATATCATCAGATCAGAGTCAGAGAGCAGGACATCCCAAAGACAGCTTTTAGATCGAGATACGGGCATTGGGAGTTCCTTGTTATGCCTTTTGGAGCGACCAATGTGCCGGCAGTATTCATGGACCTCATGAATCGTATCTTCATGTCTTACTTGGATCAGTTTGTGATCGTGTTCTTGGATGACATCCTGGTCTACAGCAAGAGTGAGGCGGAGCATGAGCAGCATCTCCGTGTGGTTCTTCAGATTCTCAGGGAGCACCAGTTGTATGCCAAGTTTAGTAAATACGAGTTCTGGCTCGATCGCATTTTGTACTTGGGTCACATCATCACCAGAGGAGGAGTAGAAGTGGATCCCCAGAAGATTATGGCTATTGAGTCATGGCCAGTGCCCAGCACAGTTGCAGAAGTTTACAGTTTTCTTGGATTGGCCGACTATTACCGGCGATTTGTTTCGGATTTTGCTCGGATCTCAGCGCCATTGACCCAATTGACCCGCAAGGATGTGTCGTTTGCTTGGACAGCAGAGTGTCAGAGTTCTTTCGAGCAGTTAAAGCGAGGCCTGATAACGGCACCCATTCTCACGCTTCCAGATGGAACCGGAGGATTCTCAGTATATAGTGATGCTTCAGGCAGAGGCCTAGGATGTGTTCTGATACAGCATGGGAAGGTAATAGCTTATGCGTCACGACAACTTCGTGATCATGAGAGGAATTACCCAACGTATGACTTAGAGCTGGCAGCTGTAGTGTTTGCACTTAAGTTGTGGAGGCACTACTTGTATGGAGATAGGGTAGAGATTTTCACCGACCACAAGAGCCTGAAGTATGTTTTCACCCAGAAGAATCTTAACATGCGTCAGGGGAGATGGCTAGAGCTGCTTGTGGATTATGATGTCAACTTGCAGTATCATCCTGGGAAGGCCAACGTTGTTGCAGATGCATTGAGCAGGAGAGCCGGAGTTTATTTCCTAACAGCGCAACCAGAGCTGTTAGCAGATCTTCAGAAGATGGGTATAGAAGTTGTCCTCCCCTCCAGTATGGCATTGATGGCCAGTATACAAGTTCAGTCCACTATAGTCGAGAGGATCCGGATGGCGCAGTCGGCAGATTCCAAGCTTCAGCGGCTCAGAGCAGAGTGTGAGGCAGGACGAAGACCAGAGTTATGCATTCATGAAGATGGTACACTTCGACATGGTAAGCGTCTTTGTGTACCCAGTAGAAATATCAGACAGGAAATCATGGCAGAGGCGCACAGTTCTCAGTATTCCATCTATCCTAGCAGTACGAAGATGTACCCACGATATCCGTCAGCATTTCTGGTGGAATGGCATGAAGAGGGAGATAGCCCGATTTGTCTCTCGTTGTTTGGTCTGCCAACAAGTTAAGGCCGAACATCAGAGACCGGCTGGACTTCTTCAGCCCTTGCCGATTCCAGAATGGAAGTGGGAACATGTGACCATAGATTTTGTGACTGGATTACCTAGATCCCCAGCTGGTAGAGATGCTATCTGGGTTATTGGGGATCGGCTCACGAAGGTAGCTCACTTCCTCCTGTTCAGAATTGGCCAGTCGACAGCTCAGTTAGCAGAGATGTACCTCAGGCAGATTGTCAGGTTGTACGGAGTGCCAGTCAGTATCACCTCGGACCGAGATTCAAGATTTATGTCGCACTTTTGGCGTAGCCTGCAGGAGAGTTTGGGAACTCATCTCAAGTTCAGTTCAGCATATCATCCGCAGACAGACGGCCAGTCAGAGCGCACAATCCAGACTCTTGAAGATATGTTGAGATCTTGCACTCTTGACTTCGGTGGTTCGTGGAAAGATCACTTGCACCTGGTGGAGTTCTCGTACAACAACAGTTTCCAGGCCAGTATCCAGATGGCACCGTTCGAGGCACTGTATGGCAGGAAGTGCCGATCCCTGTTAGCATGAGACGATGTCGGAGAGAGGCAGATGCTCGGTCCAGAGATGATTGTCCAGACAGTCGAAGTGGTCAGGCGAGTCAGAGATCATCTTCGAGTTGCCCAAGATCGCAAGCGCCATTGGGCCGATTCTCATCGGCATCCTCTCGAGTTTTCGGTCGGAGATCATGTATTCCTGAGGATTTCGTCTAACCGTGGCGTCATTCGCTTCGGCGTACGGGGAAAGCTTAGTCCTAGGTATATAGGGCCGTTCGATATTCTGGAGCGAGTAGGAGATGTATCCTATCGTCTCGCTCTTCCGCCGTCGCTAAGCGAGGTACATGACGTGTTCCATGTATCCCAATTACGACGGTATATCCCGGACCCGAGCCACGTCCTGGATCATTCGAAATTGGTTGTTGATACCAACCTTTCGTATGAGGAGAGGCCCGTGTCTATATTGGACCGGAGAGAGAAGACACTCAAGAACAAGACTATTAAGTTAGTCCGAGTTGCTTGGGGTCATCACTCTTTGGGTGAGTCAACATGCACTACAAGAAAATATGGTTTCTGTGACATGTACAGTTGTCACAGAAGTTATGAAACTCGTCACAATACATCTTCTGTGACGAGTCCAGTGACGACTTATTTTTGTAGCATATACCTCCGTAGCTAAAAGTATAAGTGACGACCAAACGTCGTTGTCACAAAAAGTTCTCTACTGTGGCAAGAATATATTGTCAGTGATAGTATACTTTCCGTGACAAGAAATGCGTCACTAAAAATATTATAAGTGACGCATGGTATTGTCACAAGTAGCATTTTATTGTAACTAAAAATATATATATATATTTTGACAAAAAATAAAAATATTTTCATTATGACATTTGATGTCACAAAACAATTTTAGTAACACTTTTATTGTTGTCACAATAAACGTATATGTTTAGTGAGAAGTACATGTCTTCATTGTAACCACTTGCAGTAACACGTTTATTGTTGTCACTGTATACTTATATGTTTAGTAAAGGTAAATGTTGTCACCGTAGTGTACACTTTATATGTTTAGTGACAAATCAATAATGTCACGAGTATTTATTTTTTTGTCATTGTCATTATACATTGAAACACAAGACCACACAATACAATATAACACAATTCTTATAGAAGATGGTATACATGATTGTGCTCATCTTCCAAGAACTTTCCATCGACTTTCCAATGTAAACCAGAACTAACATTCACAAATTCTAAAAGACATTTATATAGGCAACTAACTCAAAGTAATTATAGACAACAACATGAAAAGTAATTACATCAATCCTCAAATTAAAGTTATTAAATTGCTCCTCAAAATTCAGTACATATAACATGAAAAGAAGTAATATTTTTACTTATAAAATAAAGAGTATCCAAACTAGCTGGTACATAAAACCTAGAGTAATCTATAAATATAAACTGATGATCAATTGCATATGCAGCTCCTGTCTTGGTGATGATCAATATTTAATGACCTGCATAAATTAATAAAGATAATGTTTAGAATGTTATATATATATATATATATATATATATATATATATATATATATATATATATATATATATACAAGAAAAAAAATTGTCAATAAAACTTGATCATTCGTGTCATACAACCTTGAGGTACTACAAGAAAAATACCCTTTTATAACGCTTGTAAAAAAAATGGGTTGCCTATTCCAACGTTGGCTTGGTTAGCAAGTACCTGGGCTTCTCTATGTATCCCTTTTATAACGTTTATTTTTTTTGTTCTTTGAGCTTGTTGTTACGGATATTTTATCTTAATTTCACCATGACAAAATCAAATGAAGTCATCAAGTGATCTATAATTTACCTTAATGAATGTGTTATACCATCAGCGGTTAAATTGCAGTAAAAATATTGAAATGTATAAAGAAGACTAACCTGTCAAACACAGTGAGTGCCGTATGAGACTCGTCGCCTGCCTTACCCAGCTTGTAAATCTTCTTATTCATCTCTGTTCGGTGATGGTAACCATTTTGCCCAGCCCTGGCCACAGTGAATGAAACCCTAGCCGGATGCCAGGCCCCAATACAAGCCACTTTGCGCAGACCACGATGAGTCTTACGGGGAAGGCGAGTAACACCCCAACGGGTCACAACACCTTCATAACCCTTACCCTTTGTTACTCCTATAATGTCAATCATCTCATCCTTCTGAAAGATAGCATCAACAGGGACTTGCTTCTCGAAAAAGCTGTAAGCATACTCAACCTTGTTGCAACATCTCCACCATTCACCTGGATTTCCATTAGGTGTGCTTTCTTCTGTTTTAAACCTTTCATCTTTCTAATCTGAAAGACGGATACCAAAACAAGTCAACAAACATACATGGAGCTGGAAGGATACACAGAAGGGGCTTCCATCCTGCCAAACTTCCAGTCCTAACTAATATGAAATTAACAGGACCTCTTTAAATAAACTCAACATACATTTCTCGGATCAACCAGAAAAAAGGAATATAAAGATATTTGAAGTACAGGTTTTTGCATAAATGAGAAAATTGTACCTGTGTATGAGCCAAAACACGAACAACAGTAGCATACTTTTTCATCTTCTCCAATTGTGCTTGGATGTCCTTTTTCCCCTCTTCAGTTTCGTATTTCTTTGAGTACTTACCAAAAGCCTTCTTCTTGGACATGTACCAGTTCTTGTAGAATCTTCTCTTCACTTCCTCACTAAGATGCGACAGTATTCAATGAGCGCAATCTGCGAGGAGTCTTTACATATCCAACAACACCAACAACAATCACTGGGGGCGCTTCAATGACTGTTACTGCCTCACATGTCTCCTTTTTATGGAGCTCTGAATGGAAAAATGGAAGAACTATTAGACTTCTTCACAGAAGCTAACCAAGTGGATAATCAATACCACACAAATACCTTGAAAGAACAAAAAAATATTTAAAGAGGAAAAACCTAGCAACTGATAGTTGAAAGTGAAAAAAGAAAGCAACAAGTAATATACTGGATGCAATTAGTTAACTAGATGGCTAGCAGATGCATAACCTTCACATACAAGTATTGGGTAGAGAAGTTGATTAATCAAATATATAAAACTAAATGTGCATGTATAACTAAAAGAAACTTCCAAATAAAGGCAAAACTATACGTTTGGAGAAGTATACATAGAGATTGTAATTCCTGAATGGTGGGTTTGATATTTTGCCAAAGCCTATCAAAGTTAGCTGGCATAAGCAGTTTCATAAGTTTGACATAAGTTGCTGATTCATGAAAGCAGCAGTCAAAAGCAATAAGATGTTGGTAAAAAGTAAAAACATGTGTTTTCAGTGCAAAAACTACTGAAGGTGATCAACTATATTAATAAAAATATGTAGGTATAAAATGGAATTTAAGGAAAAATCAGATGATAAGCTGAAAATAATTGAAAATGATCAACTATTTTCAGTGCAAAAATGATTGAAAAATTAAAGGGAATATTTGTATTACAAAAACCAGATGATAAGCTGAAGCTGCTTCGGAAAAGCAAACAACATTTAAAATATGGCCACAAAAAGTCGCATCGATACAAAATGCAATAACAATCAGACAATAGCAGACATTTCTGAATGAATATATTAATTGCACAATAAGGTTGTGTTTCAAGCAGGTTATGAACATTACTAGAACCAGGTTTCTCCACCTCCCTGACTATGTGTGTCATCCCAGCCTTATATCCCAGAAAAGCAGTTAATCTTGGAGGCTTACTAGGATCATCCCTGGGAAACGATTTCACTGCAAGAGAACCGTTAGAAGAAAATAAATGAGACATCAAAGAGCAGGAAGTCTGTTAAATAAAGGACATCAGAACTAGTAAACTAAATTAAAATTCTAAATTCATAAAGAAAAACAAATATTCAAGATGTTCATCTAACTTACAAGGCCATCTGATCAAATTTCACTATGTAGAGTTAGATTACACAATTGGATTTATTCAAGAACTATTTCTCATAGTAAGATCACAAAGGATATACACATACAGGACTGGAAAATAACAAACTAGGAGGTCTGGGTCTATGAATGCCAACCCATCAACTATTTACAAAAATATAGTTGCTTGAGGAATAACAACATGAGATATTTCCTGTAAAGAGCAAAAGATAACTTCCACAATTCTTGTTGAGGATGAAAATACAACCTGAACAAAGAGAGATACATTTGCATATTTCTTTTCACATAGTCCAATAGTCAATGAAGTGGCCAATTTAGTATAGAAACTGTGATTTCACAATTGTCCATACAACTTCCAACTTCTCACACTTGAACAATCTATCCCTTTGTCCCTCCAAAAAACCATGAGCAAACAATATATATGGAGAAAACATTGAGCCCTTGCTAATAAAAATATTTTAGAAACTTACATGTATCCACACAAGTGGGAAAATAGAGTATTTGTCTTGAACGTTGAATATTTCTTCATCTGTCGTTTGCCAACTTAAAACAAAGAAATAATCAAATTAGCAAAGTTTTACACTAAGAAGATAACATTGAGCCCTTGCTAACAAAGAATATTACACAGAACCAAGTACATATATCGGTACGAATACCCAACAAACCATTATGCTTCTAATTCAGTTATGGAAATTAATTACCACGGCACCTCAATTGCCTCAATTTATCTAAGAGATCTTCACCCAAGGAGTTACAAACCTTCGATAACTGTTTGCCATAATCGTGCAAGGCAACCATTCATGGGATGCATTCTATGTGACAAGAGGCATTAATTTTACTAGTCTCAGAGTATTAAATAAACATTTATGAGGTTTAAGTGAGGTTGAAATATATACATAAACAACACCAACACTACATATAACGTCTGCTCTTCCTAGCTGAGTTGGCTTAAGAACAACAAAACACAGTTCCTTAATTACTACTAGGCACTAGCTAGCTTCTGTTTCTAAAAGAGAGAGAGATATATATGCCTCAGCCTTAGAAAGAAAATTAAAGGATAGATTGATCACATACCTGAGTTAGAGGAATTAGCCATAGTGTTACAATATATCACCAGGAATTAAATGAGAAGAACCAAGAGAGTGTGATCAGAAGAACCCAATACAAATGGTTCACTAAATTAATATTGATGGGTGGAAGGGGAATTCTCTCAACACTCTCCCTTTACACAAAGGGAAAGTATATAAAAAGCAACAATATAAGAGGGCACTTGCTGGTGCTGGTGGCCTAGCTTCTCCATTTTTGTAGGCACATATACTAGCTTGAGAGAAAAGTTGGAGAATGAGGCAATTAAGCCATTTGGGCAGTGCAGTAGGCTGTTGCATTAATAAATTAAAGGAAATTTTCGATCAAACGTTAGACTTAACAACAATTACTTGAAGAACAATAGGAAGAAATGACATAATAAATAAACTAGTAAGATATGAAATGATGACATTATAAAACAAACCTACGCTATAAACTTTGCTGGCAAACTAAGTACATTTTATAGAAAAACGCATCCAACCTTGTACTACTTATCACTTCGAGTATAACCAAGGCATGAGATATAACACATGTTTTAATTCACAAGTGTAACACAAAGACTTGTAGCCACTCCCAATTTTTACGACAATCTGCACTTTCCATCCCTTACGTTGTCAGGGAAAAAAACATGTTTATGAGGCGTATGTACTACTTTTATAGAATTCTAAAGGAAAGAAAAGCAATCAACTTTTTTCATCTTGAGAACTGGCAATCATAGACAGTTGGACAAACATTTTTGAATTAATTGATTCAAAGCTTCACGTATGAGTTGGCTTCACAAATGTTGTGTTCTGGAAAAATATGAATGGTTCTTGTATTCTACAGGAATTATTGCAAGCCAATATAGATGATATGTAGCATGGACTGAAATGAATGTGAGTGTGGACTGAAATAAGGTAGGGCACTGTACAGTGTAGCTGTCGCAAAATGAAGGTAAGAGGAGTTAAGTATCAGACATATGTTTGTAACCAGCAAAGGGGCATATTTAGAGTATAAGACAGAGACATTAGGTAATGAGTGAACTCTAAGTGGACTGAGACAAAGGGGCATATTCTCCTGTAGGTAATGAGCGAACTCTAATTGGACTGAGACATTAGGTAATGAGTGAACTGAGACATTAGGTAATGAGTGAACTCTATGTGTAATACGGACTGATGCTCAAATATGGGACTGAATATGCTAAACAAGGACTGAATATTATATAGCATGGACTGAAATAAATGTGAGTGTGGACTGAAATAAGGTAGGGCACTGTACAGTGTGAATGGCTAAGCATGTAGATACAATGTGGACTGTTCAAAATGAAGCAATATCTGAACTATCAAATGAAGGGATTGAACAATAGGTTTGAGTAATGGGGACTAATACTCTTTAGTATCAGTGGGCTGCACTCAAGGTAAGGACTGGACAATTGCCAAACTCAGGTGGACTGACATTTAGAGTATAGATGATGGATAAAACATATCATAAAAATGGTTGATACATATAAAGGGAAAAGACTGATACCACAAGGAACGACAGGTACTGTCACATATGTTCAAGGAACGGCAGGTACTGAAGGGATTTGGGGAATTCAAATTTATCTGGCCACTTAGTACCTGAACTTGGAAAGCTTGAACACTTACAGTATCTGTAACTGTAAGTATATGTTCCTATAACAATAGATTGTTTTACTTTTAACACATGCTACCCTCTTTAAGAATGCTTGTTTTGTTTAGTACGTTGCAGTATAATACAAGTATGAGGCACTTGTTTATTGTTATGCTCTGCTGCACTAATAACAGATTTAGTAATTTTTGGCACAATGTATAAAAACCTATAATTGATTTATTCATGGTTAAGCTATTTCAACAATTCAAGGCTCCTCTAGTAGTCGTACATATTTCAGCAAAGATATACGCAACTGCACTTATTTTCTACATAGAGGCTAGCTTGGATATCCAACCTTCAACCATCTTCCTCTATGATGTAAGTGTCAGGCCCTACCATTGTGCCAAAGACCTTGAGCAACGCATCCTAACAATCTTTAGATTCAAGGCACATATATCTTCCAGCCCCTAGTTTAACATATGGGCCTGAGTCTTTTCACGATTTCTTGCAATTCCAAGAGTGCAAGGATGCACGAGACATGATTAAAGCAATGTACTTGTCTGGTTTAATCCCTAGTCCAAATTTGCATTTCGTACCCTGGTGGCAACACTTGATGCCAGAGTATCCACCTCACCATACCGTCACTTTCTTTTGACTGATTTTAGAAGGATGCATGATATTTTCTAAAATATGAAACTGAAAGATTTATACTTCGTGAATGGCATTGTAAAAACATTAAACCATTTGTACCAAACAATACTTTACCATAGATATTACAGTAAATTGACACAAGAAACATCATCCAGATCATTGTAAAAGCTCTATTTACCAATATTATATGGTAATTTACTTTTTGGGCAAACAGATTTCCTACTTCATATGGCTGACCATGAATTCGGATATTGGGTTTGCTTCCTTTGTGTTCATATGGTGTTCCAATATATGTGCCCCCAGATAGTTCTCACTTCCGTAACTGTAATCCAAATTAATATATAGTCTATATTGCATCTTTACTTTCTCTATTCATTCATCGATCGAGCAATATATAAAAAACAAGAATATGGTGGTGGGATTTAATACCTTGTCGACCTTAATCCTGAGAATTATGTTCTGCTCAGTGAGAATCTACCATCTTAATGTCATCTTAACCATTACTCGCTCTTTTTCCCTCCTTTCATCTAGTATCATTTACTGACGAACGAACACCTATCAGGCACAACATATACACCAGGACACTCAAAAATCAGTGCCATCGGCGTGTCCATATCTTGTTGTGCCCGTGCAACATAGCAAAAGATGCTAACTTTAAACTTTCTCTGCTGAATTTTGATCTTCTGGTTCAATCTAAAAGAAGAAAGTAAATTTCGATTCAAAATTCCAAGCTTCGCCTAAATTGTTTCAAAAAACAACCTAGGAAACTTGAAGATCAGATGTGACGTTGAAGGTCAGATGAACTATATGCTATTAAGGTTCCAAACCCTAAATTTGATTCTAATTTCTCTCAAAAAAACACGATTTTGCATGAAAACCCCCAAAATTAACCTTAGTTTGTCTCACAATCAAATCACAAGAACATACCAAATCAAACAAATCCTATTAATCTCAAAAATAATTTAATGAAGAATTAATTACTTACGATCCGATCAATATGAACGTCAGATTCCGCTAGGCAGTCGACCGGGACGGGACCCGAGAACCGCTTCCGCGTCAAGGAGACGACCCAAAGGTGCCGTAGCCCGCACAGGGCGGGGAGGCCGCCGGAGAGGTACGTGATATTTGGAGAGCCGGGGGGGGGCGGGGGCGAGCAGACCTGTAAGCCGGATCCCATGGGAAGGGAGAATTTTTTAAGAAGAAGGTTGAGAAGGATATGAGATTTTTATAGACCCTTTGAGAAAAGGGCAGCATGCGCGGGTTTTTACTAAAATTCGGGAGCCAAATTTTTTAGTAAATTTGGGAGCCAAAAATTTTATCAAAATTTTGATGTTAATTAACAGTTTTAATCCAATTTTGATGTTAAACAACAGTTTTTGTTACAAGAAATAAATATATTCTTTGTGACTAATACTTTTGTGTGACAAATAATTATTTGGTAACTAAAAGAAACTTTTAAGTGACAAGAATAAAATTTTAATCTTGTGGCTAATACTTTTATGTGACAATAATGTTTTCTTGTAACTATAAAAAAACCCTTTAAGTGACAAGTATTTTCACTTATCATGCATAAGTTGTATTTGACATAAGTCTAAAATTTAAATTTTATTTCAGTGACAACATTAAGTGACGACCAATAAAAATATGGTCACTAAATGATTTAATTGTGTGACGAAAAAAAATAGTTGTCACAGAATCAAATTATGAGTGACAACAGCAATTATTTGTCACAAAAATATTTTAGTGACAAGTTTGACACTTGTCACAAATTACTTGTCACGGAAACCCATATTTCTTGTAGTGGTGGGTGCGTGAGGATGATATTCGATCGCAATATCCCGACTTGTTTGACTCGTGAGGTATAATATCTTTCTTATACCTCATACCTTCGATTCCTTGCTTGCATGATTGATTGATCGTCTAGTATATCTTGCTTGTTATTAGTATAGCTGGTCATTGCCCTCTAGCCTCTTGATTAAATTTCGAGGACAGAATCTTTTAAGGTGGATAGAGTTGTAATACCTGTGGTTCGTATTACGTATTTTGGAATACATGTACGTATTTTATCTTGTATTGCATGATTTTTTGCTTAGCTTTCCTTCTTGGCTTGGTTTAATTCATGGGTCGGTTCGACTTGGTTTACTTGGTTCATCATGAACCAAGGTGAACCCCTACCTACCACCACCCATAGTATTTATTAACCCATTCTTCCTTCTCTCTCTTCATTACTCTCTCTTCTTCACCATTAACTCCTGCACCTACCAAGAGAGTGAGGTCTAGGCAAGTGCAACTTGCTTCATGGAGGAACTCTAATTTTGTTGCTTCACTCTCTTCCCTACAACATTCTAACTTACTTTAGAACTTGGCATTTTCACTTTCCATGGCTAGATTCTTGTAGATCTATATTTACATTATTTTTAGATTTCTTGGGTTTTGATCTACTTAATCTTGTTATTTCCGAGTTTTGATGGTTCCATGTTGTAGAGAATCTCGTTCTACCCCATTTTGGCCTATGGAAGTTCAAATTTGGACTCCGGATGGTGGAATTATGGAGTTTGGAAACTTGGCCCCCATGGTGTTATTCTTCTCGAAAAATTTGGGGAAGAAGAACAGTGCCTGACTTGACCGCATGAATGTTTCATGCGGCAAGTGTTCTCCTAACCGCATGATGATCCAACCGCATGAACTATCTGAACTTGGCCGCATGACTGGGGATGTCCCTTAGCCGCATAAAACTTGACTCAGCCAGCCGCATGAGAACCTTCCTCCGCTGGCAGTATAGATCTACTTCTCCGCGAGCCGCATAAGGCTCCTGCCCCTTCAACCGCATGCGCCCTTGAGTGAACCTAGCCGCATGCGCCCCTTGCTTATGCAGCCGCATGTGCGTCCACCTTATCGAGCCGCATGGATCTTGCTCCGCGAGCCGCATGAACCCAGGCCCGTTTCAACCGCATGAGAACCCCTTCCCCGTCAGCCGTATGGACCTACATCTCAACCCAGCCGCATATGCTCCGCTCCCCATCAGCCGCATACGCCTGAAGCGCCTGACCTTATCTAGCCGTATGGGCTGTTCTCTTTCCAGCCGCATGAGACCATACCTGGCCGCATAGGCCCGAGCCGCATGGCTCTCCAATAGCCCTGTGTACTATTATTTTATTATTATTTGCCCATGTCTTGTAACTCCTATTGTATTTTTACGTCCATTTTATATCCTTTTGCCTTTTGTCCTGAACTTGATAAATTACGGTTTGATTGAAATGACAATTGTACATGACATGCTGTGACTAGTAACCTGACATGACATGATAGTGGCCCGTCGTGGCGTACTCCTGACAAGTAAACCTGACATGATAAGCTGTTGTGACGGCTACCTGCCATGACATAACCTGTATAAATAACATGGACACCGTGGGCGATTGTGCTTGTACAACTAATCCAGTCCTGTCTTGCATCATGTCTAGGAGGGGACTCCTGAGTACCATGGTCAGGAGTACCTATTGAAATGGACTAAGGCTAATAACTAGATTAATACACTAGTCATAAAGAGATCTCCCAGCTACAGGCAATCCCGTTACCTGGGCACGCTTTGGGATCTGTAGCCTGTCGTCGAGTAGGGCACATTTCCAGCACACTGTCATGTGTTGCACCCTTCAAGCTACCTAAGGGTACATTCGTTTCCTGGACGATGTACCCACCTGAATTCAACTCTAATCTTTCAACCCGGGTAACCTGGATGGTCTGCAGGGCTCGTGGCTGTGGAGTAATCTCACTGCATCTTGTTAGTAATTAGGCCTGTGACAACCCTAGTTAGTTAAAGTATCAAGCCGTAATTCTTGCTTGGCCGTAAAATGATTGGATGGAGTCTAACCAGTCTAGTCTTGTCCTGATCCCGTTCCAGATTACTGTATGACTGGAATGTCTGTATTTATTTTACCGATAAATGGTGAGAATTCTAAGTTCTGTTCAGACGAAGGGTTACATCCCCGGTCCTTGTCTGGTTTACGGGTTGTAACCTGGTTATCTGAATAGTTCCATGGTTATCTCGTCGTATATCACCTTGATGTCTTTTCTTTATTTCTAGTTCTTACTTTATTTATACTCTTGTGCTGATTGCTGGTTTTAGTTCCTAAGTGAAGCTTCTTTTGTGGCACTTGCTCTTTCTGGGATCTGACCCAGCTGGTTTTGTATGGCCAGATTTCGGAGCAGCTCCAGAGGATCTACCGCTTTTCCAGCCCGATGGTGAACACCAGGCGTAACCAGGGCAACGAGTGGGTTATTTTTGGCTCTCCCACTCTATTATAAAAATATTCTTTTGAGGCGTTTAGCCGACGAGCACCTGTTTAGCTCGATTGTACTTACTGTCTGCCTACGGGCTGTAACATGATTGACAGATCCTAGGGTTGATCATGTATGACTAAACTCTTGCTAGTCCTAACATTTTGTAACGACTAGCTTCATGATCAGCTGAATATGTAATATTTGGGACGCCTTATTATTGTATATTTAATGATCATACATCTTGTAATATTTACTTACTTGCTTGTGATTGAGACACTAGGCTTGTTCATGACCATAGGAGACTGTTGGCTTGTAGTAAACCCTCATGTATCTAGACAGTCGTGACCGTATAGCGAGATGGAATCCATTTCATATACGTAGCTGGCTATGTCTGCCCCTGCTTTCCAGTATTCTTGTTCTGGGGCGTGACATACGCTAAAACAGTTGGTCAAAACGACACTTTTTAATTGAGACATTTGTATCACAACATTCTTGCACAGGTATGTTATCGCAAGGACAACATCGACAAGCTACTGCTAAATGGATTTGTGAAAAAATTATAGGTAAAATTAGAGACAATAATTCTTATAGCGCTTGTAATATTGTAAAGGATATTCTTAGAGAATTTCGAGTATGCGTTACGTATTCAAAAGCTTGGAGAGCAAAAGAACTTGCATTATTCAAAATTAATGGTAGTTATATTGATGCATACGGTAGTCTTGAAAATACGGTTTTACAATTATGAAAACAAATCCTGGATCGAAGTGTTTTTTAAAAACCGTTGAAAATAATATTTTTCAAAGAATATTTATTTGTTGGAAGGCATGTATAGATGATTTTTTGCAAGGTTGTTTACCCGTTATTAGTGTTGATGCAACTTTTCTTACATCTAAATTTCAAGGTAATTTATTTGTAGCATGTGCTCATGATCCTAACTATCAATTATATTCAATTGCTTATTGTATTGTTGAAAATGAGAATACTGAATCGTGGACATGATTTTTACAATGTTTAAAATCTTCATTAGGAACTTGTTTTGATCAGTGGGATGCTATCTCATTTATATCTGATAAGCAAAAAGGTTTAATTCGTGGAATACATGATATCTTTCCTAGCTCTCCATATTTTTCTTGCATTCTAAATAGAATATGAGAAGTCAATGTACTAGTACACGATAATATCAAGTATGGTTAGATAAACTTGTCCGCTCTTATAATGATGTTGATGCGACGGAATGGTTTGAAAAGATTAAATCTGCTAACATTGATGTTTTTAATTGGATTGTTGGGACAAACGATGAAAATTGTAACTTTTCACATTGGATTACTGCTTATGCACCATGTCCTAGACTAGATATTAACACATCTAACATTGCAGAGAGTTTTAATAATTGGATTAAGAATTTGCGTGATAAACCAATCACTACATTGCTTGATGGCATTAGAGCTAAAATCATAACTATGCATGAAAAACATTGACAAATTGCTGAAAACCTGGATACGCTCTATTGTCCTAGGATGCTCAAAACTATGGCACGTATTAAAAGAGAGATACATCATTTTCAAATGCTGCATATCAATGCATTTAAATTTGAAATATATGATCATGAAAGTAGTAGACGATATATAGTGGATTTAGGAAATAGAACGTGTACATCGCTGGCAGCATACACTTTTACCATGTGTACATGCTTACTTTTCTTGTCAATCTAGTAACTTGCAAGTATAAAGCTATATCCTGAACAATTTTCTATTGAAAAGCTTAAAAGTGTATATGCGCCATGTATGCAAAGGATTCTATCTCTATATACTCCAGAAGCTGAATTAGTAAAAGATGAAATTGGAGTACCGAACGTCGGACGTAGAGACGGCAGACCCAAAAAAAATCATTTTTGACAAGGGAGCTGGGGACAAGAGATCTTTATTGCAGCAACTGGGGGGAGCATTGTGTAGGAACCCTAGAGGGGGGGTGAATAGGGTCAAGCTAGCTAATCAAGCACTTAGCTCAAGCTAATGGGCAATTTAAAAATATAAGTGCAAGAGAAGAACCAATAACAATACCGACACACGATATATCCTGGTATCCTCCCAAGAGGCACTCCAGTTCCGGAACTCTCTCCGGCTTTAATCCACTATTTGAGTAAATAGTTACACACGATTTGGATCCGAAGAACTCGCCAACTTCTTACACGAGAGCTTTAATCCGAAGGCCTCTCCGACTTCAACCGAGAGTTTGGATACGAAGACTCTCCAACTTCAATCGAGAGTTTGGATATGAAGACTCTCCAACTTCAACCTTTCACAATAGGTTTGATCTCCTTATACAATAAGATGAAGATCTTACTTTTCAACTCAATAACTCTAACACAATTTGTGGATGGCAAATGAAAGCTTTGTAGAGTTGTTTGTGGATAGGCTTTGGTGGTTTAGAAATTTTTAGGCTCAAAGCATCAACCTTGAATGAAGGGGTTCAAGGCTATTTATAACCAAAGCAAAGGAAAGTGCAATAATGCAACTTTCACAGGCTGACGGATCATCCGCCGGATGTCCGCGAAAATCCGCCGGATCATCCGCCTGTATAGTCCAACGGCTATAAATAGAGCCGTTGGGATCAATCATTCGTAAAATCCGACCGTTGGAATGAAACGGTCATATGAAGGAAAATCTGCCGAAATTTTGCGATTTTTCGTCGGATAATCCGAACACTCACAGAAGGTATTCTGTGAGACCACTCGGATCTTCCGTCGGATTTCCGCGGAGATCCGCCGGATTATCCGCCAGGATTCCGAAGATTGTCCTGGGTTATTTTCTACCATAGCTTTCGATTTTGCCATCTATTTCTTGTGTTTATAATGATTCCTAAGACTCATTACAGACTCCAAATATACTGTAGTAGGAGCAGGCTTCTGCAGAATCTTGAAATGATGATGGCTTGGCTTAGCTTCTTCCTTGATAGATGTTGGCTTCTTTCTTGACGGCAACTTCTTCCTTGACGGTCAGCGGAACCCCCGAGTGCGTGGCTCCAGAGATTTCGTCAGGTGGTTCAGAAAAATCTTGTGGGAGACCATCATCTTTGGCCCATCTTGATTTCTTCTTGCATATGTCCATGTTTGATTTTGTTTATTGCTTTTTCTGCAAGTACATGTTAGACGAACAAAGCAATATACAATGTATCAAGTTTAAGGCATTAGGACAATGCTTACAATAGTGATAGCATAAGTATTAGTGATACCATAATGAAAACTAGTATCACTAATATGTAAAACAATAGGCACATATCACCACAATATAAGTAGAAGTAGAAATGCTATAGTGATGGTATGAAGATTAGTGATAATGAAATGTTAAACTTAACAGATTAACCATATTCAAAAACATGATACAATCATTGGGCCAACAATCTCCCCCTTTTTGATTATGGCAAATAGGTTAAGTTTAGTATGAACACAATAGATGTATGTATCACTAATATATCACATACATAAGCATATATCACTAAAAGCATACTACTTGGACTACTTCTATCCCAATTAAACTTACGTCTCCCCCTTTGACATGCAAAAATATGCTCCCCCGTACTAAGAGATATGAGATCAATCTTAAGTACATAAATCAGAGCATGAGGAAGGCATAGACAATCATGATCAAGATATACTAATTGAGGAACAATAGGAGAAGTGTGTAAAGACAAGTGTATAAAACTACATACCAAATGTAGAGTACTAAATAGAAAATTGCCTGTCAAACACAATATGGTTGGTAAAACTAAAAGTATTTGAAAAACAAGAATTAAGTAGTTTACCACTTTGAAATCCAAGGAATAAATCCAAAATACAATAGGATATGAAATATTGCTCTAGTTTTGGAAGAGAACTATGAAATAAAGGATTTCAAACAAAAGCCATGAGGAATAGATAATTGCAACTAATAGATACCAATTGAGATATGAAATTAAATAAACTTGATACCAATTGAAAAGATGTAAACTTGAAACATTGATCAAAAGAACCATTAATAATCATAATTGTCCATAAATAAATAGTGGAACAAAATAAAAGAATGATCAATGTAAAATATTGCAATTGATATAAAGTAATCTCATTATTTGCAAAATTATATGCTTATCCAAGTTCATGCATTTGAACTCAATTACCTTATCATGCTATATGAATACCCTTTAGATAAACATGAAGGTAAAGGAGAAAAATACTTGAGAAAGAGAAATTCAGTCGACTTGAATGCTTCCCCTCAAAGTACTACAAAAGTTGATAAAAATCATAAATTTTGGATAAGTCCTCAACAAGAAAAGCCCAAACAATTAAGCATGAAAGAAAAGCCAGATCAACGAAAGCATAATATTTATCAAGATAAGATCTGAAAGTTAATATTAGCAAGATGACATATTTAACCCATATGAAAGAGAGAGAAAGATAATAAGGACAATCACATACACTCTCATAAACCCTTCAAAATAAAAATATCATGACCTCAGTCAATAAGATATAAAAATAAAAAAAATATGGGTCCATGATAAACTATGTATACGACATATTAGAGGGTATAGATGAATTAAAACAATTTATTTGCTCCCCCTCAAAATATTAACTAGTTTCAAAGCACTTATAGCATCAAAAACTATGGGTAATCAACTATGGATTTCTCCCCCTTGCTCAATGCATATAAGGCTATAAAATCGTCATAAATGAATAATGTCATCTTTAGTCAAGAAGGGATATTCAATTAATACTTACTAAACATGACAATTCAAAAGAATATTCCGATTTAGCACATGTAATCAAAAGATGACATACACTAACCTATGTAGAAGTAACTCATATTTAAATACAACAGATTAATGTATGTTACCTTTTGAGAAAGATGTCATCATGAAAAAGAATCAGGACAGTTAAAACAATCATGATGAGAGTCAATATATCGCTCAAAAATAAAACAAAAATAAACCTCAAAATATCATATCCATGATTATCTAATCAAGAAAGAATCACCAATTTATTACTTTGCATGGACTAGGTATGTTGTACCACATATTTATCCAACAATGGATAAATCCAAACCTTGCTAATGGTAATTAATAACCCATAAAGTTCAAATAGCAAAGGTCATATGTGATAAACCATGAGTAGTCAAAGTAGAGTAATAAATTAACTTGATAATCTCATAACTAGATAATTTAAGACTACTTAATCACTAGGATCATTCATAAAGTAAACAATGAATAACATGATCCAATGATAAATCTCATCAAGAAAAAATTCAAAATCCATATTTATAAAGAATCTTACAGATCAATGAAGAATAGGAAAAGAGTCAATCTCTAAATGATCACACATTCAATCTAAAGAGATGTAATGATAATACGATAAAATCATGACTCAAAAAGTGAGAGAAATTTAAGAGAGACTTGCTAATGACTAGTATAGAAGAAAGTTAAACAAGAAATCACAAACCTCTAAGGAAAAATAAGATCTAATAAAGAATTTGTAAAACTAGTTTTAGAGATCAAGCAAATCACAAATTTTGTTTTTGTAAACTAGCATATCATATATAGATTGAAGTATAGGAATATAGCTAGATGTGTGAAAGTGAGCCAAAATTATATAGCTTAATAATATATCACAATAAGCAAACTATATAATCCAAATAAGATTAATGAGGGAAGCCATTAACAAGATAAATGTGCTCATTAATCTTAAGTCACTTACACTAAAAATACTTGCTTAAGCAAAGAGTTCTCAATAAGTATAATACATTTTGAATGATCAAAATGATTTGTAGACTCTTTATTAAGCAAGTATAAGAGTATAAGATAACAAAATACAAGAATTAGACTCTTATCAAGTATAGGCCAAAAGAGATATTCATGTAAACACAAATAAAATAAATCCCTTTGCCAAGTATAGAGATTAACCCAAGATAATGAAATAATGGATCGATCTAGAGAATGCAAAATATTATAGCCATTATGAAATAAGAGTATTCTCTAGAAATGGGAGATCTCTAACCAAAAGCTCAAACCATAGTAGCTAAGGACATAAAAACTATGATGTATCAATTACATGGATTCACATGTGCTACAACAACATCATTGGAAAACAATAATTCCAAAGAAGCATAAATCCCAAAAATGAGCAAGGAAAGCACATTAAAAATAAGAAAGCTGATCGGATTATCCGTCGGATTTCAGCGGAAGTCGGCGGATTATCCGAACTTAGTGCTCACAAAGCTGCTGGAATTGATCGGATTATCCATCGGATTTTTGCGGATATTCGTTGGATGATCCGAACTATTACTCACAGACTTGCTGTTTGCAGTCGGATGATCCGCCGGATTATGCCGAAAATCCGTCGAATTTCCGTCTCTCTATAAAATCAAATTTTTAAAGAGCTTTCATAGTGCACCAAAGAAAAGTGAAAAGATATAGACTAGAAAATGTGCACTAATTAAAGAGGTAAAATCAACATACAAGGTAAGGCACAAAAATATGTGATCCTTAAAAGAACTTTCATAAATAGTCATGAACAAGACACTAATAAAAGATTTCTCTAACATCCCAACTTAAAGGTATAAAATAAAAACATGTGCAAAGTTAGGAATCACATAGTTAAAACTATATATATAATAGGCATACATGAGAAGATTCAAGAATCAAGAGAAAATATGTATTCTTAATGAATATTTAAAAAACCATTGCAAATTCAAAAACATGTAAATAAACTTCATTAGGCAAAGACATAATTGATTCTCAAGAAGATAACCAAGATAAAGTATGAGAATCAATAATGATTATGTAAGCACAAGGTTAAAATGAAAGTACAAGTGTATACTTGTCAAGTGATAAGAAGCTTGTGCTAAACATATATATTCACAAATACCGATTTAAAGTAAATATTACATATTAAGGAGAAATCGGTAAGAAGTAACTATTCTCAAAAACTTTAAAGACGGAGAGTTAAAATCATATTAACTCAAATCAAAATCAAGCTCCTATGGACTAGAGTGATATGCATGCTTCATAATATAGAGATTAAGAATAACAAGCATGCATAAATTAAATGTGTCACACTTAATAGAAAATGAGTGATAAACTACAAGTGTGAACTAAACATTTAAGCTAAGTAACTAGTCATGCTAGATAAAAGAAATAATAAGAAAATTAACTAAGCATGCTAGTATTATATCTCACATTGATTTATACAATAAGCAACTAAGGATATCAATGTGAGCTATAGTAGCAAGACATCAAAAGAAACATGCTCGACTCTACAAATAAAAACCATTTAAAGAGAATCGATTAGCATGTTACCAAAGTGGCTCTAGTGGCCACACTTGTGTTGGTGCAATTGCTTAGAAGATGACCTTTGAGCTTTGCAACCACCACACGCTCCTCGGTGCTATGTTCCGATACAAGAGCTCCACCTACAACATTAGGCGAAGACTTTGGTATCCAAATAAACTTGGATCCATATTTGTTAGCTTTAGGGACCCATATACTATTACTCTAGCATTGGTACAAAAATTCCTACGAATAGGACAAGTTAAACTCATGTGTCCAATACGAGAGCAATAGAAGCACCTCATACTAGTGTGTGCACATGTATCAGAATGAGCATGATTATAACATGTGACATACTAGATTGATTAATATATTTAGAGTGAGCATGCATGGATTTGGTCTTAAGAATATCATGTTCTAATATCAAATCATCATGCATACAAGTAAGAGAATCAAATTTAACATTTAAAGCATTATTCTCTTTTTCAAATA
>JANAVB010006611.1:0-53226 GCA_029216955.1 Iris pallida | reverse complement strand
GATGGCTCTGATCCATAGTTTAAGCACCATCCATTAAATCTTCCAACATTTATTCTTCAAAGCTCGACTTCTTACAAAAAAACAAAGCTCTTTGCTTGTACTACTTTTGGACTCTTGGATTTTCCCTGCTACTATTCCTCAAAAGATAATCCGTATCATAGCTCCTCTTTTGCCCTCCGATTCTTGATGATAAATTCTACTTTAGAATCCACTCATAATCTTGGGTCGCCTCGATTACCTTAGAATAAGTTTGACATCGATATGGTGCTACTTTGCTATCCAGATTTTTTCTGACCGAGACACCTTAGCCTTCTCTGTAGCCACCATCTACGGAGCAAATAGCTTAACTTGGTGAATTTGGCTTATTTTTATTTACTGTGGATTTATCTTGTTTTAGGTGAATGTATCTCTACTTTAACTCCATTTGTGCAGATTTCTAAAAATATCTTTATTCGTACTTACTTCTGAATTCTTTCCACCATCTATTCTCTCTGATTCCTCCATGCTCAGCAGTCCACCAGTTCTCAACACATATTCTAACTGGATATGTACTGGATGTACCTTATCTTTGCAAAAAAAAATTGCACCCTTTGTTGGTGTTTTATTCTATGAGTTGTGTGTTCACAATACTCTATTGTTAAAGATAGTCCCACATCGGAAAATAACACCAATATGTATCTCTATATATTACTTATGAAGGAATAGAGAGATGCACATGGTTTGAGGCCCATGGAGGTGCCATGTGGGAGGATTTTACATAGAGGTGAGAATAAGAACCAACTTTTGGCCAATGAAATAGATTTAAATCTATTGGAGCTAAGCCCCGAGCGGCTTAGCGACTCGGACTCGGACTCGGACTCGACTCGGACTCGGGCTCGGACTCGGGCTTGGGCTTGGGCTAATGGGCTTTTGAGGCTTGTTGCTTTTTGATGGCACTTTGCACTTAGCACCGAGCGGGCGAGTGGGCCGTTCAAATTATGTAACGTCCGCGGGTCTTGTGGGCTCAGATCTGAAATGGCTCAGATCCAGAAAATCCGGATCTGGCATTAATCTAGGGCATGCGTTCAGAATTTGAAAAGCCCACCTCGTGCCTATAATATCAGCAGTATCTCCTCTCTCCAGGGTTACAGAATAATCAAGAATTTCCAGAGAGAAGAGAAGTGCTGCTGCTATTCCGAGGAGTCTCGACATTTTTGGCCAGCGTTCTAAAGTTTTCTTCGAACTTGCTGGTTCCTGGAGGCTGTCCGTAAGACGGATATAGCTTTGAGCGCCGGTGATCTTTCACCCCAGCAGGCTTTCTTCTTCCTCTGTTGCCTTTGAGAATACCGTCGCTTCTCTTTAGAAGTTATACGGTTCTGTTGCCTTCGAGTAATATTACGAAATAATCTTTTTAGATTCTCGTAATACATACACCTTCTTTAGGGTGTTGTTGCTGGAAACATTGTCTTTACAATAGTTTCTGAAATCGTATTTTTCCATCGATTGTTCGCCAAGGGACTAACAATCTCAAAGCTATATCGAAAAGATGGATAACTCACGTGCATCGCTCGTCAATACCGACTTTAACAAGTTGGAGAAATTTGACGGCGAACATTTCCAAATCTGGAAACGGAAAGTAACATTAAACATTCAACTCGTGGAAGTTGATCACATTGAATGAGGAAGAACCGGTCGTTCCAACAACCGGAACCGCAGAAGTTATTCCCGCTGCTAAGTCCAAGCAGGCAAAATAGATTAGAGAAAACAGTATCTGTAAACTGTTGATTCTCAATAGCATGGAAGACTCTCTGGCAGAGTCTTATTCCAAGAAGAATTCTGCCAAAGAGATTTGGGACTCCTTGGGGAAATTGTACGAAGATGACGAGAATCGGTCCAAGATCTTCTTGGTTGAAAGATACCACAAGTGGACCTTCGAAGATGAGAAGGCTATGCTGCCCCAAGTAAAGGAGTTTCTGAAGCTGCGCCAAAATTAGATGACGAGAAGATGCCTCTTGTCGACAAGTTTGTCGTTGGAGGAATCGTCTCTAAACTTCCTGCGGGGTGGAGTACTTCTATGCAAGGATGCACCGCAAGAAGCTGGACATATGTATGGAAGATCTCCTGCAAGAGATCCATGTTGAGGACGAGATGCGCTCTCAACAGAAGATGGATTCTCTGTCCAAACAACTGGCGAAAGCAAATCTGGTCCAAACCAGAGTACAAGGGGAAGCAGGCGGCTTCTCCTCATAAGAAGAAGAAGGACTTCACTAATCTGAAAGTGAAGAGTCCTTCATTCAAGAATCAGAAATCCAAGTCCCATGTGACTTGTTTCAAATGTGGCAAGAAGGGCCACTACAAAAGTGACTGCAAGGAACCAGAAAAAGGTGAGCCTAGTAAGGTTTCTTTGATTACTAATCTGGTTGCAATGATAGCACAGGTTGCAAATGCGGGAGTTGACTCGGACTGGTGGATAGACACTGGTGCGACATGTCATGTCTGCTCAGACAAGGAATGGTTCGAGTCATATGAGCCAACTTTCGAGAAAGTCTTAATGGCAAACCAGGCACAAGCTGAAGTACTGGGGATCGGGACGGTGGAGCTGAAAACTTACATCGGGGAACACTCTGACGCTTCAAGGAGTGAAGCATGTTCCTGCAATTGCTAAGAACCTGATCTCTGGGAGCCTGCTTTGTACGCAGGCTTGAGGATGGACATCAATGCTGGCCAGATGGTGATGTCCAAGAAGGGTACATTCTTCGGAAAAGCTTTCCAGACTGAAGGAATGTACAAAATTCAGCTTGTTGTAACCCAGAAAAATGATATTAATGCTATTTCTACTTTGAACTATTCTTTTGAGTTGTGGCATAATAGGCTAGGACATGTTCATTGTAAAAGAATTAACAAATGTCTAGCCTAGGACTTATCTCCAAGTGTGGGGGGTAAGAGAGAAATGTGAAGTGTGTGCTCAGACGAAGATCACAAGGAAATCCTTTCACAGGGTCCATCGAAGCACAGATCTTCTGGAGTTGGTTCACTCAGATATCTGTGATTTCAAGCAATTCTCTACAAAAGCCGGGATGAAGTATTTTATTACTTTCATCGACGACTTCTCAAAGTATGCTTTTGTCTACTTGCTCAAGTCTAAAGACGAAGCATTCGAGAAGTTCAAGGAGTTCAGGGCCGAGGCTGAACGGCAAACTGGACAACAACTCAAAAGGCTAAGGAGTGATCGAGGCGGGAGTATCGGTCTCATGATTTCTCATCATTCTGTAAAGAACATGGAATTATAAATGAGACGACGGCTCCATACTCTCCTCAATCCAACGGAGTAGCAGAAAGGAAGAACAGAACGTTGACAGAGATGATGAACTCTATGCTGTTGACTGTGGGTCTTCCAAAGAGCTTTTGGGGAGAAGCTGCATTAACGGCTACTTTCATTCTCAATAGAGTACCGTATGCAACTTCGGATATAACCCCTCATGAACTCTGGTTCAAAGTCAGACCTAACTTGAATGTCATTCGAGTGTGGGGGTATCTGGCTTATGTGAAGCTCCCAGATCTGAAGATTCAGAAGCTGGGGACTAGGACTACTAAGGCTAACTTCTTGGGTTATGCCGAGAAGAGTGACGCTCGGAGATTCCTTGATATAGAATCAAATCATATCATTGAATCTCGCGATGCTGAATATTTTGAAGACAAGTTTGCAAGGCACAAAAATATTGTTCTCGCGGATCTTCCGGAGAATGATGAGAGTGCAAAGCAGACAGAAGTCCTTATCGAACCAGTAGTCCAGGAAGAAGCTATTGTCGAAGAGATACCAGTTGAACCAGAACTCGCTGAGCCGTCAACTAAGCGAGTAAGGAGGCCGAAAGACTTCGGAGATGACTTCGTCACCTATCATGTGGAAGCAGATCCGCTTACCTATGATGAGGCGATGAAGACCAGAGATGCTGTATTCTGGAAGGAGGCGATAGACAACGAGATTGACTCAATCACCTCCAACAACACATGGTGTTAGTTGACCTGCCAGAAGAGCAAGACCCATCGGATGCAAATGGATCTTCAAGAAGAAGATGAAAGCAGATGGAACCATTGACAAGTTCAAGGCCAGGCTGTGGCCAAGGGGTTTGCTCAGAAGCAGGAGATCGACTACTTTGACACTTATGCTCCAGTAGCTCGGATGACAACCATCAATTGTTAATTGCTCTAGCAGCAATACACAAGCTAGTACATCAGATGGATGTGAAAACGACATTCCTTAATGGCGAGCTGACCGAAGAGATCTACATGCAACAACCAGAAGGTTTTGTCGTCAGAGGTCTGAAAGACAAAGTCTGCAAGTTGATGAAGTCTCTGTATGGTTTGAAACAAGCTCCCAAAATGTGGCATGAGAAGTTTGACAAGGTGATAAGGTCAAATGGCTACAGGGTCAGTGAAACAGACAAGTGTGTCTATACGAAGTTTGCTGACGGAAGAGGAGTAATCGTTTGTCTTTACGTGGACGACATGCTAATCCTAGGTACGGATTTAGACTGCGTCACAGAGACAAAGAAATTCCTCTCGACCAAGTTCAGTATGAAGGACTTGGGGGATGCCGACGTAATCTTGGAGCTCAAGATCATTCGGACAGGTACTGGAATAGCGCTGTCACAATCTCATTATATTGAGAAGATGCTCACTCTCGCTACGGTATCAAGATCTTCCTATAATTGATACACCGTACCGGAGTGATCAGAAGCTGGAGCCAAATTCGAGGGAAAGCGTCAGGCAGTTGGAGTACGCTAGCGTCATCGGAAGCTTGATGTACGCTACTACTGCCACAAGGCCTGACATAGCTTTTGCGGTGGGAATGCTGAGTCGGTTCACTAGCAACCTAGGCGTTGAACACTGGAACGCTGTGAAGCGTGTTATGAGATATCTAAAAAGACTCAGACATTTGCACTATACTACAGCGGAGATCCGTCAGTAGTGGAAGGCTTCAGTGATGCTAGCTGGTGTTCAGGTGGAGAGCGAGTATTCGACAGGTGGATTCATATTCGCTTTGGGCGGAGCTGCTATATCGTAGAAATCGAAGAAGCAGATAATGTTATCTCGCTCCTCCATGGAATCTAATTCTTTGCATTGGATGCTGCTGCAGATGAAGCAGAGTGGCTTCGGGAGCTCATGTATGATCTTTCAGTGGTTGGAGCTCAGATATCGGCAATCCCGATATACTGTGACAACCAGGCGGCAGCAGCAGTAGCATCAAATGAACTCTTTAACGGAAAGAAGAGGACTGTGTGGTTAAAGCACAGAGCAGTGAACGATCTCATCAAACGAGGCGTCATTGCAGTGATCGATGTTCGGAGTCAGGAGAACCTGGCGGATCCGTTCACGAAAGGCCTCAAACGACAGTTGGTCGAGGACACAGCAAGGAAGATGGGTTTGAAGGCATTCTAATATTGTGTCATTATAATCCTATCAATAAATTTTATGTTATTGGTTCAAAGAGAAATCTACCAGATATCTAATTTTTTGATTCAAGGGAGGACTATTGACTGGAAAAATATTAGTTAACAGTGGGTACTTGTTCTGCGGAACATGTAAGGGTTTTGTACCCAGAACCACTGTTGTCTATTATGAATTTTCTACAGAAAATTGATCCTGTGGGAAGGATGGCATAATGCCTTAATGAGTTCTCAGACTGAGTGAAGGTCTGTTATGCTTTACAGGAAGCATGGTGGCGCAACAACCACAAAGGAGTGTTACAACTCCATGCTACAGTGGGGTGACTCCACCATGAGGTTTCCAGGTAGGGGTAATGCCTCGGCTTTGTTAGCCAAGTCACAGGCGGTGTAGCACCGCATATAGGCAGGTAGCCTAATGTTGCATAATCATAAAGAGGTGTAGACAGCACTACAAAGAGGACAGTATCCTCATGTTATAGTGGCATGACACCATGAAGAGGTACCAGGAAGGGTAAATCCTCGGCTTTGCAAGCCATGTCATAGCGGCGTAATACCGCACGGAAGCGCAAGGCTTCATGCTGAGTAGTTTGGCACTACAAAGAGGATTGTGACCTCATGCTACAGTAGTATGACACTACGATGAGGTACCCAGGTGGGGTAAAGCCTCGGCGTTGAGCCATGTCATAGCGGCGTAGCACCGCAAAGGAGCGCAATGCTTCATGCCATGACTCTTTATAAAGAACTCACCTATAATGTATGGAAAGAGAAAGGCCGTCTCTTGAGGGTAAATTTGTAGACGCCCAAAATACATACATTGAAATCCAGGCTGGCACAAGGCCTTTAATGTGCAGCCAGAAGCACAGATAACTACATTATGTGAGTGGGAAAAATTACAGCTGTGGTACAGAATTCAAGGTGTAGTCCATTATTGTATCATACTGTTGTTCAATCCATACGGGAAGATTCAAGTCGTCAGCGACATCTATCCTAATGCATAATGGACAGTTATTATGTGGAACGCTTAACTCATATATATAGATATGTGGGGGATTGTTGGTATTTTAAACTATGAGTTGTGTGTTCACAACACCTGTTGTTAAAAGATAGTCCCACATCGGAAAATCATACCAATATGTATCTCTATATATTACTTATGAAGGAATAGATAGATGCACATGGGTTGAGGCCCAATGGAGGGTGCCATGTGGGAGGATTTTACATAGAGGTGAGAATAAGAAACCAACTTTTGGCCAAATGAAAATAGATTTAAATCTATTGGAGCTAAGCCCCGAAGGGGCTTAGCGACTCGGACTCGGACTCGGACTCGGACTCGGACTCGGACTCGGACTCGGACGGACTCGGGTTCAGACTCGGGCTTGGGCTTGGGCTAATGGGCTTATTATGGCTTTTTGATGGCACTTTGCACTTAGCACGACAGCTCGTCGCAAGGCGCATTGTGCGCTTTAGTTGCGCTCGTGCGCGAGCCTCTGCGCGGCCCTGCGTGGCGTGCGAGGCGTACAGAGCGTACGGGTCGTACGGGTCGAGCGGGTCGAGCGGGTTAAGTGGGCCGTTCAAATTATGTAACGTCCGCGGGTCTTGTGGGCTCAGATCCGGAAATGGCTCAGATCCAGAAAATCCGGATCTGGCATTAATCCAGGGCGTGCGTTCAGAATTTGAAAAGCCCACCTCGTGCCTATAATATCAGCAGCATCTCCTCTCTTTAGGGTTACAGAAAAAATCAGAGAATTTCCAGAGAGAGAGAAGTGCTGCTGCTATTCCGAGGAGTCGTCGACATTTTTGGCCAGCGTTCTAAAGTTCTCTTCGAACTTGCTGGTTCCTGGAGGCTTGTCCGTAAGGCAGAAATAGCTTTGAGCGCCGGTGATCTTTCACCCCAGCAGGCTTTCTCTTCCTCTGTTGCCTTCGAGAATACCGTCGCTTCTCTTTAGAAGTTATACGGTTCTGTTGCCTTCGAGTAATATTACGAAATAATCTTTTTAGATTCTCGTAATACAATATCACCTTCTTTAGGGTATTATTGCTGGAAACATTGTCTTTACAATAGTTTCTGAAATCGTGTTTTTCCATCGATTGTTCGCCAAGGGACTAACACCCTTCAATAATCCTTCAGTTGATCTTATCCATTGTCTTGCATCAAAAGGACTTTCGATTCCTGAAAACTTTAGTGGGTTAAGTTTTCTGAAGTCTGCTATTGTCCATTCCCGTTGTGGGGTGGTGCTTTGAATTGTTCTAATACTAAAGTTGTTGTTGCTTGTACTGCACTAGCTTGTTGACTATTTTCTTCTAAAATTTGCTAAAATATATGAATCATCTCTGACGCTCTTGATTCTAACTAATGGTTAGGAGGAGATGACTGAGAGTTATCAAAATGGTTCATTTCCTGGATATACAAGGGATGGAGAATTTCAAAAATATAACCCAGATAAGATGTTGCCACTATTTTTACAAAAAAATAATTTACAATATGGAATAATAAAACGACGAATATGTAGAAGCAAAATGTAGAACACAAGAAAATAAAATTGTATTTTATTTACTACATCAAAATGTGATTGCAATATGTAATTAGATACACAAGTCACTATATACATCTGTTGTTATACAAAAAGAAGCTCCAGGAAACAAAAATGATATCCTATATCTACACTATAAACATACTATCCAACTATACATACAACCTCATTGTACTATTTCTTAATCAAAATCATGATTATCCTCATCCTACTTCCGAGGATGGCCATCTCAGGGTGCATAGCCTCCATTCCGGTAGTGTTTCATAATATCCCTCTATGTATGGGTTTGAATCCTCGGACAGTTGTACAAAGACGACTTGATAGCGAGTCTCCTTCTCAAAATACACCTCAGCTCCCACTTTAATATCTTCAACCTCTAGTTGATTATACCATACAAAATTCCAAACTATAGAAGTATATGGGATTCTCACTTAATAGGAAATAACTCATGGATCATATTTCTTAGATAAACACATACTATATGGAAAAATTTGAATAAATTATACTGAAGTATCACTATAGCATGATACCTTAATGGAGCATAATATGATATGAGGTACTTAAAAGTCTTTAGACATAGTTCACCAATATTTTTTTAGAAGATTAACGGAACCGGTGAGGCCAAAATAAATCTTCAGGTAGGTTGGGACTAGTAGTATAATATCATAATTTAGTCTTAACAATTTCATATGTATGAAATAAATTTATAGATCTCAATTAGATAAGGTTTAGAGTTTGCAAGAACATATAGAATTAATTTTACATCTATTTAAATTTAATAATTTTAAATTTATATATAAATATGTTTTTGATCTTTTTGACATAGAATCTTTAACCGTGCATATGACTATGACCTATTTGGATTAGAATTTTATTGTAGGTTCAAATCTATACAAGTAATGTTAATACAATATTTTGAACTAATAGAGCAATTAATATTTAATCATAATTATGATTGGATTCCATAGGATTTGAATAATATTTATATTAGATATTATCACCTATTTGAGTACATCCACTGTAGTATAGATAATATTATCTACATAATTGTATGTATAATATAAATATAGATATTATCTATACTATGTAGCTACTGTAGCTACTGAGCCTCCTACAAGACTGTAGCGATCTACCAATATACCCCAAAGGGGTAATGGCAGAGAGAGAGACAATCGTCAGAGGGAAAGGGGTGGGACGGGGGGAGGGGTGGTCCGCGACGGGGGGGGGGGGGGAGGGAACTCTCCCCCTCTAGGACACGGGGGAATCACGGGGGCATCCCCCGTGAGGACCCCTACTTTTATTAAAAAATGAGTTATAAGCTCCGTTTTTAATACAGATAGGTTTTCATACCAGAAAAGGGGTCTAAAACAATCGTGTGTGTGTGTGTGTCTATATATATATATATATATATTAGTTCCAAAGACGACAAATTTTCATTTCCAAATATAGCAGAAGAGTACAGCTGCTGATGCTTTCCTCACTACCAACGAACACTTCCAAACTACATACACAACACCATATAGATAGAACCACTAGAGATCTATAGATAAAGCCACTAAAGATCTAAGCTTTAGCCTTCTTCGGTGACTTCGCCGTCGACGACTTGGGCTCCTTGGTCTTCTTCGGGAGCAGCACCGGGTTGATGTTCGGCAGGACCCCTCCGTGCGCGATCGTCACTCCCGCCAGCAGCTTCCCGAGCTCCTCGTCGTTCCTCACGGCCAGCAGCACGTGCCGGGGGATCCTCGTCTTCTTGTTGTCCTTCGCCGCGTTCCCAGCCAGCTCCAAAACCTCGGCGGTGAGATACTCGAGGACTGCGACGAGGTAGACGGGGGCGCCGGTGCCGACGCGCTGCGCGTAGCGACCCTTCTTGAGGTAGCGACCGATGCGTCCGACGGGGAACTGGAGGCCGGCATTGACGGAGCGGGAGACCAGCTTCTTCTTTGGGCCGCCGCCGCGTCGGCCGCCTCCCTTCTTGCCTTCGGGGTGTCCATTGGGAAAAAAGGCTAGGGTTTCTTTCTTTGTTTCTGATGAGAGGTGGTGGTTGAGATGTGTGTACATATATATATATATATATATATATATATATATATATAGAGAGAGAGAGAGAGAGATGCATGTGGATAAGAGAGATGCGTGAGGACCCTAGTGGTTAAGAGAGTTGCATGTGGCCCAAGTGGTCGGAGTTCGAGCCCAGTGGAGGCGAGTTCGCAGCAATTACCCATTGCCTCAGGGGTGTGTTGTTCTATCACAATAGCCAGCTGACGAAGAAAAGAAAAAGCTGAAATAAAATTAAGAAGAGAGAAACTACTTACTTACTTCCTCCTCCTTATCGGGTCCGGATCAAGATCCGCTGATGCGGAAGGCGAGGTCGCCTGCTGCAGCCTCCCCGTCGGCTCCCGGATCTGGGTCCCTCGCGTCCCGCTACCGGGTCCCTCGCGCCCCGCTACCTTGGCACCTCTGACTCCGCCGAGGACGCCGCCCGCGCTACGACACCGCCGTCCGCCCTACTATACCGCCGCCCGCCACTCCGCGGCCCCAAGGCCAAGACCAACTTCTCCACCTCCCCCTCCACTGTCGCAGCCGTCGCCGGTGGAGTTGGCGGCGGCTTCCTCCAGATCCCGCCGTCGCCTCCGCCTCCTCATCCTCCAGCCGCACCGCCACATCCAGCGCCCCGCCAGCAACAGCCTCAGCAGCACCGTCGAGTCCTTCGACGGGCCCCGTCGTCTCCCCCCGCCCGCTCCACCGCCAGCTTCCACCCGCTGATCCCGGAGCGGACCGACGGCGGCGTAGGGGAGACGGACTGCCGTAGCGACTGCGGCTCGTCCTCGTCGGTCGTAGACGACGGGGACGTTTAAACTTAAAATTCCTATTATATATATTATATATATTATATATATATATTATATATATATATATATATATATAATTATATATATATTATCACTACAAAAATACTGTATTTTACCGACCGATTTTACCGACGAAAAAATAATGTCGCTGTTTTGCCGACGGATTACCGACTAACTATCTACTGATTTATTATGTAAAATACAGTACAACAAAACGTCGCTAGTTCCGTCAGTAGTTAGTCGTTAATATATTATCGACTACTTAACGACGGAAAATTCCGTCGCTGACCTGCTGTAAAAGTTAAACAACACCCTTTCTTTTCCATTCTCAATTTTTTACCCAAAATTTCTTTTCCTCCAAATTTTCGTCCAAGCCTCCTCCTCCTCCGACCTCCTCCTCCTCGTCGGCGACCTCTCCCTCCGATCCCCTCCTCATTCTCGGCGACCTCTTCCTCCTTCGACTTCCTCCCCCTCCGTCCCCCTCATCCTCCGACCTCCTTGTCATGCCCCAGTACCAGAATACGGGGACGGTCGTCGTCCAGCTACACCGTATAAGGTACAAAGACATTATACGGTGATGACTATCAATCTTGCTGGATATACTAGCATGCAATCAATCTATGGCCTAAATCCGATCTCATATCCACAGACAATTACTATGAAATAAGCAAGAGAGAATCATATGGAAAGCAGGAAGTACTCATATGAACAATCAGAAAGTCTACAGTATATGATAATAATGTAGACGAGTATACCTTTCCACAGTCCCTAGCAAGGTCTGGAACTGAAGCACATCCTCCAAGTCAAGTCTGGAAGATCCACAAGGTCGGTCACTGGCAATCTGGGAACAATCCAGGGTTGGTCAGGCCAACCGTAGCAAGTACCAAAAAGGAAGGCTCAAGGACGAAGAAGAAAAGCCAGCAGGATAAAATATAAAACAGAACATATATGAACCGTAAATGAGGGTAAGAATCGTGCGATACCAACGCATGATAATAATCCACAACTGATGTAGATAGATAATCAACAATCATCACAAACTCCCTAACATCCAATAATACCTGCATCGCCAACTGGAACTCGATGTCAGCCAGCTTTGCAGACAACAAGCCAAACAATTTAGAAGAATAAACGGCCACTCAATTGCCTACGACTTTCTATGTGGAGGTTGGGTTACCCCAACAATGCAAGTATGGGAATCCTTAGATCGTGCCGTGCCAGCAGGGCTAGCGGGGCCAAGTATAACAAGATAAGATGAGCACCAGTCCCTTGTAAGGTCACCGTACGAGCAAAAAAAGTACATAGTACATAATAGTATTCGGATACTGCCATCCACTAGTGTGAATGGTAACAATATTCGTGGTGGCCAACCTACAAATCATGACTAATGTCTGTATTAAGGCTAGTATTGCACGATCTCAAGATTTCCGCTCCCTCCAATGCTTCTACCAGTTTAAGTTACCTAGATTATCCCTACAGTTATCCAGAATCACATGCTTCTACCAGTTTAAGTTAAGTCATTTTAAGTCCATTTGAGTCAATTCCAGGTCACGTTTGACCCATAGTTGACTTTGGTCAACTTGGTCAAATAGTTAGTAAAACCTTGCCTAACTAGGCCTATAGGTCAATTCTGAACTAACTCACTAACCATGGGCTAATATCCTATACTAATATCAAATATATCATTCAATTCAATACTATGTAATATATATACACACAAATATACAAAATACATATATGTATATATATAAGGAAAGGAAAATGAGAGCAAGTGGTGTGTATACTGTGTTGTGAAAGGGGGGTGAAGAGCCAACCCAAACACACAAAATCTGAGAATAGAAGAACATATATATATATATTATATATATATATAATATATATATTATATATATATACCTAGAACCCAAATGTGAAGAAAACTCGATAAGACTAACTAATCCAAATCCCAGTTAGCTGGTAACTCTCAAAACACAAAACTTAAGATACCAAAATCTGAGAATAGAAGCTCAACCCAAAAACCAAATCCAATTCTCAAATATCAAATTTCGAAAACAACATAACCATACCTCATCCCAACTTACAACCTAAAATCTCAAACACACAACCATACCTCGTGTAAACTGGAAAACAGGAAAGGGGGTATGTGTATGACATGCTCGTGTTCACACCATGCCAAAACTGTGTCCAAGTTGTGTCAAACAGTGCGTATCCGAAAACAGTATCGTGTGCGTGTGTACGGGGTGTGTCGAGCAATGTAGGACTCGCCGTGTCCAACGAGAAGCCTCGTGCTCATGCCAGATGGTAGGTAGGGTGTTAGCGTATGGGTCCCAAGGCCTTTATCGTGTCCACGAGTCGTCGTGTCCATGCACAAACTCCGTGTCAGGGAAGGCTGCACGCGCATGTGTGCCTCGTGCACGTGTGTCGGCCCCAATAGGACACACACACACGACCACAAGTCTCGTGGTCAGGGCTGTAGGTAGCCTAGGTATAGGTCTAGGTGTAGGACACCCTGTTTTGAGTCCTCCTGTCCGTACTACAAACGCGTGGCAGGGCGGATTTTCCGTATGTGCACAACAGCCCAAAATCTATGCGGGTGCGGTATCTCCCAAACCACTCTGTCAAATCACCCTAAATTTTGGGAGCATGTTGTCAGACATAGCCCCCACGTGTCTACCAATTTTGGTGTCAAATGGTGTCATGTCCATCGAGTTATGGCACTCGAGATGCAGGATAGTGCACGGGATAGTGCACGGGGCCTCGTGCTACGTCTCCGTGTCCGATTTGGACACAAAAACAGTGTCAAAATAAACCTAGAAAATATGTTTTGGAATCCTCTCATATAGGGCTACAACAATATGAAATTAGTTTTGAAAAATAACAACTTTTAATTCGTAGAGACATTTCATCGAACACATGTTATAATACACCGACACACCTCCGATACATATATCAAACGGACACGAAAATCTTACCAAACTACATCTACAGGTCTAGGGTACCTAGATGCATGCTTCTATGAAAAGAAATCAGAATTTAAAAGAGTTTAGAAGAATTTACCTATTGAGAGTTGGAATCTTAATGCAAAAGTCTCTAAAATGCCTCGACACACAAAATCCTACGGTCAAACGCCTTCAATTCTTTGATACAAGCCTCCAACAACTTTTCCTCCTCCCAAGGATCGCAACACAATTCGTTTGGTATGATTTGGATGAGAATTGGAGAATGAAGGCTACTTTGAAGAAGGTGGAAATTAGGGTTTTGCAAAAATAGCTTAGTGGCTACATGATGTGATATAAGAGGGAGGGAGGGGCTGTGTTGGCCGGCCACATGCTGGAATTAGGGTTAGGGTTTAGTCATAAGGCCCAACTACAACTTAAGTTAATAAAAACCTTTTTAGCAAAAGCCCAAAAAGAAATAACTCAAAACCCTAAAAATGACTTAAAAAGTTTTCTGATTTAGAATTGAACGTAAATTCTAATCTAAAATGATAACTAGGCCTCTAATGACATGGTTAGTCTCTAATCATGGTTAGCTAAGGTTAAACCAAACTACTAACACAAAAGCACCAATTAACATATTATAAATAATAAAAAATCATATATTACCAAAGTACCGCTAATCTGGAAAAGTGGTAGTGACAGCAGCGGCCAGGCGGGCCGGGGGTCTCGGCGGAGGGAGGCAGCAGCAGCAGGGGCTGCGCCAGGCAGAGGAAGCAAAGGAAGGAGAAGGCTGGAGAGGCGTAAGAGCTCGGCCAGGTCGGGCGCCGTGGCGGTGGAAGTGGTGGTGGCTTCCATGTCGAAGGCGGATGGAGGCGCCGACGACGATGATGGTGATGGTGGTACTGGAAGTGGCGGTCATGGCAGTGGTGGATGGAGGCGACGACGAAGATGATGGTGATGGTGGTCACGGTAGCTGATGGCCGGGCCAGAGACGGGATGAGAGGGAGAGAAAGGAGAGAGAGAGAGAGAGAGAGAGAGAGAGAGAGAGAGAGAGAGAGAGAGAGAGAGCAATTGGAAGAGTGAGGGTGGAGAAAGAGAGTGGGCTCGGGAGAGAGTGAGCTGAGAGAGAGTGAGCTGAGGTTTTTTTTTGGGGGGAGAGCTGGTGGCTGAGAGGGGAGTAAGGAAGAGGAGAATTAGATTTTAGGGTTGGGGTTTCCTTTGGGAGGTTAGATATAGGAGTTGAATCAAATACAAAATAATAATAATAATAATAAGAAGAATAATAAATAATAATAATAATAATAATAATAATAATAATTGTAACAACAATATATAATAGGGGTCAAATGAAAATCATGGCTCAATAGTCAAGGCATGTCAAGATCCAAAATAATAATATTTTAAAATATACAAAATTTAAAATCATCCAAATATAAAAATACGATCATATACCTATTTCCAAAATAAGGATTTGACATCCTACCCACCTTACAAAAATTTCATCCTCGAAATTTTAAAATTATTTAAAATAAGGTTTTCAAACTAGTACATACATATCATGAAAACTCTACCCACCTTACAGAAATCAAGTAATACGACTAGAAATGAACAAAATCTCAATCTAAAAACATCGAAGAGAATAATATCTAGCTACACAAATTATTTTTTTAAAAGTAAGTCCTAAATACCGAAAGAATCTTGAAAATCAAAATCTCACAAGTACGAAATAACTCCATGAATCAAAAAGTACAAAATATCGAAAACAATATCCGAAAATCTGAAATCCCAACTGCATGGAAATCTACAGAAAATCATAAAATACAGGATATTTGTCTCAAACTGACGATAGTAGTTTCCTTACATCCGATCATAATGGGTGTCACGGTCAGTCTCTGCCATGCCATTCGGAATGGCTACAAAAGATTCACCATGGCACTATAATCGAGCGACTGTAACTTTCGTTATCACGCCATCAAGGTACACTAGGGTCACCCGGTCACTCTTGACAAATGCCCAAAACGAATCAAATCTATAACCCAAATGTCCAAGTCACTATAATCATAAAACATCTGACCATATAACAAGACAATTCTAGAAAAATAATCAAAATCAAAAATCCAGGTGAATCATAATATACATCCAAAAATACCTTTAACAAGGTTTTCTAGGAAAAATACTCCAAATCCAAAATCCATGTCAAAACATATTATATAGAAAATATAGCTATAATCAAAATAATATCTGAAATAGATAATCATGGTTGCAGAACTGTCCAGAATCAAAGGAGCTGAATGGATACAGAATATCTACTAAATACTCAACAAATATTAAATAACCAATCTCAGAGTCCTGGTGAAATCTTCCTTCCACAACAATCATGCCAACGCTTGAAGAGAGCGATAATGATACTAAGTCAACACGAAGTCAACGCACGAAAGGGATAACAGAAAATCAACCAAGGCGAAGCACCGGTAGAGAGTACATAACCCAAGATAAATAACGAGTAACCCAAGGATAAAGACAAGACATCGTCTTACCTGATAATGATCAACATGGACAACTGTGGGACCATGTCTCTCCAAACAAGGAATAATAGGTAGATAACAATGAACAAGATAGGACAAAGCAAAATAGTCTAGGTAGGAGAGGACCAGTTCACAAGTTCAAGGGAACGAAGGACAAGTGTAACAAGTTAGAATACCAAGGAATAGTGGACTGAGATCAATAATCATGTGAAATCCAACAATATCTCAAAACGAGACCTGCATGGGCCACCATTAAAATCGTGTCACGCCCCAGTACCAGAATACGGGGACGGACGTCGGGCAGCTACACCGTATAAGGTACGAAGACATTATACGGCGATGACGGCTGTCAATCTTGCTGGGTATTCTTGCATGCAATCAATCTATGGCCTAAATTTGATCTCATATCCATAGACAATTACTATGAAATAATAGCAAGAGAGAGAATCATATGGAAAGCAGGAAGTACTCATATGAATAATCAGAAATTCTACAGTACATGATAATAATGTAGACGAGTATACCTTCCTACAGTCCCTAACAAGGTCTGGAACTGAAGCACATCCTCCAAGTCAAGTCTGGAAGATCCACATGATCGGTCACTGCAATCTGGAATAACCAGGGTTGGTCAGGCCAACCGTAGCAAGTACCAGAAAGAAAGGCTCAAGGACGGGCGAGAAAAGCCAACATGAAATATAAACCAGAACATATATGAACCATAAATGAGGGTAAGAATCGTACGGTACCAATGCACAATAATAATCCATAACTGATGTAGCTAGGTAATCAACAATTATCACAAACTCCCTAACATCCAATATACCTACATCGCCAACTGGAACTCGATGTCAGCCAGTTTTACAGGCAACAAGCCAAATAATTTAGAAGAATAAGCAGCCACTCAATTGGCTACGGCTTTCTATGTGGAGGTTGGGTTACCCCAATAATATAAGTATGGTAATCCTCAGATCGTGCCGTCCCAGCAGGGCTAGCGGGGCCAAGTATAATAAGACAAGATGAGCACCGGTCCCTCGTAAGGCCACTGTATGAGCAAGAGAAGTATATAGTACATAATAGTAGTCGGATACTGCCATCCACTAGTGCGAACGGTAACAACATACGTGGCGGCCAACCTACAAATCATGACTAATGTCTGTATTAAGGCTAGTATTGCACGATCTCAGAATTTTACTCCCTCCCAATGCTTCTACCAGTTTAAGTTACCTAGATTATCCTACAGTTATCCAGAATCATATGCCGTGGTCACATAATCATCATCCTAAATGTCGTATCTCAGTACGAGAACACTAAGTAAGAATCAACTTAGGCACCTATATTCCCAATTGTAATTCATTCTTAGTGTTATGCAACAAGCAAGCAAGCAATCCTGACCACGCTAAGAATACAGTCCAACTACCAAGGTACCCGTGCAGGTAATCATATAATATAGCTAGAATATTAAGATAGCATCGCAATGCCATATAATCATAGAAGTAGCACCTCAAAGTGCCAGTAGACAAAGAGCACCGCAGTACAAAATCAGGGCCAGTACCTTAAAGGGTAACTGGACTTATAGCACAGATACAAGTAGTCATATCAGAAACAAGGATAAATATGTCAGTCACAAGAAGTCATCTGTCCACATCGTGGCATGGATATCAGGTCAAGTACATGGTCGGGATCTCTACTAGAATATCATCTCAAGTATGCGTGGGAGCCTACAGCTCTAATCATTGAGTCGGTCTATCTACCGGATCAATCTATCAGTAACCTCCCATCTACTATGGAATAAATATCATGTCCAGAAAGACGATCACCAAATACCAAACTAATCACTATAAATACTGCTAGGCCCTCTGGCTCACAAGAATCCTCTGAATTAATGATCACAAGCTATTAGCAAACAAGTCTTTATCAGAAGATATAGAAATCAAACCAGGTTTTGGACGTTTGGAAAGTCGAGTAAAAATCAAGTAATGATGCCCTATATATTCTTTTCGTTTCACGAAACACTCGCACAATCATCAAATATAAGAATCCAAATAGTCATATCTGATCAGAATAAATGTCATCTAAAAGAAATGGCAACGCTATCCAAGAGTCTATATGAGTCTATCAAATCAATATCTCGAGAATCATACTCCACATAATACTCAATCCTCAGACATATCCAAGGTCACAATCCCGATACATAGGATAACTGTCAGCCCTATCTAGCTAGACTAGAATAACTTCTAGAATTAATGGTCAGGGGACAAGAATATATTAATTAATGCCGCCAAAAAAATGGCAAGGATTGCATGAACCGCTCTAGAGCAGATCCATAATCCTTCAACCAAACAAGGACTAGGGTTGCAGACCATCTCTCAAGTGGAACCGCGCTCCTTACGCTATCTGACGGACATGATAGGTCAAGTAGCTAGGCGACTAATCTAGTTATAAGTCTACCTAGCAGGTACTGGAATCAGGTAAACTATACTACGATAAATGAGCATGTGTCTAGTTTAGCAAACCAAATGAACGATTCTGTCCAAATCCTTGAACCAAATTTTCGATCAGGAATTCTAGAAAAATTTGACATAGTCTCCTTTGTATTCTGGATGGGAGCTCCCAGCGAACTGGAGCTAAATCCACTCGACGTAACCCATCGCAGAATCGTAAACTGAGAACACTAAGTCTCAGCTTCCAGCAGAGCTACGATGCATACTAGAAACCAAACCATACCTAAGACCACTAAGTCTCGGCCTCCAGTAATACTACGATGCGTACTGGATGCCAAGCTAACACATGCAACAAGAATTGCTACGCAGGGTGCATCAAGACCCACAGTCATATCCAAGTGACAAGCACAGTTATAAAAATAGTTAGCCAAAGCCGTCACCCGACCACGAGTCGGACACGGGACACATGGGGACAATCCATACATGTGAGTCGTACTCGTATCCTCGGAGGTATGGATGACCCGTCCGAGTTGTCCGATACGGCCTGACCCGATATCGAACCAAGCTATCCTAAGTTATCATCATGGCACTTCTACTACTGCTACACTACTCACAGTTATACATTTACAATTACAAATGAATTAAATACAATAAAATCTAGAAGAGAGGGCAATAACTGTCGATGAGCAAGGGATACTTGCCTAGAGGGCTCGGCTAGGTAAGCAAGTCTTCAGCGATCGGGATCTAGGTAGCACGTCCATCGAGGTCCTCAGAGCACAAAATAAACAATCATTAGAATTAAATAATAAAATAATAACATGAAGCACAAGGATGGTAGAAGGCTATACTGCATAGATGAAACACTTACAAAAAGAGAAGAATTACTGTCTTTTTTTATTAGCGCAAGGTACTACAAATCGAGTACACCTGAGAGATCATGTACTGAGAATCCTCGAGTAAAAAAAATTCTGGGAAATTGGGACGATAGAGATCGAGCGACAATTGCTCATTTACTCCGTTGACACTCCGATTTATAAAAGTGGAAGACCTAAGAAAATTGCTAACTCTCGACTCACTGTAAAAAAGGGCAGCAATTTGGCTCTGAAATGCTCTATGTTCTGTCCATTTGAAGAGGCATATGTCCTCTATTTATAGTCATTTTACACTGAAATGACTGTTATGCTCACACAGGCAGAAAATATACTAATTTCACTATGGACACATAGTGTCCCTTTGGGCGCATAGGACGAAGGCGCATAAAGACTGCATGATCATGGGTAGATCATGGCCGCATGCTTTGATGCATGACTGTTCGTGGAGACTGACGTGGCCGCATACCTCAGCCCGATTGATCATGGATGTTGACCGGGTCGTAGGATCATTTCTATCTTGGGCGCATAGTGCTAGGAGCAAACTATGTGCCCACACTTGGGCGTATGATTAGTATATGAAGTAGTTTTCTGTGGGCGCATAGCCCCCTTTGTCATGTGGGTGCATAGCCCCCTTTATCATGTGGGCGCATAGCCTGATTTATTATGTGGGCACATAGCCCCCTTTATCATGTAGGCGTATAGCCCCTTTATCACGTGGGTGCATAGTCCTTCATTTTTTGCTTCTACAAGACCCCCTTCAAAGTTTTTGATACTCGAACGAGTTCATAATACTTTGAAAGAAGCATGTAAGACTTTCAATAGCTTTATGGGCGCATGACACATCATCTTCTTGGGCGCATGAATGTTGCCAGGCTGTCAAATATGGTATAGAGAAAAAATCTGAATCGACAGATTCGTTGGAACAAAATTTAAAGAGGTTCACTCTCTATGTGATGTCTATGAATAGCCCATGTCAGCAAAATATGGGCGCATAATATGCAAACATTGGATCTTATGCGGGCCTATAGCACTATGGGCACATAGTACCATGTTTTGCCTATAAATAGGTCCGAGGAGAGAGAAAATTTATTCTCTCCTTTTTTAGAAATTTCTAAGAGTTTTTTGTTTCCTCTTTTTCGTGCGATCATGTCTCCTAAGGCTGCTTTGACTCCCAAGAGGTCCACGAAGGGTAAGGAGGTTTCATCGAGTAGTTCTTCTCCTTCGGTAACGTCTTCACTGGTCCAAGACCCTATTTTGGGTGAGGCGATATCCTTAAAACAAAGTCCAGAGCGTTAATTTGCGACGCTCGGACTTATTTTTGCTTGGGCGCATAGACATTGATATGCGCCCAAAGCAACCTTCCTCTGTCTGGCATTTTTATACGCCCACAGAGTCATACGCACATATTTGTTGCTTTTCACTGCAACATGTTATGGGCCCACGCAGAAACGTTCTGTGTTCAAGAAGGACTCCTATGCGCCCAAAGGCCATGTGGACGCATAGAATTCAGGCACATAGAATGTTTTTCTAGGACTTAGTCTTTTTTTGACTTTTTATTCTATTTTTGCAGTTGACATGGTTGTCCCAGCTCTTGGCGAGATTCCTCTCAGCTCTGCCCGCTATGCTCTGGATTCAAGCCTCGTCACTGCCATGATCAGGAACGTTCAAGCTAAGATCAGTCAAAACCAGCCTTTGGTGCAGATGATCGCTATGCTTGAACATGATAAGACGTTCCTGAAGCAGATAATGAACAATGAGAAGTTCGTACTCGGAGGGGCGCGGAGCTTCAAGAGACCGTACTTTCTGTTCGGTGACAGCCTGGAGTTTGAGGATGACGAGCCGAAATGTCTAAGGAACCCTCTGGTGGTCAGATTGAACGACCTGAGAATATGGTTGCCGACTATAGAACGCCAATACCCTCTGTCGACGTTTACCGATTTAGCTGTCCGGAGACAAATGAAATAGGATCTGACCCCTGAACTTCATGGAGTCGTCTTTGGCAAGATCCAATTTAACTCCGGTGACAGAAGAAAGAAAGACACCTTCAAGTGTGTCAAGGGCTCCACATCCTATTCTACGAGGAAGCTGCATCCTGGGGCCGTAATAAATGATATTCCGACTGATCTTCATCCTTATGCTGTCGAGACCCTCTCCAATATGATGATGTTAAAGAAGGAGTCGTATCCGAAAGGGAAGCTGCGGATGGAAGATTGGAGATACCCCATCCCATTCTGGAGTGACCTTACTGAATGGGTGCTTTCGACCTACGAGGACACCCTAAAAGCTGCCGACTTGTTTTATGCCGTTAGAGCCACCCAATATGGCATAAAAGTGAATTGGCCTATGTTTATCGCGTTGGTGGTGTTGTACAATCATTACACCTGTACTTTCTTCACTCCGGACGGGAAGATGGGTTTGGCTCTACATGAGATGCAGGCAATATCAAAGCTGCCCTGGGAACGGAGCCATACGAGGAATACGTTCCTTGTGATGAAGAGATTTTAGACTTGGAGAAGGAAAACCCCGAGATGGTAGGAGTGTACAAAGAGTTACTCTGTCACTTCTTCATCTGTCATAGGATCACAAAGAAGGGCAAGACCGAGGGGGCCACTCCCCATATGAGGTCTTGGACTAACTATATCTTCATTAAGAAAGAGGAAGAAGACGGCCCGGTTTTCTTCTCAACTCGTAAGCCCTCAATAAAATCTGAGATAGAGCAACTGATGATAGATCACGGGGCAGCAGACACCGACGACAGCGATGATCCAGAGGGACAGTCCCTGATTTATCACTTCTTCCGACAAGCTAAGTTCAAGTTGTCGGAGAAGGTTGTGTTGGCCGCTTTTCTGATGATGTGGCTCCGTAACTATGTAGTCCCTGGTAGTTCAGGGTCTATTGAGAGGATGAGTCGGGATATGATTCTTCCGGCTGTAAGGCTGGTGTTCAGATACCGGCTCGTCCTGCTTCTTGTAATGGTCCGCGCCATCCAATGAGGTTTGCAAAACTTTACTGCAAGTACGGTGATGCCTGATGGTAGAAAGGACTTTGCCAGGACTGAACTTTCCTTTCATTACTTAATAGGATGGCTGGTGCTGCACTGTCCTAGATTAATGAATGCCGGGCTGATGGCAGACTCTTTGATAAGAGATACCTTTCTTCGGAGGTTCCATGACGCAGACTGGGCCGTCATCGGGGTATCTGCTTGTAGGAGGGCTTTGAGCTTCCTATAGAATTATGAGTTCTTCAGAGTGTTTCCTCCATCTGGCAGTGGCGGGCAGGCGATACTTTAGTAGATGAGGCGAGCTTGACTCCTGGAGCATTCTATTGGCTCCAGTCTATCAGGCCTTCTCATCTGGTGCTCAGTGATAGGAACCACACTTTCCTGGAACCTTATATGCTAAGTCATTTTGTACGACAGTTTGGGTATAGCCAGCTTCTTCTGGGCAACCCTATCCCTCATCTTCAGTCGATAGAAAGCCTGATTTACGGGGTACGTGCATGGGACTATTACAACGCTGGATGCACAAGGGCAATTTTTTACTTTGCTAGAAGATAAACCTGAAACTCACCTGCTCTTTGCTGCTATAAAGTTTTATACTCAGGTCAATACCCTTAATCCTCAGTATGACCGCGAGCAGAGTTTAGTATCGGGGACTAGTCTTGCCCCCACTCTTGCCGATATAGGCTAAGCCTGAGCAATGAGGGACCATAGAAGGGAAGGTGCCACACCTGCAGCAGAGCCGACTACAGGACTACCACGGAGGGAAGCTCTTGAAGAGCCGGCTGCTACAGCACCGCAAAGGGAAGATATTGAAGAGGATACTTCTCTCCCTGATCTTCCTCAAAAATGAAAATCTTCGACTGAACTGGCTCAACAGTCAACTTTAAAAGGAAGAAGAAACTTGTTGTCAGAGGTGTAAAGAAGGTCAAGGATATGGGTGCCAGCTTGCCTCCTTCAAGAAGATCTTCCCGACAAACTCAAAGGAGTGAAACGGCATCACGGGCCATTACTATCCCGGAAGTAGACCCCTTTCTGGATTCTATAGTCATTTTGGTAAAACCAATACTCGTACAGTCTTCAAATAACGCTCTCTTACCCTTGCATTTGTCCTTTGCACAGGACGTTGAAGTTGCGACCGAGGTAGGTGCCTCTTCGTCTAAAGAGGTGGACATGACGACGGTGTCTCCCATTCGTCCTCAATCGACGGATGAAGCCAGTCCCTCTTATGATATCTTTTTAGGAGATATGTCTGAGCTTGGGGCTCTAATAAAAGAGTTGGACGAGAGTCAAATCCAATCAGCTCACCCTTCCGTGGGTACGTTATTTTTGCACCTTACTTCGGATGAGATTTTTTGACTTCAATTTTGCGTACTCCTCGTGAGGCTGACTTTCGTCGTGTATTCCCTTGTAGACGAGAAGAGGGAACAAAGTACAGAGGCTGTCCCAAATACTAAGACAAGACAAAAAGTTGCCTCCGGTTCTCCGGAGTAGTTGGTACAGATGGTTTTGTCAGTAAACCAGCATCAGTTGCTGAAGAAGTAGTTGAATGGCACGTTGAGACGACCGCTATTGAATCTGCTCCGGGTCCAGCTGGGGCCCTTATTTCTGAACCATTTTTTGGTGAGTCGGTATCGGTAGCTGAAGAAGTTGATCAGCGCACCGAGGTGGCTGTTACTGAATCTGCTCCAGGTCCAGCTAGGGCCATAGAAGATAAGCAACCTGCATATGTTTTGGCTAAGGTTGACATTGAGCAACCTGGGTTTGCTCTTGTTTCCCTGGCCCAAGTTGACATTAAGCAGGCAGGAGGTGTGAAATTACAACTCTTTCACACTCTTTAAGTTTTTCTTCCCATTGCTGATATGTATATTGCTTGATTGTCAGGTTCTGCTTCTTCCCAAGTATTTTTCTGGGTGGAAGATCCCCATCAAGTTCCCTCTCCAACGACTTCCTCCGAAGATGATGAAATGGCTCAGGAAGTCATAAAAGCTCTCTACTCTATCCCAAAAGTGAAGCTTCCTGGAGTCTTGAACCGGAATGCTGCCTTCGGGCCTGTAAAGGTTATTGCTGAATGCCAGGTGGCAGTCCTTGAAAGCATTACTGGTTACGAGGAGCGGGCAAATGCTTTAAGGAAAGTCCTAGCTGACTTGGAAGACCAAGTGGCCAGATTCCGTGAAGTCAGTCGACGAAGCCCAAACTCGATGTTTCTTGAGGAAGATGCAGCTTTGGTTGCGGCTATTAAAGAGGAGGAGGCTACTTTCCAAGCGAGAAAGGAAGCCCTGGCTAAAGAGATTAGTGAGCTGTCTGATCAATATGAACAGTTCAATACTGTAAGCCAAGCTCGTATTTCCTCGAAGGACTAGCTGGCCGCCCAGATCATCGAAAAGTACAATCAGATTGTGTGACTTCATAAGGAGATTGCCCGGCTAGAGACCAACTTAAGAGCGGTTGTGTCTGAACATGAGGACTATAAAGCTCAGGCTGTTGTGACTGCCACAACTTCAGACCAATTGAAAGAGTAGCTGGTGAAGTTAGAGGAGGAGCATACGAGACTAGTTCCCTTCAGGGATGAGACTACTCGGCAGGAAGAAGTGCGTCATCGTGCTCTTATCAAATCACAAGTTGAAGTTACGGCTTTGAGGGATAGCATCAATCAATTGTGTATCCCTTAAGTCTTCTTATTTATAATTGGCTCATTTAGCCAAAAAAACTCTTATATCCTGCTTTTTTTAGAACAATTCAATAAAAAATCTTTTGGCTTTCTGAACTCATGAATGTGGTTTGTGAAATATCAGAACTAGAGGTAATATGGACGTAGTAGAGATATTTCTGGTAGGTATTCTGCTGGAGAATTAGATGTGGACTCATTATCCGTTTTATATTCAAGGTTCTTGAATATAGATAATAAGTTGAAATAAGCTGCTAATAGAGGTAATATGAACGTAATAGCAGAGAATGTTTTATATCTCGACCAGAGGTAATATGGACGTGGACGGGTATATAACATTTAAATAGGAGTCAGTAAATAATTCAGAGATAATATGGACGTAATTATTTCTGATGAGTGTTTTGCTCAGAGGTTATATGGACATGGCAAAATATTTCTTAATTATTCTACTGGAGAATAATTATCGAAAAATAGTTCAGAGGTAATATGGACGTGACCGTTTTCATAAGATCGAGTTTGGACAGAGTTCAAACGAAGATAATTTTTAGAGGACCCATTATCCATGGCGTATTCAAGACTTTTGAAATACTGATAATAGTTAGACGGTTCTTTGAATCACATAAACATCATACTACACATTTACATGATTAAAGTTGGGTATCTGTGAACGCTGAAGGTTACCTATAATATTTCTTCAGGAACTTGCCGTTGATTGGCATCATAAGCAAGTCACCATCAGGCTTGGTTAGTCGATATGTACCGTTAGAATACACTGATTCTATAATAAAGGACCGTTCCATTTTGGCTGGAATTTTCCTTTTGTCTTGTGCGTTATGACCATTGGTCTTCTCACTGCAAAGACCAAATCACCAACTTGAAAGATTCTTTCCTTCACCTTTTTATTAAAGGCTATAAAAATGCGTGCTTGTTATAGCTCAATACGCTGTTGAGCTAATAAGCATTTTTCATCTAGCGCTTCCAGCTCTTGTAGTCGCAGATGGTAACTTTCTTCGGCACTCAACTCATTGGCTAAGGCTACTCGAAGAGAGGGAATCTGGATCTAGGAGAAGAACTACTACACTTTCATAAACCAGAGAGAATGACGTACTGCCTATTGGAGTCCGAACCGTTGTACGGTAGGCCTAGGGACATTCGCTGAGCTTCTCATTCCAATCGCGCTTGTTTGAAGACACGAATTTCTTGAGGAGTATGACGATAGTCTTGTTGAAAGCTTCTGCTAATCCATTTGCTACTGGATTGTAAGCGGTAGAGGCTACATTCTGGATTTGATTCTTATCGTAGAACTGATAGAATGTATGGCTCACAAATTATGGACCATTATCATAAATGATCCTGTGAGGTAGGCCGAATCGGTAGATGACGTGATGTTTGACGAAACTGATTACGTTTGATGTCTTTACTTCGATAAATGGCATAGCTTCCGTCCATTTGGAGAAGTAATCGGTTATAGCCAGGATAAACCGATGTCCTCTGGAGGATGGCGGGCTAATTGGGCCGATGACATCCATACACCAGGTTTCAAAAGGCCAAGATACTGCCGTCGGGTGTAGAAACTTCGAAGGTTGATGAATATAATTAGGGTGGAATTGACAAGCCCTACACTTCTTTGTATATTCAACAGCATCTGCTATCAGTGGGCCAATAATAATCTATTCGTCTGAGACGATCTTGTAATTTGGGGCCTGGTTGGTGTGTACCATAAATTTTGTCATGAGCCTCACGTAGTGCATATTTGGTTTCTGTGTCTGATAAACATCGTAACAGTAACCCATCGTAAGAACGTCGGTACAACATTTTGGTAGCTATATTATAGTAAAATCTGAGGGATCGTCGTTGGATAGACACTGCTTCCTTCGGGTCATCAGGGAGGATTCCGTAGACAGTATAGTCTATGAAAGAAATTCTTCAATTTTTGATGTAGACATTCATCTCTACTGCGTAGCTGTGATGAATATACAAGGCATCTTTCACACAGAATAACTCTCGACCAGACACTGTGATCGAATGTTGAGTATTGATAGGAACGGTCAAGAAAGCAGCCAGACCGGCTAAAGCATCTGCTTCTATATTCTGTAATCGAGGTATGTACTCGATGAATAATCCAACAAAGGTAGAAGCTGTTTGCCATTAAAATTGTTTTGATTGAAATTTTAATACAAACAGAACAGTGTTACAATGTAGGACTTAGATGTAGTCCTAGGAGTACACTTTTGTTTAAGCTGGGTCCTTAGTGCCAATGGAGCGAGTGGTAATGCGTTGACTCCGTTGACCGGCTGACGACGGTTATCGGTTTCTCTGAAGGTGTTGATTGCTCTGGGTGCTGGAGCTTGCTGAGAGGAGGAAGACGTTGAGTGTCTAGAACTGCCTCTCCGGTGATTCTCTGTTGTGGATTCTCTCTGTGTTGTGAGTCTCCTTTTTGTGTGTCCCCTGTATGTGAAGGAGATGATCCTTCTATTTATAGTTTTGCAGGCTGGCTACTCATGCGCGCATGCAGGATGCACCGGTGTGGGGACGCCACGTGGAGGTTGCTGATGGAGGCGCATGGATGCTGCGCCCTGATCGAGGGGAGAACTCTTCATACTGTTGTTGTGAGCCGGCACGTAGCAGAGAGAAGATCTTTCCGTTGCTGAAATCTTGGATGAGTTGAGTCAAAGGACACGTGTCGTCGACTCGTGGTTCGAAGATCTCGGATTTGGTGGAGAGGAGTGATCTGGTGGGCTGTGCCTTAGATTAGGCGCAGGAGGAGGCTGCGGCTCATAACCTTTAGGAGTTACAAACCATTTGGGCGCATGGCTTTGAGGCGCATGCAGGTGACTTTCTTTCTGTCTTTCGGGATCGAGAGCAGTCTGAGGCGCATGGCTTTTGAGGCGCATGCTGATTTGGACGCATGGCCATAGAGGCGTATAGCGATTTAGACGCATGGCCATAGAGGCGCATGCGGATGGCTGAGTGGCCACGTGGCAGTAGCCGTCGAAATAAAGTCATGATGATGCTGACGTTGTTGATGCTTCATTTTCTGAAAAAGCTGTCGACTGTTCAGACTTTGGGAGGCGTGCTGCCAACTCTGTCAGTTCAACATTTAATGTTGGTGACGTTCGATGGACAGCTGAGTGGGCGTGTCGGTTGGCGTTCCACTCGGTATAGAGATGTGTGGGGGCGCATCCTCTGTAATGCGCCGAGTACTGTAGGCGCGTCTGTGTGATGCGCCTGATACCGAAGGGCACGTCCGTGTGATGCGCTGTCCGGCTGGCGCATCGGATATGTCTTTTAATGATGCGGCTGTCTCGCTCTTCGAGTGCTATGAATAGCCGTTTGGCTGAATTCGAGGCGTCCGGTTCATCCATTTAATGTAAATTTATTGCACGGAATTCGGAGGGCCATCCACTTGGCGCGTGGGTTTGATCTGCCCGGCCTATAAATAGTGGCATGGAGAGAAGATTTGCTTTTCATTCCCTCACGTACTTCCAATATGAACTTGAACATGCGGTGTATTCTGTTGACGAAGTGCTCCCGAGGGTGAAGATGAGACGCTGTGTTGTCTTCGATGCACTTGAAGGTGACTGTTACATCCAAAAGACGGAGTCGAGGGCTTCCAAGGCAGGCGGAAGGTGCCTGTTGCATCCAAAGATAGGGATGCTCGGGTCTTGTCTCCGTTATTCGGGAAGAGCCGTAGATCGGAATGGCGGTGCTAGGCTTTCTCTTCCTTCAAAGTGGGTGTCGCCCACTCTGGTTGTGTTGAGAGCTTCCTTGTGCCATGATTTCGATCACGGTCTTCCTTGGGCTTTGGAAGCCTCCCCTGGCCACAGCTTTGCCGTGCTCCTCTCTTCCTTGGTTCCAGCCAGAGGGTTAAATGCTTTGTGGAAGCACTTATCCGGTGATCCTGGCTGGAAGAGCGGCGCATAACTGGGCTCTGCTCGGCCAGGTGAGCTTGGCTGGAAGAATTTGGCTGAAGGGATGCACATAGCTGGGCTGGATGCACATAGCTGGGCTGGATGCACATAGCTAGGCTGGATGCACATAACTGAGCTGCTGAAGAGATGGTGGGATACGCCTGGATGGAGGCGCATAGTGATGCTGCGCCTATCTGGAGACGCATGGTGGCCGTTGCGCTTATCTGAAGGCGCATAGTGGCTACTGCACTTATCTGAAGGCGCATGGTGGCCGCTGGCTGTAGACTTAGGATCTTTCCTTTGTAGAAATTCTCCTTTGTACAACCTTTTCTAGACATGTAATAGACTTTTATATATAAAATAAAAAGTCCTTCTTCAAATGTCTATACTTATTGACTTTGCTGTGAAGTTCTTCGTCTGAGTGCTAGCGCATGTAGTGTCTGGCGCATGGGCTTTCTGGTTGTGAAATTCCATGCTTCTACAAGACCCCCTTCAAAGTTTTCAAAACTTTTGAATAAGTTTTGGAATACTTTGAATAAGAAGCATGGAGGTCAGGGCGCATGATTTCTGGGCGCATGCCTGTTCGGCGCATGCTCTTCTCAGTTAATGATGATGGTGCCTCGGTAACCGAAAAGATTAAAGATGATCTTTTGGTTTTATTTGCTAGAACCCGAGGCGACGGCTGAGATCATACGTCATCTGTTCACGCGTGCGACCAAGCCCTATAAATAGGTAAGAGTTGGAGAGAGAAAGGGTTTTTCTTCTCTGTGCCTTTGCTTCTTTAGAGTTTCTTCTTCAAAACTCTAACTTCTCCTTCCTCGAGAGAATGGCTCCCAAGACTCCTTGCGGTGCTGCCGGCAAGGGGAAGGAGAAAGCGAAGGAGTCCGCCGATGAGGATGTACCTATCACTCTTGCGACTCTTGTCGACGTTCGTCCTGAGGTGACAGGTGGGTTTCGTCTCTGCTTTGGGCCCTGTGCCCTAACTGCCGACGCGTATAGACTTCGATCTTTGATGATGCCGAGGTTCTATCCTGCCGACGTGCATAGGTTTATACCTTTATCATGCACCGAGGTTTTAATGGCTGACGCGCATGGGTTTTATTCCCTGAAGATGCGCCGAAGCCTTTGCTGACGCGCATGGGCTCACGCTCTGATAATGTGCCGAAGCTCCAATGCCAACGCGCATGGGCTTACGCCCTGATGATGCGCCGAGACATGCTGACGCGCATGGGCCTATGCCCTGATGATGCGTCGAAGCAGATGCGCATGGGTTCATACCCTGGCAATGCGCCAGTCTGCTTGACATATTTTGTCTTTTTGCCTGACTTCCACTTTTGTTGTGCCAGTGTCGATGACGATCCCTTTGTTGAATGAGGTCCTCCTGGACGCTTCTCTTTGTCAGATGGGAGTTGATTTTGATGAGGCGGTGATCAACCCTGCAAAGGATGCTATCCTTCAGGACCAACCTCGTGAGAGGATGCTACAAATCCAGGTCCAGTTGCCGCTTTTCCTCCAGAGTATGATGGAGAGCGGTAAACTGAAGTCTGCTGATTCTGAAGGTGTGACTTTCTTAAAGCCTGCCTTTCTATTTGGCGACCGATTAGTCTCTTCCGAAGCGAAGATATTGAAGATCAGAGAAGACTGGTTCTTTGCTGCTAAGGGCATGATGTTATACATGCGGCAGGTTGACCGCCAGTTGCCACTGACAGCCTTTTATCGTCTAGCTTCGAAGAGAAGGATGGGTTGGGAACTTACTCCTTCTCAAGGAGGTGCCTTGGGGGGTTCCCTTTCGATTGACACCACCTCGAACCAGCGAGACACCTTGACCGCCTCACGAACCGGTTCTTCGTTCAATTACCGAGCTTTACGTCCCGGGAGCATCTATAGTGAAGTCCCAAATGACACGTTTCCCTTCAGTGCCCCGACTTTTGCAAATCTGACGTCGAAGGTCACGTATCCGACAGCTGGTTTTAGAGTCGAAGGTTGGTGTCACTACATCCCAAAGTGGGACGAGTTGACCTCCTGGGTGCTTTCCAGGTTCAAAGTTGAGCTTAAAGAGATAGGGCTGACTGCCGCCATTCGGGCCACACAGGCAGGCGTGGACCTCAATAAGCCGATGTTCCTTGCGCTCTTGGAGCTTTTCAACGCCCAGACTGGCAGCTTCTTTACTCCGGTGGGGGAGTTGGGATTGGCCCTTCATGAGATGTACGAAGTGTCCAAGCTTCCTTGGGGCTCGGAACCGTACGAGGAATATTTCCCATCAAATGAAGAGATCCAGGTCTTGGAAGATAAGGACCCGGAGATGATGGCCATTTTCAGGGAGGTGACGAGCCATCATTATCTGTTGCACCGGAGGGACAAGGGTAAGACCCAGCCTCACGTGACTGCTTGGAGGGACTATGTCTTCAGGCAGGATTTGGCAGATCCTTCGAGGATCCGGTTTGCGACTCCGCAGGGCTTGAAACCCGCGGAAGTGAGTTCTGAAATAACCCGGCTGGACGAGAGGACCCCGCATTCCAATGAGAGCGGTAAGGATACGTACAGCTGTTTCTGGCACTGCGCGCACCGGATGTCATCTAAGGCAGTATTGACGGCCTATTTGATGATATGGCTCCGGGATTGCATATTTGCAGGGGGATCCGGTGCCGTTGAGAGGGTACATCGGAATCTCATTTTGCCTGCAGTGAAGTTGGCCTTTGGACGACCTTTAGCTCTCCTCCCCGCGATGGTGTGCAACTTGTTGCACGGTTTGAGGTCTTTTGCTGACGATGTGATCCACGAGAAAGGTAATAATGACAACTTTCCCCGGGCCGAGCTGCCTTTCCATTATCTTATGGGGTGGCTGATCTTACATCATCCGAATGTGATGAGTCCTGGCCCTGAGGAGGACCATGTCGAAGGAGATACCTTCATTCGTCGCTTCTACAAGAGGAAGTGGTCTTACACTGGCGTCCCCGTTTGTAGGAGGGTTTTGTCCTTCCTTCAGGGGTGGGAAATCGTGAAGGTTGGCCCGATCTTCAAGAATTTCGAGGTCGACCAGGATTTGGTTGATTCTGGCGAGGATGCGGTTACTTTGCCGAAATGGAGTTTTCGTTGGTTGCAGAGTATCCGGCCTTCGCACCTGGTCTACCGTAATCAGAACAGATGTTATCTGGAACCGTACTTGCCAAGCCGATTTGCTCGTTAATTTGGCTACACTCAGCTAATGCTGCGGAATCCCAGTAGCAGTCTAGGCTTCATCGGGAGTTTGCTGGATGGAGCCCGGGGCTGGCAGTATTATAACGGTGGATGCACAAGCGTTAAGTTTACCACACCAGTTCGCAATCCTCGGCCGCCGATCTTATATCCGGCCGCCAAGCTGTATTGCACTATGAATACTATGTCTCCTGGTTATGACAGGGAGACTAGTTTCATCATTGGAACCCAGTTGGAGGCAACAACGAATATGTTGGTGGCAGCTCGGTCATATCGTCCGCCAGAATTGGCGGGGTATCGGGCTGCTGCTGTGGCACCAGTAAGCCGAAGGAGGTGGCAGGCTCTTCTGAGGAGCGCATTCCACCAATGATGATGTCTCCTGTGGAGAGGGTCCCGAAGATGTTCCCGCGTTTTTAGTATCTCCTGACTTTGAAGTCGCAACAACTTCTGGGATAGTATCATCTGCCGTGGAGGCCTTGGACGCTGAGGGTCTTACAGACTCGAGGCATCCTGATGATGAAGTGGATTGGAGTTCGTCGCCTTCTGGTGACGTCCCTCCAGCGTTGCAAGGGTCCGTTGCGGGGGCAGCAGAAGCAGTGAGAATAGAGGAGGGGTTGATTCCCCTCCTTGTCATGATGAAGGGAGGTCGGCTGAATCATTGCCAAATCCTTCCTTGGTTTCAACCATGGACATAGAGATGGCTACCGATCAGGTGGTAGCGACAGATTTGTCCCTGTAGAGGGACTTGAGAAGAATGAGACCCTTCTGCCGGTCTTGTCTCCTGGGGCTGGCCAGGAGATAAATGTTGATCTCCCCGTTTTGCCGGGGGAGGTAGCTGATGCTGATAGAACGTCGGGGGTAGAAGAGGTGGCCGTTGACGTCGGTGATTTCTCCGGGCTTGAGAAGGGTAAGGGTGTGGAACCCTCTGTTGCTCCTTCCACTTGGGGTACTATCACGACACATGTGCCGGCTCCTTCTGTTCCTTCGGCTCCTCGGGCTAGCAGTCTGGCCCCTATTGATGAAGAGCCTATTGCTGCCGAGGTTTAAACCTCTCAGATCGAGGTTGGCGGATCTTCCTCCGGTCCGCAGACTGCAGTAGCTCCCCCAACTCCTGCTATGACGCCACAGGTGCTGGCGGATGCCGACGAGTATGTAAAGTTCCTCATCGAGGGAGTGTACAAAATGCTGGAGAAAGGTGTATCTGCAGTGATGGATGGCAAGGGGAGCTTTGCGACGCAAAAGCTTTGGCAATGCCTTGTATCGAGCTGATCCGCATTCACCAAGGCCATGACCATATGGCCGAAATTCTGGAGGTTTCGGTGATTGAGCTGGACGAGCGGCTCGCGGAACTGCAGCGTATCCAACAAAATGACCTCTCTGTCTTGATAGATGCAGAGATAGGGAAGTTGATTGCTGAAATCGAGGCTTCCTATCGGCCGATGTGAGCAGTTGGGAGCGTGAAGTGGCTGGGACTGAGGCTGCGGCGGAGCAGTTGTCTCAATCTATGGAGAAGACGACGGAGAAGCGGGCTGCGGTGGATGCTAACATCGCAGAGGTTGATGCTCAGATGCGCCGTCTTGAAGACCAGCGGGCCCAACTTCAACTAGAAGCTGATCGTGTCCTGGCTGAACACGTGGCATTCAAGCAGAAGGAAGCGGCTCTTACTCAGCGGACCCTTGCTTTGGCTCAGCAGCGACGACAGCTTGATGAGAAGTATGAGAGTAAAACTTCCGCTGAGGCTGTCGGATTAATGCGTCAAGAAGCCGAGCTCCGAGTCCAGGCGACTGTGGAAACTCGTACTGCCGACCTGAGACGTCGAGTCAGAGAACTCTCATCCTACCCTGGAGAGGATCGGGGACTGTAGTTTCTCTTCTTTTTATGTGTTTTTGCAACTCTTGCTAGGGAAATAGCGTATTTCTGTACTCCCTTTTTTTTGAAAAATAAAGAAATACACTATCTCTTTTTTTTGTGATGTGTTCATTTTTGATCTCATGAACTTGATGATTTATGTGGACCTATTATCTTTTGTGCACCTTGGTTTTTAGGTACAGATAATAAGTTTGAAGGAACCAACATGTTTGCTCAGAGGTAATGTGGACATGGCAATCATTAGGTTCAAATGATAGAATCTTCCTACTCAGAGGTATTTATGGACGTGGTAGGAATGATCCTGGGGGATACGCTGAACAACTCAGAGGTAATGTGGACGTAGAAGTTCTGCGATCAATGTACAACAACACAGGAGTTGTTTGTACGTGATGTTTACTCAGAGGTAATGTGGACGTGGTAAACATGAAGGATAGCGTAAGCTCACGAAATGTAAGGTTCCGCTTTGTAGGATGTAGAGAGACAACTCAGAGGTAATGTGGACGTGGTTATCTTTCTACGGAAGGATGCCACGGAACAGCTGGGTTCCGGAAGCGTTTGATTTTGTAAAAAGAGGTTGTTTGGGGAAATACATGTCTTGGAGGATGTCAAGAATAGTACTTCTTTAGAAACTTGTCGTTGATGGGCATCATGAACAAGTCCCCATTGGGTTTGGCGAGGCGGTAAGCACCGTTTGAGTATACCGTCTCAATGATGAAGGGTCCTTCCCATTTAGGCTCGAACTTCCCTGGTGTCTTGTGAGTTAACACCATTGGCCTTCTGACTGCTAAAACCAGGTCGCCAACTTGGAAAGTTCTTTGCTTGACCTTCTTGTTGAAAGCCTGTGATATACGGGCTTGGTAAAGTTCGATGCGTTGTTGAGCTAGGAGACGCTTTTCGTCAAGTGCCTCCAGTTCCCGCAGACGACGACGTTGATTGTCTTCTTCTGTGAGTTTGTTTGTGATCGCTACTCGGAGTGAGGGGATCTGGATCTCGAGAGGCAGTACCGCTTCGCTCCCGTAGACCAGGGAGAATGGTGTGTTGCCTGTTGGGGTCCGTACCGTTGTGCGGTTGGCCCAAAGACATTCGCCGAGCTTTTTGTCCCAGTCGCGTTTGTTGGATGACACGACCTTTTGAGCAGCCTAACGATAGTTTTGTTGAACGCCTCGGCCAATCCGTTGCTGCCGGATTGTAGGCGGTTGAGGCCACGTTTTGAATGCGATTCTTGTCACAGAACCTGCTGAAAATGTGGCTGATGAACTGGGGACCATTGTCATGAATGATTCGCCCGGGTACTCCGAAACGGTAAATGATATGGTGTTTGATAAAGCTGACCACCCTGGAGCTTTTTACTTCCGCTAGTGGGACTGCTTCCGCCCATTTGGAGAAGTAATCGGTGATGGCCAGGATGAAACGATGTCCTCTTGATGAAGGAGGGGTGATTGGTCCTACAATGTCCATGCCCCAGGCTTCGAATGGCCAGGAGGCGACTGTAGGATGTAGAGATTCAGACGATGTATGTATGAAGTCTGCATGAAGTTGGCATGCATGGCACTTCTTAGCATATTCCACTGCGTCGGCGGCCATGGTTGGCCAGTAGTAGCCCATACGTCGCAGTCGATCTTGCAACTTAGGACCTGGTTGGTGAGCTCCGCAAGTTCCGTCATGAGCTTCTCGAAGAGCTTCGGCTGCTTCTTCGTTAGACAGGCATCGAAGGAGAAGCCCGTCGAAGGAGCGTCGGTACAGCGTTTTAGTGGCTGTATCGTAGTAGAATCGAAGAGAGCGTCTGCTGACTGAGACGGCTTCCTTCGGGTCTTTCGGAAGGATTTCGTAGACGGCGAAGTCGATGAACGGGAATCTCCAGTCTTGGATATTAACATCGGTGTTTGTCGGCACGGCGTGAGCCATTTGCAAACATAGGTTGTTTCTGGGACAAATCAAGTCTCGGCCAGTTACCGTGACATAGTGTTGAGTCCCAAGGGGCGCGGCCAATGAGGCTGCGAGGCCAGCCAGAGCGTCAGCCTCCAAGTTTTGTAGACGGGGTACATGTTCGATGAAGAACCCAGTGAAGGTTGAAATAATGTTCAATGCAACTTCATGGTAAGGGATCAAATCTTCATGGCGAACCTCGTATTGCCCCCGAATCTGGTTTACGACGAGTTTCGAGTCACCGTAGGCTTCCAGATGATCCACCCCCAGCTGTTGTACTAGCTGGAGTCCCATGACGAGTGCGTTGTACTCAGCAACATTGTTGGAGTACGGCTTCGAAAGAGAATATGCGCGTTGGATGACCAGCTGATCGGGGGAGACCAAGACTACCCCCACTCCTGCGATGATTTGGCCGTTGGGGCCCGTTCTTGAAGCGCCATCGAAGAACATCTGCCAAACGGGGCTTCCTTCAGTGACGTTTGATTCTTGGACTTCATCCGTGATGTCTTCATAGAGTTTTGAAGATTCTGGGATGGGGTGTGCAGCTAAAAAGTCAGCCAGAGCCTGACCCTTGACTGTCTTCTGCGGGACAAATACCATGTTGTATGGCGTTAGTAGGATCGCCCTATGTAGCCAGCCGGGAGTTTAATGACCCTGGCTTCGTCATGAGAACTCTGAGTGGATTGACTCGGGAGATGACGTGAATTGTCTGGCCCGAGACGTAATGACGAGTCTTCTGAATGGCAAACACCAAAGCCAAGCACTCCTTTTCAACGGGGTTGTACCAGTGTTCGGCCCCGATGAGAGTTCGACTGAGGTAGTAGATTGCTTGCTCGTAGCCTGCATCGCTGTTTTGAGCCAGTAAAGCGCCGAAGGAATGATCCATGGCACGGACGTAGAGGAGGAATGGTTTGCCGGCGACAGGTGCCACTAGGACTGGCGGGCTTGTCAAGTAAGCCTTGATGTCGTCGAAAGCCTTTTGGCACTCCTCTGTCCAGACGTAAGAGACTCCCTTCTTCATGAGCTGAGTAAAGGGTTGACATTTACCGGAGAGGTTTGCTATGAACCTCCGGATGTATGCCAGACGTCCCTGTAAGCCCCGAAGTTCTCGAAGGTTCTTCGGAGGGTCCATGTTGAGGATGGCTTTAGTCTTCTCGGGATCGACATGAATGCCTTTTGCCGTGATGACAAAGCCCAAGAATTTGCCGCTAGAAACCCCCAGAAAGGATTTAGCGGGGTTCATTTTGAGTTGATGCGCCCGCATGAGATCGAAGACCGTCTTCAGGTCCTGTAGGTGATCTCTTTTGAGGCGGCTCTTGACTGCGATGTCGTCAACATAGCATTCGACTGTCTTACGAAGATGTTGACGGAAGATGGTGCTCATAGCTCGCTGGTATGTCGCACCGGCGTTCTTCAAGCCGAAGGGCATTACTGTGTAGCAGAAAACACCCTTTGGAGTCCTGAATGACGTGTGTTTTACGTCATCGAGGAACATCTTGATTTGATTGTAGCCTGAATACCCGTCCATGAAGGACATGCGTTCAAAGCCACATGTGTTGTCGATCATTACATCGGCGATTGGGAGCGGGAATTCATCCTTCGGGCAAGCAGAGTTGAGATCCCTGAAGTCGATACAGACTCGTATCTTCCCGTTCTTCTTGGTGACAGGGACGACGTTGGCTACCCAGTCCGGGTGTTGTTCCTCACGGATGAAGCCACTGGTCAAGAGCTTGTCCACCTCCTGATCGATGGCATTCATGATGTTCGGGCGGAAGCGTCGCTGTTGTTGTTTGATAGGTTTGGCATCTGGTAAGATGTTCAACCTATGCATCGCGATCTGTGGATCGAGACCCGGCATGTCTTCGTAGCTCCAGGCGAAGACAGTAATATACTCTTTAACCAGTTGGACTAAAGATTCTCGGTCTTCTCCTTCTAAGCTTTTGCTGATAAAGATGGGTTTAGAAGAAGACCCATCCCCGAGGTCGATCTGCTCGACTTCGTCTTCGGTGGGAGGTTCTCGTAACTCAAAACGAGACTCCCATTGTTCTCCTAGGCGTTGAGCCCAGGGTTCCTCTTCGAAGGGTTCCGGCAGTTGGTCTTCGCCTTCATCTTTCTGAGGTTACGTCGATGTCATGTTAGCTGACAGCACTTTCCTGAAGACTGATCCGATACTGGTATCGGAATCCCACGTCGATGCTTCAGACGAGTGGGAATGTTCAATGTCTTCTGCGTCTGAACTCTCTGGAGTTGATGGCGGCATGACATAGCCTAACCCCCGTCGAGTCCGATTGGGCATCGAAAGCCGGACAGGGAGATGTCGACCCTTGCCGTAGTTTAGGCCTTTATTGCTTTTCAGGTCGTAGCCCATCTTTTGGATGATGCGCTTTGCCGTATCCGTGTACCGATAGACTTGTACTCTGCCGGTATCAGGTTCGGGCTCGATTGACGGGAGGTCCTGATGACGCTCGACTTTGCCTGAGATGATGGTGCCTTCGTCTCGGCTTCGTGGGGGGATTATGAAGACTCCTTGAGACGGGGCCACTCGATTATGGTGGACGGTCGTTATTTGTGTTTGCAACGACCGTAGAGCGTTGTCTAATGTATACATGGCATTCCAGTGTGGAAGACAAGAATAATTGAAAGACACTCTATTATTGATAAAGTGCAAGATTTTATCCCTTGGGATTACATTGTCTAAGGAGGGTGCGTCTACATCAGCAGAGATATATTCGCCAAGCTCCTCATCTGTAAGCACTGGGGCCGGATCAGGAGAGTCCTCCACCGCTCTGACTTTGGGGTCTGAGAGGGTTATGTGAGCCCTCTCCGGCATTTTAGATGACTGCGGCGGCTTGCCTTTAAGACGCACCTTGAGAGGTGCCTCGGTTGCGCCTCCGATGAGTGGCGCCTTCCCTTGTAATTTTACCACCAGGGGAGCCGCTGTTTGAGGTGGCTTTCCCTTGAGGCGTATCTTCAGGGGAGCTTCGTGAGTCGGTGCTTTCCCTGATAGCTTGATGCTCATTGGAGGTGCCTTCTGGGGAGGCTTGCCCTTCAATCGGATTTTCAAGGGGGCATCGGGAGTCATTTCGGGCTCCAAGTCCGGCTCTGTTGCCGTCTCTGCTTCATCATCGGCGTCGTTGGCTTCCTCCTCGTCAAGTGGCTTGTACAAGTCGGAATCGGTGAAGTAGGCCTCAATCCCTTTGAAGGGATCGATATCTGCAAACTCCGTCCGGATGACGCCGTTGGTGAATACATATTTCATGCATTGGTGGAGCGTGGAGGGCACCACCATGTACTCATGTAACCATGGTCGTCCGAGTAAGATGTTGTAGTTGACCTCGGCATCCACCACATAACAAGTTACCTCAGTTTTGAGGCTGCCGATGTGACACTTCAGCCGGATCTTGCCCAGTGGCTCGCTCTTGCTAGCGTTGAAGCCACTGATGGTCGTATTGGAGGGCGCCAGCCGGTACATTGGGATCCCCAGCTTTGATAGCAGTACCTTTGGAATGATGCTTAGGGAAGACCCCGGATCGATCTGAATCTTGTTCACCTTTACCGAACCGACGTACCCTGTGTAATACAACGGTCGGTTATGTCGGTGATGCTTGAGCAGCATGTCTTGTTGGGTGAAAGTTATGTTTGGGATAACTTCATCCGCACAATGACAGTGTGCACAAGTAGTTGGGAGGTCTTCAGGCTGCTTAATTTGACTGAGAAAGGATTCGGCATCCTTCAGAGCTTCGCAGAGAGCTTCTCGGGAGTCCTTGGAGAGACGCAGGAGCTCGAACAAAGACAAGCGTGCAGGAGTACTGGCCAGTTGTGCCAGAATGTCAAAATTGTGGGGCTTGGCTAGCCCCGAAGCATTTTCTTTCCGTAGAGGTCTGTCGAAACGGGCCTCCACTTGCTTTTGTTTATTGGCTGCTGAGGGTTTGGATGGACCCTCCTCAGGGATGGTGCCAGGAGGCATCACTTCGGCGGCAGCTTCACCGGGCTGGGAGTTCTGTTGTGCACGCGTCTGCACAGGAAGCGCCTCTTCCGTTGAAGAAGAGACCGTGCGGCAAGACTTGATCTTCCTGCCTTTTGCTTTGGAGGTAGGGCGTACCTCCGGTTGAGTTACTCGGAGATGAGGTCGGGGTGAACCCAGAGGACCTCTCCTCGAGATGTGGTGAGTGGGACAAGTCCACTCACATTGTCACGGGTGGGTGGCAAGTTCACCACCTCTATTGTCGCCTTAGGGATGGGGACGATGCCATCTTGTGTGGTAGTCGGCGGCAAGGTGCCGAACTGAAGTGACACCACATTAGCTGACACCGTCTTCTCTTCGTAGTCGACGGAGATTACATCCGCATTGATCATACGCTGGATGTAATTTTTGAGGACGTAGCAGTCCTTGGTCGGGTGTCCGACAAACCGATGGTAGTGACAGTACCTCGGGTTGTCCACTTTCCCGACTTCATCGGGCCGCTTCGGGTCCGGAAGCTTGATCTTGTCACCCTGCTTCAGTATCTCAAAGAGTTGCAGGGTGTCGTCATCATTGAATGAATAAACCTCCTTGGGTCTCGGTGCCAGTGGAGGCTTTTGAGTAGGCACAGATGCGCCCTTCGAGGCATTAACAGTCAATGCCTGTTTCCCCTTTGTTTCTCGTCCGGAGTTGTTGATTGCAGACTTTTTCCCCTTATCGTCAAAGACGGGAAAGCTAACACCCAGAAGACGTGTATTGGCCGCCTTCTTCTCTGCAGCTTCAGCTTCGATGATTAGGGAGCTCCAGTCGGGAGGGGGAGTAGAGTTAAGCCAGAGCTTTACTGCAGGTAGCATGTTCATACTACAAGCGGAGAGAAGCGCATGCTCTGGCATGCCTGGAGGTAGCCTGAAGCAGGCCTGACGGAAGCGTTCGATGAATGTCCGAACCGTTTCCTTGTCCTTCTGGCGTATCTCAATGAGAGACGCCATCGTCATGTCCTTCCCACCGTCGTAGAAGCGGTCGAGGAAGAGGCGTGTCAGGTCATCGAAGGACGATATGGAATTATCGGGGAGGCTGCAGTACCAGTCATACGCCACCCCTTTCAGGGCCCCAACAAAGATGCTGGTGAGGAGCGCGTCCTCCTTCGAAGATGCCCTGTCTGCGACTGGAAGTACGTCAGGTACCGTCGTGGAGAGTCCTTCCCGTCATACAGCGTGAGTGTTTGTGGTTTATACTTTGGGGGATAAACCACCTTGTTCCACTCAAGGGGATAAGGCTGGGGAATGCCCATCTTCTGGCGCTCCTCCTGCCTGTTCTTGGACTCGAAGCGCTCCCGCAGATCTTTGATCATTTCGACCACGTCCTCCGTGGAGCTAGGAGTCGGGGAAGGAGGTACCACCCTGGAGTGGAGCGTTTGAGGGCTCCGACGTCCGGGGTGCTTCTGTGTCTGAGGGTGTCCGTTGGAGGGGCACACTCGACTCTCCATTGGCTCCTGGGTCGGGACCATTTGAAGGTGTCCTGATCAAGGCCGACCGCATCTCAAACACTGCTTGAGTCAGTGCTTGCATTGAGGCAGAGAGGGTTTTGAGTCGTCCCTCTAGCGAGTCTATGCGCTGGACAATGTCCTGTGGCGGCGCATCAGTCTCAAGATCACCCCCGGTCATGTATACTGTCATGACATGGCCGGAAGTGGCTGGATTAGTTGAGGCTTCACTCTCAGCCTCGCTCTTATATGGGGGAGTCACTTCTCCTGGTGTTTGGCCACCCCCAGCCACATTCTGGAGTTCGTCTTCGACAGGCGCATCTGCAAGGGCCTGACTGCCCTCAGATCTGTCTTGAAGGGCCTCTTCGTTTCCAGCACTACCCCCGGCGGTGTCCTGGAGGACATCGTCATTTTGAGGGGCTTCAGGGAGGCCATCTTCGCCTTGATGAAGATCCGCCGCAGCTGTGCTTTGGACATCTTCGTCTTCGGAAGGAGGCCCGACAAGGGTCTGGCTACCCCCAGCTTCCTCCAAGAACTTCTTCCTCGACCGAGTGCCTTCGAACACTCCAGAGGTCGAGACAGCTGCCTTGGTTTTCCTCGGCTGGCTTTTGGATGAAGACGAGGAATTGGCAGTCGTCTTCCGGACAGATGAGGAGTTGGAGATCACGTTGCATGAAGCAACCTTTGGCTCCTCTTCTGCTGACACCTTCGTCCCAAGGCGATGTCGGAGGGGTGTCGATGATTGTAGTCGTTGGAAGACCGACTGCTTTGGCGGTACTGCCGACTTGCAACAGCAGTTGATGGTGACCACTGCACAAGTGTGCCCCGTGAGAGGCGCATCGTGCTTGTTGGTCAACTCCTCTGACCGACGCTTGTGAGTGATCACGTTGCGCAGGTCGTTGGAGGAGAGTGCTACCCTCACACCCCTCTCAGGCGCATGGCAGGGCCAAGCGCCGGAGTGGTCGGGTGAGTGCTGCGCCCCCTGATCTAATACCAAGCAGGCATCACGATCAGTAGTGGGGGAACCACAGCATTTGAAGTGACTTGAACGGACCTCAAACGCACAACCAGAGGAGGCGCAGGAGTTCAAGACCACTGAGTTTGCCTCTCTCGGCTTGGTTGTGCACGCAGTGAATGCGCCCAAGCGAGATGAGGACTTTGAAGGTCGACTCGTTGTTGGTGCAGAAGCACTTGAGTCAACCTTGTACAGCTTGCCATCGGCAGCATGCGTGATTGTAAGCGCGTGCCTCTGGCCGGCTGCTGGCATAGCACGTTTGTGGCGCATGGCCCGTGCCGCCTTGGATTTCTTCGTACCAGCCCGCTGGGGCGCATAGTACTCAGCATCCAAATTCTTCTCGCCATTACAGCGAGTGAGTCTGTCAAAGACAGAGGCTCTTTGTGGCGCATCAGAAGTGATGTACGGGGCATTGGCTGCGCCCCTGCTCCATCGACGTATCTTCCTCGCCTGAGAGGAAGATGGCTGGGGAACGTGGTCAGCCGCACGCTTTCCCGAGAGATGCGCTGCATCAGCGGGCGCACCTTGACTGCTGAGGACGTCAGCAGGAAGGGAAGGCTGGACGGGCGCATCCCCTTCAACGGTGGTGCCCGAGGCGTCGATTTTGCGCACCCAGACTGCGCGGGTCTTCTTCGGCTTCGACAGCCGCTTCGAAGGACTCGCACTTCCTTCAGAAATGAACTCCTCGTACGCCTGTTGATTGAGGTGCACTACCAGCGTCTTGTGGGAGGAGCCCACCTTCACGTCGTCGGCCTGTGACATGACTTTCTCGGTAGAGGAGAAAGAAGTCCCCAGCAGAGTCGCCAGCTTGTTTGCCATTAAAATTGTTTTGATTGAAATTTTAATACAAACAGAACAGTGTTACAATATAGGACTTAGATGTAGTCCTAGGAGTACACTTTTGTTTAAGCTGGGTCCTTAGTGCCAATGGAGCGAGTGGTAATACGTTGACTCCGTTGACCGGCTGACGACGGTTATCGGTTCTCTGAAGGTGTTGATTGCTCTGGGTGCTGGAGCTTGCTGAGAGGAGGAAGACGTTGAGTGTCTAGAACTGCCTCTCCGGTGATTCTCTGTTGTGGATTCTCTCTGTGTTGTGAGTCTCCTTTTTGTGTGTCCCCTGTGTGTGAAGGAGATGATCCTTCTATTTATAGTTTTGCAGGCTGGCTGCTCATGCGCGCATGCAGGATGCGTCGGTGTGGGGATGCCACGTGGAGGTTGCTGATGGAGGCGCATGGATGCTGTGCCCTGATCGAGGGGGAGAACTCTTCATACTGCTGTTGTGAGCCGGCACGTAGCAGAGAGAAGATCTTTCCGTTGCTGAAATCTTGGATGAGTTGAGTCAAAGGACACGTGTCGTCGACTCGTGGTTCGAAGATCTCAGATTTGGTGGAGAGGAGTGATCTGGTGGGCTGCACCTTGGATTGGGCGCAGGAGGAGGCTGCGGCTCATAACCTTTAGGAGTTACAAACCATTTGGGGCGTATGGCTTTTGAAGCGCATGCAGGCGACTTTCTTTTTGTCTTTCGGAATCAGAGAGCAGTCTGAGGCGCATGGCTTTTGAGGCGCATGCTGATTTGGACGCATGGCCATAGAGGCGCATGGCGATTTGGACGCATGGCCATAGAGGCGCATGCGGATGGCTGAGTGGCCACGTGGCAGTAGCCGTCGAAATAAAGTCATGATGATGCTGACGTTGTTGACGCTTCGTTTTCTGAAAAAGCTGTCGACTGTTCAGACTTTGGGAGGCGTGCTGCCAACTCTGTCAGTTCAACATTTAATATTGGTGACGTTCGATGGACAGCTGAGTGGGCACGTCGGTTGGCGTTCCACTCGGTATGGAAATGTGTAGGGGCGCATCCTCTGTAATGCGTCGAGTACTGTAGGGCGCGTCTGTGTGATGCGCCTGATGCCGAAGGGCGCGTCCGTGTGATGCGCTGTCCGGCTGGCGCATCGGACATGTCTTTTAATGATGTGGCTGTCTCGCTCTTCGAGTGCTATGAATAGCCGTTTGGCTGAATTCGAGGCGTCCGGTTCATCCATTTAATGTAAATTCATTGCACGGAATTCGGAGGGCCATCTACTTGGCGCGTGGGTTTGATCTGCCCGGCCTATAAATAGTGGCATGGAGAGAAGATTTGCTTCTCATTCCCTCACGTACTTCCAATATGAACTTGAACATGCGGGTGCATTCTGTTGACGAAGTGCTCCCGAGGGTGAAGATGAGACGCTGTGTTGTCTTCGATGCACTTGAAGGTGACTGTTACATCCAAAAGACGGAGTCGAGGGCTTCCGAGGCAGGCGGAAGGTGCCTGTTGCATCCAAAGATAGGGATGCTCGGGTCTTGTCTTCGTTATTCGGGAAGAGCCGTAGATCGGAATGGCGGTGCTAGGCTTTCTCTTCCTTCAAAGTGGGTGTCGCCCACTCTGGTTGTGTTGAGAGCTTCCTTGTGCCATGATTTCGATCACGATCTTCCTTGGGCTTTGGAAGCCTCCCCTGGCCACAGCTTTGCCGTGCTCCTCTCTTCCTTGGTTCCAGCCAGAGGGTTAAATGCTTTGTGGAAGCACTTATCTGGTGATCCTGGCTGGAAGAGCGGCGCATAACTGGGCTCTACTCGGCCAGGTGAGCTTGGCTGGAAGAATTTGGCTGAAGGGATGCACATAGCTGGGCTGGATGCACATAGCTGGGCTGGATGCACATAGCTGGGCTGGATGCACATAACTGAGCTGCTGAAGAGATGGCGGGATGCGCCTGGATGGAGGCGCATAGTGATGTTGCGCCTATCTGGAGACGCATGGTGGCCGCTGCGCTTATCTGAAGGCGCATGGTGGCCGCTGCGCTTATCTGAAGGCGCATGGTGGCCGCTGGCTGTAGACTTAGGATCTTTCCTTTGTAGAAATTCTCCTTTGTACAACCTTTTCTAGACATGTAATAGACTTTTATATATAAAATGAAAAGTCCTTCTTCAAATGTCTATACTTATTGACTTTGCTGTGAAGTTCTTCGTCTGAGTGCTAGCGCATGTAGTGTCTGGCACATGGGCTTTCTGGTTGTGAAATTCTATGCTTCTACAGAAGCCAACTCGATCGTCGCTTTGTGATATAGGATGAGATCTTTATGACGAAATTCATAATCTCCTCGAACCTGACTAACTATTAGCTTAGAATCACCATAAGCTTCAAGATAGTCAACTTCCAATTTTTTTTCCAGTTGATGGTCAATCAGTAGGGTGTTATATTCGGCCACATTATTGGTTCAAGGCTCCATGAGAGAATACGCACGATGTATAACCAAATGATCGGGTAAAATAAGCACGATCCCTACTCCAGCTAGAATATTTCCTTTAGGCCCTGTTCTTAATGCACCGTCAAAGATCATTCGCCAAATAGGGGTTTTCTCAATTATAGTGTTAGACTCAACCACTTCATCTGGGATTTCATCATAGAGTTTGGAAGATTCTGGCACTAGATGAGCTGCTAAGAAGTCAGCTAATGCTTGGCCTTTAACTGCCTTTTGAGGAACGAATAACATATCATATGGAGTCAACAGCATTGCCCATGTAGCTAAACGGGAATTAAGAGAACCCAGTTTAGTCATGAGTATTCTGAGAGGATTGACTCTAGATATGATATGGATAGTTTGTCCAGACACATAGTGACATGTCTTCTGGATAACAAATACCAGCGCAAGATATTCCTTTTCCACAGGTGTGTATCTGTGTTCGGTACCGACCATCATGTGCCTGAGGTAATAGATTGCCTGCTCATGACCGCCTTCATTCTTCTGAGCTAATAGGGCACCAAGAGAATGATCCATAGCACGAACATATAATAAGAAAGGCTTTTCGACTATCGGAGCCATCAACATTGGGGGGCTTGTGAGATACTTTTGATGTCGTCAAATGCGCGTCGACATTGTTCAGTCCAGACGAAAAATACTCCTTTCTTCATGAGTTGAGTAAACGGTTGACACCTTCCAGAAAGATTTGAAATGAATCGTTTGATATAGGCTAACCTTCCTTGGAGTCCGCATAGCTCTTTGAGATTTCTTGGAGGACGTATATCGATGATAGCTTTAACCTTCTCCGGGTCAAGATGTATACCCTTGAAGTTATAACAAAACCAAGAAACTTGTCGCTGGAGACTCCCAGAAAAGATTTGGTTGGATTCATCTTGAGTTGGTGTGTACGCATCAGTTCGAACACCGTTCTCAAATCTTGGTGGTGGTTGTCCTTGAGATGACTTTTAACGATAATATCATCTACATAGCATTCTACTATTTTGTGCAAATAATCGCAAAAAATTGTGTTTATAGCTCGCTGGTATGTTGCACCCGTATTTTTCAATCCGAAGGGCATCATCATATAGCAGTATACCCCCAACGGTGTTCGAAAAGATGTGTGTTTCTCATCATCGGGAACATCTTGATCTAGTTGTAGCCTGAGAACCCATCCATGAAGGACATTCACTCAAAGCCATAAGTATTATCGATCACTACGTCGGTGATCGGTAGAGAGAACTCATCTTTTGGGCATGCATAGTTCACAGTAATCGATACAGACTCGAACTTTACCATTCTTTTTCATGATCGGAACAATATTAGTGACCCAGTTAGGATGTTATTCTTCGCGAATAAAACCACTTGAAATAAGCTTTTTGACTTCACTCTCGATGGCCTCCATGATATCTGGTCGGAACCGCCGTTGCTGCTGCTTCACTGGCTTAGCTTTAGACAAGATATTTAGGCGGTACATAGCAACTTTAAGGTCTAAGTCTAGCATGTCTTCATAGCTCCATGCAAAGACGTGAGTATATTCTCTTATAAGCTGTATAAGAGATTGTCGTTCTTCACCAGACAGACTTTTGCTGATAAAGATTGGTTTAAGAGATGATTCATCTCCTAAATTATTTAGACGACTTTGTCTTCAGTAGGTGGTTTACGTTGTTCGAAACGTAACTCTCACCTGGTGTCCATCTTTGGGCCTATTGTTCGAGCTCGATTGATTGGACATCTTCTGTAATTTGGTCAACTGACACCATGTTGACGGATAGAGTTGCTTTGAACATGTCTCCAATGCTGGAGTTTGAATCCCAGAGGCAGGAATCAGAAGAATGAGAACAATGATCAACTTCAACATCTGATCCTTCAGGAGTTGTTGGAGGAGTAACGTAACCCAAACCAACATCGTTTCATTGATAATAGTTCTCAGGTTTGTCGGGAGGAGCAAAGTGACGTATTGACAATCGTCGTCCTTTACCGTGGTTTAGTCCTTGGTCACTTTTTATATCATATCCCATGTTCTGGATGATATTCTTGGCCTGCCAACTATATCGATAAAACTGCATTGTACCTGAATCATAGTCATCTTCGGCGTTATAATTGGGAGTAGTAAAGTCTTGAACGAACTTTCTTTCGCCAATTTCGACCGAAGATATTAGTTCTTCACCCTTCTTTCTTGCTGGAACGATGAGTAGTAGATATCCTCTGGCCAGACTGTTTCTCGCAGACGGGTGTCATGACCGGCATACAAAGATTTGGTCTTATGCCATGCTCTAAGGCATATAATGTCTACGTACTGGTTTATAGACTGGTAGACATCAGACTAATTCAAAGATAAACCTTTACTTAGAAAATATTCAAGTTTTTCTTCAGGGATAACATCATCCACTGAACGTACATTATTTTGAGTATTGATATACTCATTAAGGGCGTCATCATCCGGGACGACAGGAATCACAGACTTGGTCAAGTTCACTACGTAGGGTACTCATTAGGATTGGAAGGATGGGCTTCAGCAGGTTTCACCCAAGTTGTATTACGGAGAGTGATGGTCAATGGTGCAGCAACATCAAGATGTTTCTTTTTGACCCGGATTGTGAGAGGCTTTGAAGTACTTTATGGAGTAGTACGTCCTTTGACTCGGATAACCAGGGGACTGTCACTAGCGGATGAATTAACTTCAGCTTCATCGTCAGCTTCGTTGCCATCATTCTTGGGAGGCTGTGATTGATAGAGTACCGAATCTCCATAGTAGGCTTCAATATCCTTGAAAGGATCGACATCGAAAAATTCTGTCTTTACGATGCCATCACAGTTGACATACTTAAAATACTGGTGAAAGGTAGAAGGAACAATCATGTTGTCGTGTATCCACGGACGTCCTAACAAGACATTGTAGGACATATTGGCATCGATTACATAGCAAGCAACCTCTGTTCGGAGATCACCAATCTGGCACTTGAGATGGATCTTGCCCAGAGGGTGACTTCTTCCAGCATTGAAAGCCATGATAGTTGTATTGGTTGCAGACAGCTTGTGCAAAAGGATCCCTAGAATTTAGAGTAAACTTCTAGGGATGATGCTGAAGGAGAAACTTGGATCGATATGCATCTGATCCACCATAATCGCCCTGATATATCCTGTATAGTACAAAGATCTATCTTGACGATTATTTTTGAGTAGCATGTTCTCTTGTGAAAAGGTGATGTTGAAAACCACTTCCATAGTGCTATGGTAATGAGGACAATAGACCGGATCTTCAGCGGGAGCTTTGACTTCAGCGAGGTAAGAGTCGACATGTAGTAATGCCTCACTTAAACTTTACGCGTCTCTTTGGAGAGCCACAATAAAAATCTGGCAGGTGTATTGGCCAGTTGTGCCAGTATGTCAAAGTTGTAAGGCCGATCCATGCCTTCGGGAGCTGGTGACTTCAAAGATTTGTCAAATTGCGTCTCCTTCTGCTGCTTGCTTTGTCGGCAGTTGAGGACTTAGATGGACCAGCTTTGGAACTTGTGGGGGCAGCATGAGCTTGAGAAGGCATTACGTCATCTTGTACGGGGTCATAAGTCCGCAGGTAAGTCTTGCCGGATCGTGTCTCACCAGATAGGACTTCATAAATAGAAGAAGACATCATATGGCATGGCTTGTATTTCTTGCCCCTCTTTGCTTTGGAAGACACTACCCCCTACTTCATTTTTTGCACAAGGTCGGGATGGACCCACATAATCTTACTACGCTCCGTCGTGAGTGACACCAGAGTTGATGTTGAATTGCGAGCTGACGGCAGATTGACGATTTCTATTATTGCCTTGGGAATTGGAACTATGCCGTCTGGAACTTCTGTGGAAGAAAAGTCACCAAATTGAAGAGAGATCACGTTAGAAGACACGACCTTGTCTTCAGCTTCGAGGTTGATAACTTAGCTGTCGATGAGCTGTTGTATCTTTCTCTTCATGACGATGCAATCCTTGGTAGAATGGTACACGTACTAATGATAGAGATAGTACTTGGGGTCGCTGAGTCGGCTTGTCTCTTTAGGACGTCATGGTGGAGGCAATACTAGTTTATTATCCTTTATCAACGTATTGAAAATGGTAATAACGTCATCCTCGTCAAAGGAAAAAGTCTCTTTGGGTCTGTCAGGAGCATTCTGAGAATTGGAAGCTCCCTTAGAAGTGTCAACCTTCAAGACTTCTTTTCCTTTACCCCCACGGATAGGGATAGTTTGGGGTGTTTACCTTTGTCTTCAGATTTGGGGTCTTCAACCCCTAGTTCCAGATTAGGAACGTCATTTTCAGTAGCATCAGCGGCTCCAATAAAAGTGGGCTATGTATCATACTTATGTATACCCAGACAGAACTTTACTGTAGGAAGGAATTTATGCCGACAAGTATCCATAAGCTCCGAGTCTGGTATACCGAAGGGCATCTTCAAGGCTAGTCGCCTAAAGCGTTCGATAAAAGCAATAACACTCTCACTTTTCCTCTGCTTGGTCTCGATGAGGGTGGACGTACTAACATGCATGCTACTCTCGTAAAACCTATTGAGGAATAGCCTCTCCAAGTCTTTGAAGGAGTTAATGCAATCGTCAGACAGACTACAGAACCATTCAAAAGCTACTCCCTGCAAGGTGCTGATAAATAGCTTTGATAAGAACGTATTATCTCTTGGTAAGTGCAGCGTCTGTGTTTGAAGTATGTCATGTGTTGGCGAGAAAAAGTCATCCTGTCAAATGAATTTAGCATCAATGGCTTGTAGTTAGGAGGACAAGTGGCATTCTCCTATTCAGGAGGATAAGGTTGAGATATCCCCATCTTCTGAAGCTCGTCTTTGTGTGAGATGGTATCAAAACGGGCGACAAGAGAATCAATTGCATCCTACTGATTGAGCAGATGTTAAGAAATACGGCTGTACGGTTGTCAAGTGCTGTCGACGAAGGACCACTAGCATTTACGAGATTTGGAGGATGTGCAACGGAATGGTACTCCTTTTGTAGTGAAGGAGGGTTGTTAATATAAATCGGACTAGTGTGTGATTAGATGTTTGGTTGAAGTGGGGGAGCAACACCAGCAGTTTGGACAACCATGATGCTGGTAAGCATGTCAGTGATCTTGGCAAATGCCATTTCAAGATTCTCCAGCCGCTTGTTGGTTTGATTATTGGCTTCTTCAGGTCTCTCTCCATCCGTCATGTACGCCGATAGCACGCAAGGATGAATAGTATAGTTAGTGCTGATATTGTCTGTCTCAGAGTTGAGGAGGCCTTCATCTTCAGGCAGGGGAAGTAGATAGTCACCGTCAGACTCGAAGAGATCATCGTCATCTGGAAGGCTACCCCCGGCGTAGAGGTCGTCTACTTCAGACTCTGAAGGAATGCTACCCCCAGCTTGAAGTTCTGAGGGAACACCACCCCCAGCTTGAGAGTCCTCGCCATCTATCAGGGATTTTGTCCTTGACCGAGTACCCATATAGACTCCTTCAGATGTAACAGCTCGCTGACTGTTTGCTGGCAGACTTCTTCTTCTTCTGTTCGCAAAACTGGAAGAAAAGGTTGGATTAGTGATCCACTTTCTTTGATTGGGGCTTTCATAAGGAGGCCCCTATGAAGCCATGTCAGATGAACACATAGTGGCATTTCATCATCAGAACGTTGCAGTCGTCGAAACATGGTCTGCCTTGGAGGAACTTTCGTTGTTTTGGAGCAACAACAGTTGATGACAATACTAGTACACGGGTGTTCCGATAGAGGCACCTCATGAGTAGTAATGATCTCCCTCGCTTTACGCTTGTGAGTTATCATGATGCGTAAATCGGCAGAAGGGAGCTTCGCCTTAGAACCCATTTCACATGCATTGCCAAGCTTTGTATATGGGTTTGTAAGGGAAGTTGGCACATCCGGACTTAGTTCGTGTGCAGGGGCAATCCCCACACCTAAGTTCCATGATGACCTTGAAGACAGCCCCGTGCTATACGCGTTGGGGTCTGCTTTTTTGCTGTGGGTGCAAAGGCCCTAGGGCATGCCTTTGGGCGCATGCTTTCCAAGAAATCTGGCAGCACCCTTGGCCTTCCTAGCTGTCGCATAGAAGGGGTCAGTAGAACCTGGGCGCATGGGTGCAGAAAGTCTATAGAAGACAGAAGCCATCTGACCAGAATTATGCGCCTACATGCTCCTTTGGGCGCATGGCACTGGTCGTATACTTTGGAAAACATCGAAATTTTTTCCTAGTTTTGCCTTCTTTGTTTGCAAGCTTCGCTGAGTTTGCCCAGAGTATCGAGCACTTCGATTCTTGGCATCGTAGTATTTTCCTTTGTCGAGTCTCGAGTGTTGAACACTCTGTTGTTAGTTGTTCAGAAGAGGAGTCGCCGGACGAGTAGAGCCCTGAATAGCATACGCCTTCTTCGCATCAGGAGCCTCTTTGGCAGAGCTATGCACCCACAGAAGGCCTATATGCCCACATGACAGAGTTCTTCGGTTGCACATCTTCTACAACACTGGTAGGATATGCGACACGAGCCTTCGAAAGCCAAGTCTTGCGAGACTTGTTCGGCTTCACTGATTTTGAGGGAGTAGAGCCATCCCTCGAGAGCAACTCTTCGAACGCTTGTTGATCGAACTTTACGATCAGCATCTTCTGAGTGCTCCCCACCTTAGCAGTATTAGATTGCGTCACCACCTTCTCGTCAGAGGAAAAGGTAGTCCCCAACAGAGTTGCTATTTTTGTAGACACTTACAAAAAGAGAAGAATCACTATCTTTTCTTATTAGCACAAGGCACTACAAATCAAGTACACCTGAGAGATCCTGTACCGAGAATTTTCAAGTACAAAAAGAAATCTGGAAAATGGGATGATGGAGATCGAGCTACAATTGCTCCTTTACTCTGTTGACACTCTGATTTATAAAAGTGTGAGAAAACCTAAAAAAATTGCTAACTCTCGCTCGCTCACTGGCAAGAAGGGCAGCAATTTGGCTCTAAAATGCTCAATGTTCTGTCCATTTGAAGAGACATATGTCCTCTATTTATAGTCGTTTTACACTGAAACGACTATTATGCGCACACAGGTAGAAAATACACTGATTTTACTGTGGGCACATAATGTCCCTTTGGGTGCATAGGACGTAGGCGCATAAAGACTGCATGATCATGGGTAGATCGTGGCCACATGTTTCGATGCACGACTGCTCGTGGAGACTGACGTGGCCGCATGCCTCGGCCCATGATTGATCGTGGATGTTGACCGGGTCGTAGGATCATTTCTGCCTTGGGCACATAGTGCTGGGAGCAGACTATGCGCCCACACTTGGGCGTATGATTAGTATATGAAGCAGTTTTCTGTGGACGC
>JANAVB010006610.1:0-35324 GCA_029216955.1 Iris pallida | reverse complement strand
CTGAGACCAAGCAAATCTTGAGTCCGCAATTTCCACCAAAGTTTCACACTAAACGCATCGAAAACTCCTTGAGTCTCCTGACTCCGAGCCCCCTTCTTCAGGAGGACGAGCAATCTGATTCCAACCGATCCAGGCATACTTCCGATTCCCATCCTTCGAACCCCCAGTAATTCGCTAAACATAGCTTCAATTTGGGGGGACACTCATGGGAGGATTACTGGCTGCTAGACAAAAATAGGATGGAAACAACTGATTGATTAGAATCAGCTTACCCCCCAGAGAAAAAGTCTGTTGCCACCCCACGAGCCGGCTATGAACTTTCTCCTTGAGCTCTTCGAACGCCCAATTTCTTCTACCATTCAGTAGAGGGCACCCCAGATAGTAATTGGGGGATGTTTGATCTGATAACCAGTCAGCAAGCTCAACGTATTGGCCCTGTCTTCTGAGAAATCCGATGTAACACAGATCGCCGATTTTGCTGAATTGACAAGCTGTCCAGACTTGCTCATGTTGGCCATAAATATAAAGAACAGAACAATTATCAGGACCGGACTTTACTACACGTTACAACTCGCTTGTACAAAGAAAGCCTAGGAACAAAAACCTAATACAGCATCTAAGTACAATTATTTATTTTAGATCTGGGGGGTGACGATGAGGCTCAGGAAGGCGACGATGCCCTGTCTTACTCCTTGGACGATCGGTATGCAGCCTTGGCTCCTTATGAAAAGATGGTTGGCGTCGATGAAAAAATGCTCTTCTTGCTCCTCTGTTGCTCCTCTGGCTTCTCTCCCTCTCTGTGTATTCCTCTCTGACTATGGGAAAAGTCTCTCTGTATAATATTTTCCTCTCTGATATTGTATATTGTATCATCTCGCAAGGAATGGCACCCTGCTATTTATAATAGTTAGGATGATCATTAGGGTTGCCAATGATTAGCTCTTGGAGATGACGACAGCTTGGGGATTGTCAATCCAGGCCATTCGTTTTAATTATGATGAATCTGGCTATTAGGTGTAGAATACACCAAATCCCATGAGCAATTAATGCTGATTGGAATAAATCTTCCTTATAATGATCTTCTGATATCTGCGAATAAATTAGATCTATTCTTCTGCCACGTGTCCCCGATTATTGGAATTTGACCCATCTTTAAGGCAGCCAATTGAGGAATTAATTGGTTTAGGACACTGTCCTAGAGCTGCTGGGGGGATTTGGACCGCATGACTAGTGAGCCGCATATAAATGTGAGCCGCATATGGTTAGGACCACGTGTCAGGGCTGCGTGGGCAGTGGCCCTCACCTGAGCCCTCGAACCACAGGGAGTAATTCTTGTGGGCCGCATAAGTATATATTCGCCTGAGCCGCATGGACATGACCCTCTCGAACCGCATAAGAAGTCCTCGCTCGAGCCGCATGAGGCTTTCATGGCCTGAGCCGCATAGGATAGATTCACTCTGAGCTGTATAGGAAGTTCTTTTCTCGAGCCGTATGAGGCTTTCATGGCCTGACCGCATAGAACAGATTCACTCTGAGCTGCATGGGATTTACTCTGAACCGCATGAGCAGTGAACCGCATACGAATGCCCACGTGGCAAGGCCATAGGCATTTTTATGGTTCTCGGGGGATTTGTTGTCAGAGATCTCTTTTCCCTTCCCTAGAGATTCATCATTAGGACAGAGCCATAATTACCTGCTTTGGTGTCAGGGCTGTCAACTTTTCAGAGGGGTCAGCCGTCAAAGCAATTAATGCAGCATGGGTAGAGAGGAGCACTATCAAGCCACGTGTCTTCTGAGCTGCATGGAATGCTTTGGGCCGTATAGCTCCTTGTGCCGCATGATTCCCTGAACCGCATGAGTTTTCTGAGCCGCATAGGGTTCTTTGGCCGCATGAGTCATTTTCTTTAGTATTTTCCATGCTTCTACAGGACCCCCTTTAAAGTTTTTAATTTGCAAAATTGAAACACTTTGAATAAGAAGCATGGCTGGATATTCTTCTGGCCGCATATAGAATCCTGACCGCATAGAAGTCTTGGCCGCATGGATTGTTCAGCCGCATAGGTGACTCAGCCGCAGGAGACTGTTCAGCCGCATAGCTTCTTGCCACGTTATTACTTGCCACGTATGGCAATCTTTAGTACTTGAATGTTTGTTGATTTTTTTAAAGGCCGCTTTTTGGTGCGGGATCCGAGGAGCTTGGCCTTCATTTTCGGCGGCTTATTTTGATAACCGAAGAGTCGGTTTACGTGTGTGCACGGGGCGAAACGCTCCGTCTTTGTTTATAAAATGGGTGACTTTAGCCGGAGGGACTTCTTTACCTTCTCTTTCGTTCACTCTTTTTCTTGTCTTCTCTTTCTGATCTTCCTTGTCGAAGCAATGGCTCCTAAGTCTTCTAAAGTTATTTCTGCCGCCGCGAAGGGCAAGAGGGTGACGTCCTCGTCAGCCATCGAGCGTGAAGCGCCCGAAATGCCTCTGACGTTCGTCCCCTTAAGGGTAAGGTTGCATTTGGATCTTGTGTACCCATGGCTCTGTTGCATATTTATGCACAAGTCTCCTCCCAAGTTGATGGCAGAGCCGCATATGTTGTATGGGCCGTATGACTTTTCCATGCCCAAACCGTATAGACAATGACCCATGTTTGAACCGTAAAGAAGGATTTAAACACATAAAGTCTCCTCTGAACGGAGCCGCATATGTTTTTAGCAGGATGAACCGCATAGCATTTTGTGCCGCATGAGTTCTTCTGTTAGAACTGTGTATATTCGTCCGATCTGCATAAGCTATCGAACTAGAGTCATATGGAACTCCCATCTGATTTGGGCCGCATGAGACTGTATTGACTCGAACCGTATAGGCTTCCTCGACCTGCATTTCTTGAGACCCAACTGGACTGGAGCCGCATAAGACATTGTTGACCTGAGCCGCATAGGCTTGCGAGAACTTCTTCATTCAGTAATTTTTTATATTAGCCATTTTTTAATCCTGTTTCTTCTTTCTTTCTCTTTTTTTTTCTTTTAGTGAACCTCCCAACCAACCCAGCAGGAGAGCTCCTTGTGGGTTCAGCTCAGTATGCCGCAAATGTGCAGCATGACGAGTTAATCCGTCGTATAGAAGATCAGCTTCCCGCCAATGAGCCTAAGGAGAGTGGCTGCTATTAATAAACACCTTTCCGCTTTCTTTGTTCAATAATTCGGAGAAGTTGGATGGAGAATTTCTGAAACCGGCTTTTCTCTTTGGGGACGCCTTTTCCATAAAGAACTCCAGATTGCTGGATGTCTCGGAGCACTAGGATTTTTCTGTAGACGGGGTAGAGATTCATATCCCTGAGATGGAACGGCATTACCCTTTATCATGGTTTAACATGGTACCGTTGGGTAGGACTATGGTAGGCTCCCTGACTCCCACCCAACAGGAAATGTTTGTGAGCAAAATTTACTACAACAGACGTACGGGTTTAGTATGTGCGGGCAAGGAATCCGTGAGTCGGACTGTGACGGGCTGCTCCCGGGCACTTTTGTAAACACAGCTGGCCCTAATTTTACCTTCACCCTAGCTGATACCTTTCTGAATCAGCTTGCTCACAAGGGATCTTATCCTATAGGCAGGTTGTCGCTGCTGAATTGGATCAACCCCATTCCCATGTGGACTAATCTTACCTCATGGATTTTGAGGAAGTATGGGGATTTTCTTCAGGAAATTGATCTCTACTACGCCGTCAGGGGTACCTGCTACGGGTTGCCCATTAACAAGCCCTTGTTTATGGCTCTATTGGAGCTGTATAATCGGTGTACAGGGACTTTCTTCGCCCCCAGGGGAACTGGGGCTTGCTCTTCACGAGATGAACACTGTGTCCAGATTGCCGTGGGGAGGTGAAGCTTTTGAGGTATATAAAACGACGAACGGGAACTCGAAGAGCTGGATCGACGGTTTCCTGGTTTCGTTGCTGTGTACTAAGAACTGTTGTGTCATCATAACGCCTGCCATCAGATGGCTATCAAGAAAGTAAATAGTTCAGAAGGGAACGCCCCACACCAAGGCCTGGATTTTTATCTTTTCAAGTTGCGTCCTTCCGTCAAGTTTCGTCTCGAACCCTCGAACCCCGGAGGAGGTGAAGGATATGATGTCGAAGGTCAAGAAGTCGAAGTCTACCCGTGACCGATTTGGGAGTAGCACTGACTCCCAGTTATTTCTACTATGGTACCCGGGATGTCTGATAAAGCGATCTTAGCTGGGTTTTTGATGGTGTGGCTACGCAACTGCGTAGTCTCGGGCGGCGCAGGTTCTATAGAAAGGATCAGCCGCCATTTCATCCTTTCTGCTGTAAAATTAGCCTTCAAGGTATGACTGGCACTCCTCCCGGCCATGGTGTGTAGCATACACCACGGCCTTCACGTCTTTTTATCCAAAGTCATTGCTTGCGATGTGTCGATGGACTTTAAGTGGATAGAACTACCATACCACTACCTCATGGGGTGGTTATTGTTGCACTACCAGTCGTTGATGAGGCCGGGATCTGATGAAAACGTTTTCGTTGATGATGCCTTCCTTTTTCGGTATCGTCATCAGCCTTGGGAACATGATACCATGCCGGCCTGCCGGGGCGTTGGCAAGAATTGATAGGCCCGAATTCTTCGTATCTCTCCCTGAGTTCACCCCTGACGAAGTGAGGAGGGTATATGTTGACGGCGTTGATCCCCCCCAACTTTCTGAGAAGATGATTCTTTGGTTACGCAACATCCGTCCCGCGCACCTGGTGTATCATTACCGGAATAGAGTATACCTGGAGCCTTATCTGCCCAACAGATTTTCGCGTCAATTCGGGTATAGTCAATTGTTCCTGGATCGCCCTAGCGCTTGCTTGAGCTTCGAGGGCAGTATGCTAGATGGCGTCCGGGCTTGGCATTATTATAATACAACCCATACCCGAGCGAGCTCTCACTCTCTGATGCCAAGGTGGAGGGTGATGTCTTGTATATAGCGGCCCTTTATCACGTTACAGCGAGCAAGCCTCCTGTTGGTTTTGACATGAATACTAGCTTTAGTTGGCACCGGTTTGGCTGAGAAGCCAGAAGGATCCAGGAAGAGGAAGAGGGGGGCGAACACGATTCCTGTGTCGGGCTCAGAGTCTACTAGGGCGGATGAAGAAGACGACGAACAAGATACTGATGACTTATCTCATTCTTCGGGCGAGGAGGTTGGGAATCACCCCCCTGTCGCGCCAGCAAAAGGGTCGTAGGTCAATCGTCTACCTTGCCTGACGAAGTGGGGAGGATCAACCACCTGCGGTACCTGGCCCTTCTCGTAAGCGAAGCAGGCGCGTTACTACCGCTGATGACCGAACTTATTCCGCAAAGCATGCTGCGGTAGGACGTCGCAGACTGTTTATTGATGATAAGGACGATGTTCCTGAGATGATTTGGGCTTCAGTTGTTGCCTTTCTCCTTCTTCTATGTTATGGCTTAATTATTTGTTTCTTTTGCTCTTTATAGGCGTCGGGTGAGCTCGCCCCTCAGGACCCGATTACCGAGGGTGATCCGGTCCTGTCTCATTTAGAGTGGTGTGTGCACTGCTATCATCGCTGCTGGGTGCTTCCGGTTGCGATCGAGGATTTCTACCATGCTGGAACCCATCCCAGGGGGATGGGGGCTTTACTGCGCCCGTCCCTGAAACATCCGAACCCCCATATGATGACTTTGTGGGTGGGGAAACTATGCCGGCTGTGAACGAGTCGTCGTCCCTGCTCTTCCCCTGGTAATATAAATCGAACCATAGCTCGTGAATAAGCCTATGTGTTCTTGTCATCTTTTTTCAGATTATGTCGACTAATGGTTGATTTGGATGTTCAAATCTCAACCCTTCGTTGCCAGTGACTGATGTTGCTAGGTTGCATCCTACCGAGAGAGCCTGGAGGAACCTCTCTGTGTCGAGGGACCATTGTCTGGGTCAAGCTCGGGGTCCCAGGTAGCAGTGCCACTGGGACAAGAGACGATGCCCCCTACTCCTCCTCTGCGAGTGTCATTTCGGGGGTCAACCTTTCCTCCCTGCCGAGCATCCAGGCTCTTCGGGCGGCGGAAGAGGAGTTAGCCGCAATCCAAGCATCCTTCCGTACGGAATTTGCTTCCTTGGTGGCGGGTGCAGTAACTTCTGAAGCTGCTCCTCCGGTATCGTCTGCCACTCTTCCTCTGATGCCGTTCTTCTACGGAGGTCTTGGATGACGCGTTACAGGATGTGGTTACCAGCTTCCATTGTCATTTGAAGAGTGGGTCGAGGCAGCAGTGGAAAGGGGGACTCCCTTTACTCTGGCCTGTCGATGTGCCGGAGGCCAGATTACCATCCTTACGACACTCCCTGGAGGAGGGGAATTGGCTGTGCTTTTGGAGTCGAAGCTATTAGAAGCTGATCGTCTCGTGGTCCAGTTTCGCTTGTTGCAACAGACTGATTTACCTACGACCATAAATCAATAGCGCAACTTTCTCATTACTGCGGTGGAGAAAGTGATGGCTGCCCGAGAATCGCTTAAAACCGGCTATATTGAAGGACCGCCGGGATCTGACTCGATTGTACGACCAGTGGAGCCGTCGGACTAAAGATTGCTCAATTCAGAAAGCGGATGCTTCCCACGGGGTAGCCGATACCCGAGAACATATCCTTGAACTCCAGAGAAAACTGGCTTTCCTGGAGTCAGAGCTTGAGACCGCTCGTTCTGTGAAAGAGACTGCTATCCGGGAGGCTGATAAGTACAGTCGGGCTTCTGCTAATCTAGAGCTTGCCCAAGAAGATGGAGGACAACTGGCAGGCATATACTCTTCTGAATGATACAGAGCAATTATCCCAAGAAGCCGAGCGTCGAGCTAAGCAGAGGCTGATCGGGGACTGCCTCGTGAAGAACCGCCTTTTGGAGTTGTGTAACGCCGAACTATAGTCGGCCTTTTCTTTGTTTTGTTTCTATTTTCTTTTTTTCCTGGAGGGGACATAATCCCGAAGTATGTAATGCTTTTTCTTCCTTCAATAAAGACTACTTTCAAATTAACCCTTCATTTGTATTGCTTGCTGCGCCTTGATATTGTGGCGATGTTTTCCCCACATAGGGGACATATTTGGGACCTGTTACCCATGGCGTACCTTGGTTTTAGGTAGAGGTAACAATTTTTGGTAAGGGTACCTGAAGCAGCCATAGTGACGTGGTCATGGGTGCTCTTGGTATTGAGAAAGGGAATGCCGTAGAGTAGCTGGGCTCCTGGGCCTGATGAGGTGATAGATTTGTGCTGAGAAATTTAGATGAGGATATTTGTGGGCCATTATCCTTGGCGTACCCTGGTTTAGGATACGAATAATAGGATGAAGGGGAACCGACATACTTGCTCAGAGGTAACGAGGACATGGCAAGTGGGAAGGTTTTCTTAACGTAGAGTCTTCCTACTCAGAGGTAATAAGGACATGGCAGGAGTGAACTCGACAGAGGATATTGATGGTCAACAAGGCCATTTGTGGACCTATTACCCTTGGCATACTCGGTTGTGGGTACAGATAATAGGTCGAAAGGGGATCATCATACTTACTCAGAGGTAATAAGGACAGGTATGAAGGTTTCTTCGACGGAGCCTTCCCATTCAAGGTAATGAGGACATGACAGGAGTGGGCTCAATGAAGGAGGGCACATAGAACAACTCAGAGGTAATAAGGACATGGAAGTTTGTAGGGGTTTTTGTTTTTGGCGGAAGTGGAACGGCTCAGAGGTAATGAGGATATGGCTGTCTTGGAAGTTTGTGGACCCTTACCTTTGTTGTGCACTGGGTGCAGGTATTAGAACATGAGGTAGGATCTCTTGTAGGAAGAAAGTTCAGCGGTATGGTTATACATGACTTTCTTTCAAAAGTGACCAGGATATAAGTTCAGGGGTACCGATGGGTACATAACTCGACAATCCATGAATATTGGAATCAAGGTATAAGTTCAGAGGTACCAGCAGATACATGACTTAGAAATTTGGGAATGGTGAGTGTGAGTTCAGCGGTACCAGAGGGTACGTGACTCAAAAATCTGGAGAATTTATGGAATGAGTTCAGTGGTACCAGCGGGTACGTGACTCGAAATATGGAGAATTTATGGAATGAGTTCAGTGGTACCAGCGGGTACGTGACTCAAGAATCTGGAAAACTATGAGGGTGAGTTCAGTGGTATCGACGGATACATGACTCGATAATCTGGAAAACTATGAGGGTGAGTTCAGTGCTATCAGCGGATACATGACTCGATAATCTGGAAATTTATGGAGCGAGTTCAATAGTACCAGCGGGTACGTAACTCGACGATCTGGAGAATGCTATTTAAACATAGTATTTCTTTAGGAACTTGCCGTTGACGGGCAACATGAGGAAGTCTCTATTTTGTTTTACGAGGCGGTAAGCACCGTTGGAGAATACGTCCTCGATGATAAATGGGCCTTCCTATTTTGGCTGGAACTTGCCGGCGGTCTTGTGAGTCATGACCATCGGCCTTCGGACTGCCAAGTCGAGATCGCCTACCTGGAATGTTCTGTTTTTGACCTTTTTGTTGAAGGCTCCAGAGATGCGTGCTTGGTATAGCTCAATTCGCTGCTGAGCTAAGAGGCGCTTTTCATCTAATGCCTCCAACTCTTGCAGTCAACGTCGGTAGTTATCATCCGTTGTCAATTGATAAGTGAGGGCGACGTGGAGTGAGGGTATTTGAGTCTCTAGTGGGAGAACTGCCTCACTCCCGTATACTAGAGAGAATGGTGTATTCCCGGTGGCGGTCCGAATTGTGGTGCGATAAGCCCATAAGCACTCGCCGAGCTTCTCGTTCCAGTCGCGCTTGTTGGAGGAGACAAACTTCTTGAGGAGTTTGATAATTGTTTATTGAACGCCTGCTAACCCGTTTGCTGCCGGGTTATACGGCGTTGAAGCGACATTCTGAATACGGTGCTTATCGCAGAACCGATAGAATGCGTAGCTTGCAAACTGTGGACCATTATCATGGATGATCCTTCGTGGTAGTCCGAAGCGGTAGATGACGTGATGCGTGAGGAAGCTGATCACGTTCGAAGTTTTGACTTCTGCAAGCGGAACAGCTTTCGCCCATTTGGAGAAGTAATCAGTGATCGCAAGTATGAAGCTATGTCCTCGGGAGGAAGGTGGGGTGATTGGACCATGATATCCATTCCCCATGCTTCGAATGGCCAGGACGCCACTGCCGGATGTAGAAATTCTGATGGTTGGTGGATGAAGTCCGCGTGGACTTGGCAAGCTTTACATTTTCTAGCATAATCTATCGCATCTGCCACCATCGTGTGCCAATAGTAGCCCATTCGGCGAAGGCAATCTTGTAGTTTTGGGCCGGGCTAGTGGGCCCCACAGACACCGTCATGAGCTTCTCGTACTGTTTCTTTGGCTTCTACGTTTGACAGACACCGAAGCAGTAATCCGTCGTAGGAGCGGCAATACAACATTTTTGTCTCTGTATCGTAGAAGAATCTGAGAGAACGTCGTCTGATGGAAGTGGCTTCCTTTGGATTCTCGGGCAGGATGTCGTAGACGACGAAGTCGATAAATGGTTGTCTCTAATCTGGGGCATCATCGATCACCTGTGCGTAATAACTCACCACGAATTACATAGTTTTTGGGACAGACCAGTTCGTGGCCTATCACATCCACTGATTGGCGATCATAATTCGGAACTGCTAGGAAAGCGGCAAGACCAGCTAGGGCATCGGCTTCAATATTTCGGAGTCTGGGGACATGTTCGATGAAAAAACCCTTGAACGACGAGATGATGTCAATCGCTATTTGGTGATAAGGGATCATGTCTAAGTGGCGGACTTCGTATGAACCCCGGATTTGATTGACGATTAGCTAGGAATCGCCATATGCTTCAAGGTATTCTACCCCCAGCTCTCTTGCAAGTTGGAGGCCAATGACCAGAGCATTGTACTCGGCCACATTGTTAGAACAGGGTTCTGTGAGAGAATAGGCACGGTTGATCACCAACCCGGAAGGGGAGACCAGTACTACCCCGACTTCGACGACTATATTGCCTTTAGGTCCGGTCCTTGAAGCACCATCAAAGAACATTCGCCATATAGCCTCGTGAGAGGTTGCATGCGAGTCGACGACCTCGTTTGGGATCTCTTCATATATTCTGGAGGACTCTGAGCCTGGGTGGGCTGCTAAAAAGTCCGCCAGGGCTTGACCTTTGACTGCCTTTTATGGGACAAAGATTATATGATAAGGGGACAGCAATATTGCCCATGTAACGAGGCGAGAGCTAAGTGCCCCTGGTTTAGTCATGAGGACTCTGAGAGGGTTGACTCGTGAGATCACATGTATCGTTTGTCCGGTAACAGAGTACCGTATTTTCTGAATGGCGAACACCAGGGCGAGGCATTCCTTCTCCACAGTGGTGTATCGGTGCTCTGGCCCAATCATCATTCGACTGAGGTAATATATGGCTTGCTCGTGGCCTGCGTCATTGTTTTGTGCCAGCAGAGCCCCGAGGGAGTGTTCCATTGCTCGTACATAGAGTAGGAATGGTTTTCCAGGAACTGGGGCTACCAGAACTGGAGGATTTGATAAATATTCTTTGATGCTGTCGAAAGCACGCTGGCATTCCTCGTCCCATACGAATGAGACTCCTTTCTTCATGAGGTGCGTGAATGGTCGGCATCGTCCGGAGAGGTTGGAAATGAACCTTCTGATGTAAGCTAGCCTCCCTTGAAGGTCTCTGAGTTCGCGGAGATTTCTCGGGAGACCCATCTCCATGATTGCTTTTGTCTTCTCAGGGTCTACATGGATACCCTTTGCAGTGATAATGAAGCCCAAGAACTTCCCGCTGGATACGCCCAAAAGGACTTCGTAGGGTTCATTTTCAAATTGTGCTCGTATTAGGTCGAATACAGTCCTTAGATCCTGCAGATGGTCTCCCTTGCTACGACTCTTAACGGCTATATCGTCAACGTAGCACTCCACCGTCTTGCGTAAGTGGTCTCTGAAGATGATGCTCATGGCTCTTTGATATGTGGCGCCAGCGTTCTTTAAACCGAAAGGCATGACTGTGTAGCAGTACGTGCCAATCGGTGTTCGGAATGATGTATGCTTTTCGTCGTTAGAAGACATTTTGATTTGGTTGTACCCCGAGAAGCCATCCATGAATGACATGCGTTCGAAGCCGCAAGTATTGTCGATCATGATGTCTATGATAGGAAGGGGAAATTCATCTTTGGGGCACGCCTCGTTTAGGTTGCGAAAGTCGATGCAGATTTGAATCTTCCCATTCTTCTTGAGGACAGGTACTATATTGGTGACCCAGTCAGGATGTTGCTCCTCACGAATGAAACCGCTGGCTATCAGTTTGTTGACTTCAGCTTCGATCGCGTCTATGATGCCTGGGCAGAAACGTCGCTGTTGCTTGACTGGCTTCGCATCTGGCCGAATATTGAGTTTGTGAAGAGCAATATCGGGATTTAATCCTGGCATGTCTTCATAGCTCCAGGCGAACACATCAATGTATTTTCTGACAAGTTTTTGCAGCGACTCCCGGTCTTCGTCTGTTAGGCTTTTACTGACGAAAATTGGTTTCGGAGAAGATTCACTGCCGAGATCCACTTGTATGACCTCATCTTCAGTAGGAGGTTCTTTCAGTTCGAACCGCTTTTCACATTGTGCGTCCAATTGTTGGGCCCATGGCTCTAGCTCAAGGATTTCGGGGATGTCTTCGTCTTCTTCGTAAGCGTCGGTGAATGCCATATTGACTGACCGGACTTGTCTGAATATATACCGATGCTGGTATTCGAGTCGAAAGTTGGTGACCCAGTTGATTGTGACTGCCAGTCACACTCTTCATCTGAACTCTCAGGGGTCGTTGTGGGAGTTACATACCCTAGCCCGCATCGAGTTTTGTTATAATAGTTTCGTGGTTTGCCCGCCGGGACTGGTGGCTTCAAAGGTAATCGTCGCCCAGTACCGTAGTTCAAACCTGGCATCGTCTCCAGATCATACCCCTGTTTTTGCATGAGATATTTGGACTGGGGGCTATAAAGATACATGGGCAATCTCCCGACATCTGACCCAAGATCAACTTCTTTTATGGTGAAGGGGTGCGGATCGTCCTTCCGGCCGAAGATGATTGGATGGTCCCCTCCCTCGATTATACGGTAAGCGTCTTCTGCTGGAATAAGCTGGATTGCGGTGTGCACATTTGTCACCTGTGTGTGTAGATGAGTGCCTATACCGTGTTCCATAGCATATATTGTACATAGCTTATTGAGCTCGGTGTACTTCAAAGATAACCCTTTATTGATTAAGTAAGGTATCTTTTCTAGGGGGATTACATCATCAGCGGAGGGGACATTGGTGTGGGTAGCCATATACTTGGCTAGCTCCGGTTCCTCTTCGGCTACCCCCTGTGTAAATGAAGACTGAGAGGACGACCTGGGAAGCTTGATTGTCAGTGGTTCAGTTGACGGGGCAAAGCGTGGAGTTGTTGGCAGACTAGCGACCCCCAGTTTGGCACTCGAGGTGGAGCGAGGAGTGGCCGGTTCGCTAGAAGTGTCAGACCTTGCATCGGGGTGACGACCCTTCTTGGAAAGGCGTATCGTCAGCGGCTTGTCGGAGGGATTGAGCTTCCCTGTTTGGGGTTGACTGACTCTCGGCAGTCTGATTGTCAGTGGCCCGGTTGTGGGTTTCGGCACTTGGCCGGACCTTGGCAGCCGGATTATCATTTGCTCCTCTTGCGCCGAAAGACTGATCGCGTCCTTCCGCAGAGTGGCGGTAAGGGGTACAGACTTGCCCGGTTTGCGAGCTTGGAGGTGGATCGTCAGGGGTCCTTCTGATCCCGTGGCCGTTTCGGTACTAGCTTGTTCATTTCCTTCATCAAGGTGCCTCTTCGACTTTTCGTATAGGCAGGAGTCTGAGTATTAGGATTCGACCCCCTTGAAGGGATCGATATCAGCAAATTCTGTCTTTACGAAGCTGTGTTTGTCGACATATTTGAAGCACTGGTGTAGCGTAGAAGGCATGATCATATAATCGTGTATCAATGGGCGCCCCAAGAGGATGTTGTAAGAAGTGTCTGCATCTATGACGTAGCAGGTGACTTCGGATTGGAGATCGCCAATCTGACACTTCAGACGAATCTTCCCAATAGGGTAGCTCCTGCCCGAATTGAAACCGCTGATGGCGGTACTTGTAGGTGTCAGGCGATGCATTGGGATGCGGAGATGATGTAGCAGACCCTTTGGGATGATGCTTATGGAAGAGCCAGGGTTAATGTGCATCCGATCCACCTTCACATCACCGATGTATCCTGTGTAGTATAGTGGGCGATCATGTAGGTTGGTTTTGATGAGCATATCCTGCAGAGTGAAGACAATGTTGGGCATTGCTCCCGTACAGGCACTGTCCTGGAGATCCACAGGTGAGTCCTACCCGGTGAGGTTGGATTGAGCCAGATAGGCATCGGCATTTTGGAGTGCTTCGCTCAATGCAATACGAACGTCATTGGAGAGCCTTAGGAGTTCGTACAGTGACAATTTGGCCGGAGTGTTTGCCAATTGTGCTAAGATGTCAAAGTTGTAAGGCCTCTCTAGCCCTTGGGCTGTATCTTTTCGGAGAGATTTGTCGAAGCGAGTCTCCTTCGGCCTAGGCTTGTCGGTCGTCGAAGGCTGAGCCGGTCCCAGAGCATCAGTTGTAGTGGATTGATGATTTTCGGCTGGGTTGTCAACCACAGGTTGGGATTGCGCTCCGGACCGAGTGACGATGGCTGTAGCTTTCTCGTTATCTGCTGAGATTGTGTGGCAGGTCCTGATTTTTCCAATCTTCCTTTTGTTGGTGGGAGATGGTGTGGACCGAGTTACTTCTGATACCAAGTCTGGATGGACCCACATGACCTCCCCTCGTGAGGTGGTGAGGTACTAGACCAGCAGCCTGTTCCCGGGGAGGTAGAAGATTGGTAATCTCTATTATCGCCAGAGGGACGGGGATTACTCCGTCTTGAGTCTCCATCGGAGGAAAACTGCCGAATTGCACGGACACCATATTGGCTGCTACGGTTACCTCTTCGAAGTCGATGGCCAGAGCGTTCGAATCGATGAGGCTGTGGATGTACCGTTTTAATTGGTAGCAGTCGTGTGTAGCGTCGTGTACATAACGGTGATAACGGCAGAACTTTGGGTTCTCCAGATCAGTCGGCCGAGGCTCCCGTATTGGTGGAAGAAGCTGAATTCTACCTCCTTGTATGAGCATGTCCAAGATAGGCTTGACGTGGCTGTCTTCGAAAGAGTAAGTGATCTGAGGCCATTGGTTGTCTGCTGGTGTGACTCGGGCTTTTGTGCCGTGTCGGCCACCATAGCCTGCTTCCCCTTGCTGTCCCGATTGTTGGAGGGGTTACCCCCATTATCGTTGTTGGGACGCTTGCCCTTGTTTTCTCCTTCCGAGATGTGCAATCCCAGTTGGCGAGCCTTCTTTAGTCGTTCTTTGGCGCTTGTGGCGCTGTTGATGAATGCCTTCCAATCTTTGAATTGACTTTCGCCCATCCAAAGACTGATCGTAGGAAGCAGTCTCTTTTGGCAGTTCTCAATCAAAGAGGAATCTGAATTTCCAGAGGGTAGCTTCATGGCGGTCTGGCAGAACCGCTCGATGTAGTTCTTGTTAACTCCTTCTCCCCTTGGACTACATCCATGAGAGTGGACATAGTGACGTCCTGTCCTACTTCGTAGAACCTCTCCAAGAACAGGCGCTTGAAGCCGGCGAAGGAGTGGATGCAGTTGTCCGGCAGATTGCGATACCAGTCGAAGGCGACTCCTTCCAATGCCCCAATGAATAACCGTGTGAGGATAGCATCATCATGGGGCAGATGGTCGGTGGTGACCTCGAAGTAAGTGATGTACCGACTTGCTGAGGTTTTGCCATCATACAGGTTAATATTGAACGGCTTATATCTTGGTGGGAATGGAACATCCCTCCATTCAGCAGGGTATGGTTGCCGTATTCTAAGATCTTGAGCGTTTTTCTCGGGCATAGAACATGGCTCAGAGTTCCTGTACCTCTCTCCTTACTTCTCGGGTCTCATCTGTCGCGGTAGGGGCTGTTATTTCGGGAGGATTATTGCCCGGGTTTGGTGCCGCTGAGTTCGAATCTATATTGACCGCGGGGCCTGTGCTTGTTTGACCGGGTGTTCCTCCTTGTAGAGTAGGCAGGGCCGCTTTAATCTCATCTACAGACTTGACCAAAGCAAGTAATATGGCTTCGAGATTGCCGATGTGCTGGCGATCATTGGAACCTCCTTGATTGCTGTCCGTCATGAAAACCGTCTTTACATGAGGAATGATGGAAGGAACGGTGGAGGATGTGCCCTCCGACTCGTACCCATGCACCGAGAAGTCGTCGGGATAGGTGGGAATATTCTCTTCGGGCTCGGACTCGGAGGGAACGGTATCCCCGGCTTCAGAGCTTGCTTCGTCTTGAGAGTTGCGGATGTCCTCGGGGACATCAGCGTCTGTTGCCCCCGATGGAGGAGTTGTTTGTCCGGGCTCAGCTCCTTGAAACATCGGATTGTTGCGAATGTTCGGAGGAGTGCTACCCCAGTTCCTTCAACCCACAGCGATGTGGATGATGAATTTCCCATCGCGGTAAATTTCGTCTTCGAACGGGTGTGTTGGAATACACCGGTAGAGGACAACCGTCTAGACGATAGTTTCTTAGTTGTAGTGGTTGATATCTTGGGACTGGAGATACTCGTCTTTTTCCCCCTCTTTTTGGTGGGGACCTTTTGAGCAGAATTGCAAAAGACAACATGAGGTGCCTCATCTTCTGAGTTCGGGTGCTGTAGCCTTTGGAAGACGGATGGCCGATCTTCCGTCACTGCCGCGTTGTTGCAGCAGCAATTGACGATGATTTGGGTGCAGCGATGTCCAAGCGAGGACTCTTTGTACGCCGACACTCCTTCTCTTTCCTTGCGTTTGTGGAGGATCGCCTCCCGCAGGTCAGAGGAACCACTCTGTCCGTTTGCCACCGGGGGCTGGACTCGAGCGGTTGCATACAACTTCCCATCCGAGGCCCGTGTGATAGTCAATGGGACGCCCCGATAGTCAGCGGTTGGGATAGCTGACTGGACACGATGAGCCCGTGCTACCCTAGACTTCCTCCTTTTAGCACCTGCGGGTGCGTAATAGGAGGAGTCCAAGTTGAATACCACAGAGTTTGGCTCATTATCCAGAGAACCATCAGGGCCAGGACCGCATGAGAGACGGTCGAAGACTGATCGAGAAAAGCTTGAAACGGATGCTATACGGCTAGAGTTGGGTACCGTGCAGGCTGTCTGCATGCGGTTGCCTTCTGCCGTCGGATGAATTATTTTTATGCGGCTAGGAGTCACGACCGTACAGGCTGGCCGCATGCGGTTGGCAATTATGGCCGCATGGGTTTTCTGCAAGCGGTTGACTCCCATAGCCTTACGAGTTTCATCCGTGTGGTTGGCAAATGTAGCCGCAAAAGCTATACGGCTGACAGATATGGCCACATGAGTTTTCTTCATGCGGCTGAAGGATGTAGTAGCCGCATGAGCTTTCTCCCTGCGGCTGATACGCTTATGCGGCTCGGATCTCATAGAGTTCCTCTTTGCCCCTGCAAGTCCAGCATCGTGGTATTTTCTTCTGCCAGACTTGGGGACAGCAGAGTTGTCTACGATCTGAAGTGGGGCCGCAGGGGAATCTTGCTCGCCGTCTTGAACAACAGAGGTTGTCTCCGTAAGAGCTTCAGTAGGAACGAAGGATCGGGGTCTCCACTCCTTACGGGCCTTCTTTGTGCGGGCTTGCTTCTGGACCAGGCCAGTGCTCTTGTCGGAGAGCATCTCTTCGAACGCCTGTTGGTCGAATCGGGCGACCATCTTTTGTTGAGTGGAGCCAAGCTTGGCTGCATCCGATTGCTTCACCAACTCCTCAGCCGTGGAGAAGTTAGTCCCCAGCAGAGTCGTCATCGTGTTTGCCATAAAATATAAAAGAACAGAACAATTATCGGAGGACCGGACTTTTACTTCACGTTACAAACTCGCTTGTACAAAGAAAGCCTAGGGACGAAAACCTAGGTACAACAGTCTAAGTACAATTGTTTATTTTAGATTCTGGGGGGTGACGATAGAGGCTCAGGAAGGCGACGGCAGCCCTGCCTTACTCCTTGGACGATCGGTATGCAGCCTTGGCTTCTTGTGAAAAGATAGTTGGTGTCGATGAAGAAATGCTCTTCTTGCTCCTCTGTTGCTCCTCTGGCTTCTCTCTCTCTCTCTCTGTGTATTCTCTCTCTGACTATGGGAGAAAGTCTCTTTGTATATATGTATTTTCCTCTCTGATATTGTATATTGTATATCTCGCAAGGGAATGACACCCTGCTATTTATAATAGTGGGGTGTGATCATTAGGGTTGCCAATGATTAGCTCTTGGAGATGGCGGCGGCTTTGGGATTGGTCAATCCAGGCCATTCGTTTTAATTATGATGAATCTGGGCCATTAGGTGTAGAATACACCAAATCCCATGAGCAATTAATGCTGATTGGAGTAAATCTTCCTTATAATGATCTTCTGATATCTGCGAATAAATCAGATCTATTCTTCTGCCACGTGTCCCCGATTATTGGGATTTGACCCAATCTTTAATGGCAGCCAATTTGAGGAATTAATTGGTTTAGGATACGTGTCCTAGAAGCTGCTGGGGGGGATTTGGACCGCATGACTAGTGAGCCGCATATAAATGTGAGCCGCATATGGTTAGGCCCACGTGTCAGGGCTGCGTGGGCAGTGGCCCTCACCTGAGCCCTCGAACCACAGGGGAGTAATTCTTGTGGGCCGCATAAGTATATATCCGCCTGAGCCGCATGGACATGACCCTCTCGAACCGCATAAGAAGTTCTCGCTCGAGCCGCATGAGGCTTTAATGGCCTGAGCCGCATAGGATAGATTCACTCTGAGCCGTATGGGAAGTTCTTTGCTCGAGCCGCATGAGGCTTTCATGGCCTGAGCCGTATAGAACAGATTCACTCTGAGCCGCATGGGATTTACTCTGAACCGCATGAGCAGTGAACCGCATACGAATGCCCATGTGGCAAGGCCACATGGCATTTTTATGGTTCTCGGGAGATTTGTTGTCAGAGATCTCTTTTCCCTTCCCTAGAGATTCATCATTAGGACAGAGCCATAATTACCTGCTTTGGTGTCAGGGCTGTCAACTTTTCAGAGGGGTCAGCCGTCAAAGTAATTAATGCAAAATGGGTGAAGGAGAGCACTATCAGGCCACGTATCTTCTGAGCCGCATGGAATGCTTTGGGCCGCATAGCTCCTTGTGCAGCATGATTCCCTGAACCGCATGAGTTTTCTGAGCCGCATAGGGTTCTTTAGCCGCATGAGTCATTTTCTTTAGTATTTTCCATGCTTCTACACTCATACCGATGATGGATGGCCCTCAAAACATGAATAGAGCGTCTATCTCCCCCCGAAAAAATTAGGATATCATCCACGTAGGCGAGACGAGAGACTCGCGGACATCCACTAGAAGAATAAAAAGAAGTATAGCCAGGAATTTAAGCCAATTTTTGAAGGTTTCTACTCAAAGACTCGGCAGCAATTACGAACAACATAGGTGAGAGGGGATCACCTTGGCGCAGGCCTCTGAAAGCTTGGAAATAGCCCGACATGCTACCATTGATCAATGTCGAAAACCACACATTGTTCATAAGATGAAGAACCATAGTAATCCAAGTTTCCTTGAACCCAAGCCTGCGAAGAGTAGAGAGAAGGAATCTCCAATTAACCCTATCGTACGCCTTGCTCATGTCTAGCTTGATGGCCGCATTCCGTCCCCAATTGTCACGACCCAACATACTGAACATCTCTTGGGCAAGGACAATGTTGTCAGCAATTTCTCGACCCTTAATAAAGACACTTTGTTCTGGTGAAATGATCCGTGTCTACATAGGGGACAGCCTGTTTGCAAGCAATTTGGAGGATATCTTGTTGACAAAATTACAAAGGCTTATCGGTCGATATTCAGAAATAGTAGCATGATTTTTGTTCTTGGGGATTAAAACAAGGAGAGTGCTAGTGAAGACCTTAGGTAAGGAGAAGCCGTCGAAGAACAAATGAACTGCTGCTAGAATGTCATCCTTAATGATGTGCCAACACTTGATGAAGAAAACTCCATTAAAACCATCAGGTCCAGGAGCACTGTGGCGATCTATCGATTTGATAGTGGAATGAACCTCCTCCATGTTGGGCTTCAACGTCAATGTTTTACCCTCTTCGTCATTGAGAACCTTTGGTAGCACGGACATGAACTCCTCATCAGTCATGACTGGCTCAGAAAGAAACAGATTCTCATAATGAGTATTGGCAATGTGTTGGATACCCTCCAGATCGCTAGCAATAGTACCATCATCGGCCCGAAGTTGGTGAATATGAAGGCGACGTCGCTTGGTAGAGACACAGGAATGAAAATATCCTGTATTTCTATCCTCTTGTAAATCCCATTTGAGCCGAGCCTTCTGTTTCCAGTACGCCTCCTCAATCTGGATTCTTTGTTTGAGATGAGCCTGTGCAGCCATAAGTTCGGGACGGATAGAGGGATAACTGTCGAAAGTGACTTCAGCTGCTACGACTCTGTCCTCCGCCGCTTTCACTGCCTGGAATATATCACCATATGTAGAGTGACTCCACCTAGATAAAGCCTTGCGAGTAGCTGAAAGCCTCAGTCCCAAATTGATAATGGGGTTGTGATGATGAACCGAAACCCAAGCCTGTTCAATAGTGGCGTGGAACGATAGGTGAGCAGTCCAGAAGGACAGAAACCTAAAAGATTTCTTAAGAACAGCGGTACGAGCACGAAATTGTACGAGAATGGGAGAGTGGTCCGACTTAGTACGATTTAAATGTTCACACGTCGTGATAGGAGCCGAGTGCCACCACTGCCTGTCCAAGAGTACTCTATCGAGTCTAGATCCCTGCCGCTCTGGTCCAGTGTCGGTTTTGATCCACGTGAAGCAGCTGCCCGTGTAAGGAACCTCAGTGACTCCAGCAGCGAGTTGAAATTCTCTGAACTCCCTCATGGACGCCTCGTTGGGGGGCAAGCCACCAAACTTCTCATCCGAACAAGCGATGGCATTAAAATCTCCTCCGATCAGCCAGGAACAATGAAAGCGGTTCGGGAGGCTGAGCAAAGACTCCCAGAGGAAGCGCTTCCCTTTCTTAGTGTTACTGCCATGTACAATAGAAATCAAAGAGTTCTCAGGAATAAGAGGGTGGGAGAAAAGAACCGATGATGACTGTTCCGAAGAATCAGCCAAAAGAAGGCTACCATCCATGTTGCAAAAAATCCATATATTTCCTTTAGCATTGGAGATCGCCATCTGAAAGCCAAGCTTGATTTGATAGTAGTGTAATTGGTCTGGGGAGACCTTGGGTTCAATAATAGCCAGGAGCTGGATCTTGTGCATACGAACTAAAGTTTTAATTCTTTTGATGGTTGTAGGGTTTGCTATACCTCGTACATTCCATATTAGGATGTCAAGCATGAATGGAGAAGGTGGAGGAAGGGTTTGGAGGGGGCTTAGATGCAGAGCGAAGGACGCGAGTAGACGGCGACGGCGGCGCTTTCTTTGGACGGCCGACCGTTTGCGACCCCATACGAGTTTCTTCTTCCTCAACTTGTTGGGCCCATGAGGCGCCCAGGGTGGTAATCTCTCCTTCCTCGAGCTGGTCATCTGGGCTCTCAACGCCGTTCTCAGGTGGAACGTTTGGTGGAGCAGGGGGAATAAACGTAGTCGGAAGGACCTCAGTTGTATCAGGCACGGCGGTAGGGACTGTGACATCTGAGGGAGCTGTCACGTCTGAGGGAGCTGCAGGGGCATCGGACGAAGGGCCAATATCATTATCACAACTGTCACCAGTGGGCGTTAGAATAGGTTGGGCGTCTGGATTGGTCAGGGCCTGCACAGGTGGAGTATGAGGAGACATTTTATTATTGTTTGGAGCTTCAGGAACGGCTGAGAGAGTCACATGTGGGGGGACCACATTCAATGCTTCATTGGGATCCGGTGGCTGAACATTTACTAGCGGACTGGCCTGACCATTATTAACCCCTCCATCTGTAATGGCTTGATGAGAGCTTTCACCTACGACATGTGTTGCTTTTGTGGTTATAGGAGCCTGCATACGGTGAGATGGGGGATCCCTCATTGGTTGCTTTTCCTTCTGTAGGACTTTGCACGAGCTCCTGACATGACCTTGGTGCTCACAAAAGGAGCAGTACATAGGGAAAGACTCATATTCCACCTTTTGTGAGAACTTTCTACCATTAGAAAGCTGAATATTCAGAATGGGAGGAGGAGTTTTACTAGCAACTATCTCGACAAGCACGTGGGCCACGCTAGGACGTGTGAGTTCTTCAGTCGCGCGATCAAGACGCAACGGGTTACCGATGCCCAAGGCAAGGGAGAACAAAGCATTTTTGTTGAAAAATTGGATGGGCAGTCCTGGGAGAGACACCCAGACCGGAGCCAGAGGGGATTCCTCCAACGGAAAAAAATCCTGATGCCATCTAAACAGTCTCATTGGATCTCTTGTGATGAACCATAGGTCTTTAGAACGGAGGCAAAGGAAATCCACCTCTTCTAGAGGCCTAATGAGGATGTGCTTCGGATCTAAGGATCCCACATGAACTGTACCCGTGAACTTGAAATTAATGAAGGCCTTCCTTATCACGTCCATAGAAGGGCGTGAGTGGGAAAATTTACCAATGAGAGCGAACCGGAAAGGATCCACAAGAATGGTTTCCTCCTCCTCGGAGAAGGATATCACCGGTATCCCTCGGGAAAACGAAGGAGCACGGATTGGAATCGTGGGGGAAGGAACAGGTGGAGCTCCCACGACCACCTCGGCGAACGTCTTAGCCATCGGGAAGCCAATGGAGCTGGTGTCTCCACTGGCGTGAGACGCCGGCCCGGCATAAGGCCAAGCCGGAGTCGGGGACAAGAAGATGCGGCTAGGGTTTTGCGATCGCCAGGACGGAGCTCTATGATATATATATATATATATATATATATATATATATATATATATATATATATATATATATATATATATATATATATATATATATATTTTATATATATATATATATATATTTATATATATATATATATATATATATATATATATATATATATATATATATATATAATTGTAAATGTTATATATATATATATATACATATATATATATATTTATATATATATATATATATAAAATATATATATATATATATAACATTTACAATTATATATATATATATATATATAATTTGTAAAACCCCTAAATTTGTACTATATTTTTTATTTATATTTGTACGGATTTAAAATTTTGTATTGTACAACGCGTAGTCGTATTTTACGTCGCGGACGAAATTTTATTTTTGCTCGACGAGAGTGAATATGTGTGAGCGTACATATTTTTAGAAAAACATTTTTATCTATTTTATAGTTTCAAAATAATATATGTAATAATTTGCTTTAGCTATCATACCAACATTTTCAAGTCCTTTATTTTATTGTAAAAAGTCTTTTGTGAAAACAGTTATTATTAATAAATAATTTTTCGTGCATGCACATATTTCATAAATATCTTATTTGTTTATTTTAAATAATAATATAATTTTTGAAATTATTATTATTATTATTTTTGGAAAACATATTTTGAATTTATTATGTCAATTTAAATCATGATTTGAAATTATATATTTATTTAAATAGATAAATAATTAAAATTTGATTTATTGATTGATTTTAAACTAAGGGAATTAAATTAGATTTAATTGGATTTGGATTTGGATTTGGATTGGATTTGATTGATTTTAAATTGATACATGAATTATCTACTTGGGTTTTAAACCAATCATAATTCCTATCCAATTGGAAATTCCTACATCCTATAAATAGGCAGATACTCATCCATAAACTTCACAACTCCATAATTTTCTCCACAACCGTGCTGTGCACCGTGTCAGTGTCCATCCCGATTCTTATTCCATATTTACAATTACATTATTTTCTTCCCCGTGTCGGACACATCCGAACATCAATAAATTTCTAAACCCTAGTCCTAATCCTAAACCCTATCCCGTCTTGTCCGCTGCCTTCGCCGTACCCGTCTCCTGTCACAGCACCCCGCCTCCTCGGCCACCCGTCCTCGGCCACCCAACCCAATCACACCAGCCCCGCGAACAGCCACCCGCTGACACCACCACCTCCGACAACCACCACCCGAAATTACCAACACCACCCCGAGCACCGCCCCAAGCCTACAGCACCCATGCCCGGCCACCCTTGCCGTGGCCGTCACCACAACCTGCCACCATCTCCGACATCATCACCACTTCCCTATCACAACACCACCACTACCGCCACCACGGCTAATGGCCGGACCACCACCACTAGCATATAGAAATAGAAGAAGGAAGTAAAAACCCTAAACTCACCTTTGACTCGACGGCCACCCTCGCCGTGCCGATCTGCCACCGTGTCCTCTATGGCCAGCACCAGCGCTGGGTTCGAACCGACCTCCTTCTCATGGATCCCAGGCCACCGATCGACGACTACCCCCGTCGAGTCCTGCCAGCCTTGTCGAGCTGCCCGACCCTGACCCCGTGCCGCGAGCATCTCACTCGTCGGAACCCTAGGCCGGCGAGCCCCGCAGCGCCTCCAGCCACCGGGAAACCCCCGTCCCCTTTCCTCGTCGTGCCCGTCCGCCAAAAACCCTACCGTGGCCGACTTCCCACTCCGCCGCCGCACTTCTTCCCTCCCAGGTCGACCCTCTCCCTCTCGCCTCAGTTCCTCCGCCGACCGGAGCTCCGCCTCAGCCTCCATGGTCGGAGCCCCGACCCGACCGTCGCCCGGCCGTGCACTTCTCGCATGGTCGCCCATCTCAACCTCCGGCGCCGCCCGACTAACCCTCACTCTCCTCCGCCTGTCCGCCGATCGAGCCTCCACCCCACGTCGATCGAGCCTCCGCCCCACGCCGATCGAGCCTCCGCCCGCCGACGAGACGGCCTCCACCTTTCCTCCACTCTCCCGCTGACTCACCAATCTTCTTCCGCTCATCTCTCTCTCTCTCTCTCTAACCTCTTTGCTATTCGATTTTTTTTCTTTTTGTCTCTTTCCCCTCATTAAAAACGAGAACAAGCAATAGGTGTTCTGTTGGTGTGTTGTTTTCATTTTTTATTATTTATTATTATTATTTTTAATTTTTATTTCTTTATCATAGTTATTATGTTTTAAGTATTATTATTATTATTATTATTATTATTATTATAATTTTATTTTACTGTTGTTTGAGTTATGTGCTTCTGAAGTAAGTGTATTTTTACTTTTTAATGATAACTGATATATTATTATTATTATTATTATTATTATTATTATTATTATTATTATTATTATTATTAACTTTACTATACTCATGATGTATAAAATTTTGTATAAAATTTCATATATATTTTGTAGTAGGCTTGGGAAACCTCATATTGTTCAAATCTAGTTTTAAACCGTAATTTAATTGCTACTCGAATATTAATTTATTAAGATTATTTTGGCCCATAAAATTATAGTTTTAAAATTTTAAATATTTTTTTTTGTATTTCTCAAACGTTTTAAGTAACATAGTGTTCTAGCTCAAAACCATATTTTACAACTTGGAGTTTTTGCCCTAAAAAGGATTTCTGGATTTTAAGTATTTAATTAAATTATTTTTATCAAATAAAACTCAATTTTCAAAAGAATTATAAATAGTTTTCTGAAAATCGTATATTTATTATTACTTATTTCTTTGATTTGTCTCATGTCCGTATCCAGTCCTATTATTTCAATTCCTTCGCCCATTTCGAGACTAACTTATGTCCACCCTAACTAATTCGACCCTTCTGGACCCAATGGAACTGTCCGTACCACTACTCAAGGTCACCATGCATAGTGGTTGCACCGAAGTCGCAGTTCATGCCAGCTTGATCATTGCAGCACACCAGGCGTACTATCAGGCAAGACAACTTGCCATTTGCTGTTTATTTATTCTAGCTCATATTTTTATGCATTATTTATTTTCTTTATGCAAAATAAACTGTGATACATGACATAACTGTTAGAACTTACTGTTCATTTATATTTTCTGTTGTGTATTATTTTTCTTACAAATTAAACCTAGATTTAAGGGACCACCTTGTGTGTTGCATTCATTAGCCTTGACACGTTGTAACACGAAGTTGTGTGTCGCATGTACGACACGAAAGTGCATGATTGGCTGGCCACCAGTACGTACAAGCCGTGCGATAGGAATAACTGCTAATAGAGGTTGCATGCTAGTTGACTTAGCGGTTATAGAGGTTATTGTTGTGATACAACAAAGTAGGCATTGGGCGGGGAGAACAATTCCTTAGCGTATAGGCTTCGATGGACTTCCCTTGTGACCCGGACTCTCCGCTGGAGATACGAGGTTGATGACCCATGATTACTGACGGCCACTGACGATTCTGCGGAACGTCATGCTCTTACTGATGGGGCCTCTGGTGCCCAAGAGGGGACTATGCCGATCCTACTCAGCCAGGGCCTATGCGTAGGAAGGATTGTTCTTAACTACATATCACATATAATGGTAGGCTACCTTTATCCGTTAGGTACGAGTACTTTTGGTTTAGGTACTTGTATCTGACCGTGACTTGGAACAATAACTTATCGCGGATTAGTTCTTCACATCTTGTCCTTGATTGGTTGTAGGTTTGACTTACTACTCCGATAAGAAGGTATTGAACCTTCTTGGGGTCCGGATACCATATTGGATTATTAGCATGGAAAGATACGTCACCGTGAATTAGTTTACCATCTCCTGTCCTTATTTGGTTGGAGGGATGGTACGCTCGTTCAGTATGTGTGTATTGGAATATGTTATAATTCGATTTACTTATTTATTTGAGCAATATTTATTCAGTTTATATGGCATGATATTATGTGTCTTGTTACGTCCCTCTGAGGACCTGGTTATCTCTCCAGGTGTGTGCTATTGTCTTTCGCAGGTGCTTTAGCTCTAGCCGCGTTTATTGCTATTTCTCGAGGATGATTGCACTTGGATCGTCTTCGCTTCGCTCGCCAAAGTCATTTCATTTTTCATGTATTTTTCCTTTACTTGTTGGTAGTAGATTTGTCTCCGCCCAACATATTGTATCAAAACAAGTCATTATCTTTATATGATGTCTTTTATTTATTTATTTTGTGTGGATGAGATTAGTTATGGTTCTACTGCATTTTATAGCTTATGTATTCATACGAGGTTTCCATATATTGGAGTATACTTCGTATGTATACAGCTGGCATGTCTACGTTCCTAGTCCTACGTATTTTGGGACTGGGGCGTTACATGTTTTTGTGGTGGCCCGTGCAAGTCAAGATAAATTGTTTGGTTACTTTATCGTACCAAGCAAGCCTGCGTATAGGATTAGAAGTCTAGGATCTCATCCACATACTTGACCTCTTTCCTTGATTTTATCTACCGTTTGACTCATCAATTGTATTTTGCTTGCTTCCTTCCATCCCTATTCTTATCTTCTCTTCGTGCTTGCTAGAGATTGACCCTACTAGTTAATTGTCCCAAAACACCATTAGTTTAATTCTTTAAGTTGGGTAGAATACCTTCTAGCAACCCCTTTGACATAGTGACCTATATTAGCAAGCTTATTTAGATCCTAGAATCTAGATGACCTAACCCGTCTAGCCAACCAAGGACTTGGACAAGAAGTCTATAGGACGACTGTATGACTTAGAATCATTCTACCTTCCTTAAATCTTAATCTCTCGTGCCTATATATTTACCGTTTTGACTAATGATGCTAATATAGCCTAGTTTTTGCAAGCTTATTCTTAATCGAGTTTGTTCATGACATATGCTATTGAGTACTCACTAGCCTATCGTCTAAATCAGAACCGGTGCATAGTGGTCTGATCAACCAAGTGCACTTTGGTTCGCTTTTGTCTATTACTCTACGTGGATGGGAACATAATTAAACGTGGCCCTTACAATCCCATCCACGACTGCCTTGACAATTTTTTTGAAATTATTCGATCGTCTTTGATTCACGTAATGCCTCCTTCGAACTCTATATTGCTTTCGCCTTCACCTATTTTAGGAGGACGAAGGCGTTATATAAGAACTTCCTCTAGCCTTCCTATCGGCTATGACCATTCTCACTCGATGTTGATATACCTTCATCCCAAACTACTCGACCCTATCAAGACCTTCTAATCGCTTAATTAAAGAGAATCTTATTTGTTATCTTAATCGTGACCCTCATTCATTACCCGTGACCATACCGTATTATTTATTTCTTTTTTTTTTTCTCTTCTATGATCTAGATTACGATTTCTTACGGTATGATTTTGTTATCGATTGTTTCCCTTCGATATCCCCTGCGTCTTCTCACCCCCTACGAATTCTTAATTTCGAGGACGAAATTCTTTTAAGTTGGGTAGGATGTAAAACCCCTAAATTTCTACTATATTTTTTATTTATATTTGTACGGATTTAAAATTTTGTATTGTACGTCGCGTAGTCGTATTTTATGTCGCGGACGAAATTTTATTTTTGCTCGACGAGTGCGAATATGTGTGAGCGTACATCTTTTTAGAAAAATATTTTTATCTATTTTATAGTTTCAAAATAATATATGTAATAATTTGCTTTAGCTATCATACCAACATTTTCAAGTCCGTTATTTTATTGTAAAAAGTCTTTTGTGAAAACAGTTATTATTAATAAATAATTTTTCGTGCATACACATATTTCATAAATATCTTATTTGTTTATTTTAAATAATAATGTAATTTTTAAAATTATTATTATTATTTTTGGAAAACATATTTTGAATTTATTATGTCAATTTAAATTGTGTTCTAAAATTATGTATTTATTTAAATAGTTAAATAATTAAAATTTGATTTATTGATTGATTTTAAACTAAGGGAATTAAATTAGATTTAATTGGATTTGGATTTGGATTTGATTTGATTGATTTAAATTGATACATGAATTATCTACTTGGATTTTAAACCAATCCTAATCCCTATCCAATTGGAAATTCCCACATCCTATAAATAGGCAGGTACTCATCCATAAACTTCACAACTCCACAATTTTCTCCACAAATGTGCTGTGCACCGTGTCATTGTCCATCCCGATTCTTATTCCATATTTACAATTACATTATTTTCTTCCCCGTGTCGGACACACCCCAACATCAATAAATTCCTAAACCCTAGTCCTAATCCTAAACCCTATCCCGTCTTGTCCGCTGCCTTCGCCGTACTCGTCTCATGTCACAGCACCACGCCTCCCCGACCACCCGTACTCGGCCACCCGACCCAATCACACCAGCCCCGCGAACAGCCACCCGCTGACACCACCACCTCCGACAACTACCACCCGAAATTACCAACACCACCCCGAGCACCGCCCCAAGCCTGTAGCACCCATGCCGTGGCCATCACCACAACCCGCCACCATCTCCGACATCATCACCACTTCCCTATCACAACGCCACCACCACCGCCACCACGGCCAATGGCCGGACCACCACCACCAGCATATAGAAATAGAAGAAGGAATTAAAAACCCTAAACACACCTTTGACTCGACGGCCACCCTCGCCGTGCCGATCCGCCACCGTGTCCTCTCCGGCCAGCACCTGCGCTGGGTTCGAACAGACCTCCTTCTCATAGATCCCAGGCCACCGATCGACGACTACCCTCGCCGAGTCGTGCCAGCCTTGTCGAGCTGCCCGACCCTGACCCCTTGCCGCGAGCATCTCACTCGCCGGAACCCTAGGCCGGAGAGCCCCGCAGCGCCTCAAGCCGCCGGGAAACCCCCGTCCCCTTTCCTCGTCGCGCCCGTCCGCCAAAAACCCCACCGTGGCCGACTTCCCACTCCGCAGCCACACTTCTTCCCTCCTGCTCTCGACCCTCTCCCTCTCGCCTCAGTTCCTCCGCCGACCGGAGCTCCGCCTCAGCCTCCATGGTCGGAGCCCCGACCCGACCGTCGCACGGCCGTGAACTTCCCGCGTGGCCGCCCATCTCAACCTCCAGCGCCGCCCGACTAACCCTCACTCTCCTCCGCCTGTCCGCCGATCGAGCCTCCGCCCCACGCATATCAAGCCTCCGTCCGCCGACGAGACGGCCTCCACCTTTCCCCCACTCGCCCGCAGACTCACCAATCTCCTTCCGCTCATCTCTCTCTCTCTAACCTCTTTGCTCTTCGATTTTTTTCTTTTTGTCTCTTTCTCTCATTAAAAACGAGAACAAGCAACAGGTGTTCTGTTGGTGTGTTATTTTCATTTTTATTATTATTTATTATTATTATTTTTAATTTTTATTTCTTTATCATAGTTATATGTTTTAATTATTATTTTATTATTATTATTATTATTATTATTATTATTATTATTATTATTATTATTATTATTATTATTTTATTTTACTGTTGTTTGAGTTCTGTGCTTCTGAAGTAGGTATATTTTACTTTTTAATGATAACTGATATATTATTATTAATATTATTATTATTATTATTATTATGGATATTATAAGTATCTTTACTATACTCATGAAGTATAAAATTTTGTATAAAATTTCATAAATATTTTGTAGTAGGCTTGGGAAACCTCATATTGTTCAAATATAGTTTTAAACCCTAATTTAATTACTACTGGAATATTAATTTATTAAGATTATTTTGGCCCATAAAATTATAGTTTCAAAATTTTAAATATTTTTTTTGTATTTCTCAAACGTTTTAAGTAACATAGTGTTCTATCTTAAAACCATATTTTACAACTTGGAGTTTTTGCCCTAAAAAGGATTTCTGAATTTTGTATTTATTTAAATTATTTTAATTAAATAAAACTCAATTTTCAAAAGAATTATAAATAGTTTTCTGAAAATCGTATATTTATTATTATTTATTTCTTTGATTTCTCTCATGTCCGTATCCAGTCCTATTATTTCAATTCCTTCGCCCATTTCGAGACTACCTTATGTCCACCCTAACTAATTCGACCCTTCTGGACCCAATGGAACTGTCCGTACCACTACTCAAGGTCACCATGCATAGTGGTTGCACCGAAGTCGCAGTTCATGCCAGCTTGATCATTGCAGCACACTAGGCGTACTATCAGGCAAGACACCTTGCCATTTGCTGTTTATTTATTCTAGCTCATATTTTCATGCATTATTTATTTTCTTTATGCAAAATAAACTATGATACATGGCATAACTGTTAGAACTTACTGTTCATTTATATTTCCTGCTGTGTATTATTTTTCTAACAAATTAAACCTAGATTTAAGGGACCACCTTGTGTGTTGCATTCATTGGCCTTGACACGTTATAACACGAAGTTGTGTGTCGCATGTAGGATACGAAAGTGCATGATTGGCTGGCCACCAGTACGTACAAGCCGTGCGATAGGAATAACCGCTAATGGAGGTTGCATGCTAGTTTGACTTAGCGGTTATAGAGGTTATTGTTGTGGATACAACAAAGTAGGCATGGGCGAGGAGGACAATTCCTTAGCGTATGGGCTTCGATGCACTTTCCTTGTGACCCGGACTCTCCGCTGGAGATACGGGGTTGATGATCCATGATTACTGACGGCCACTAACGATTCTGCGGAACGTCATGCTCTTACTGATGGGGCCTCTGGTGCCCAAGAGAGGACTATGTCGATCCTATTCAGCCAGGGCCCATGCGTAGGAAGGATTGTTCTTAACTACATATCACATATAACGTAGGCTACCTTTATCCGTTAGGTATGAGTACTTTTGGTTTGGGTACTTGTATCTGACCGTGACTTGGAACAATAACTTGTCGCGGATTAGTTCTTCACATCTTGTCCTTGTTTGGTTGTAGGTGTGACTTACTATTCCGATGAGAAGGTATTGAACCTTGTTGGGGTCCGAATACCATATTGGATTATTAGCATGGAAAGATACGTCACCGTGAATTAGTTTACCATCTCCTGTCCTTCTTTGGTTGGGGGGATGGTACGCTCGTTCAGTAGGTGCGTATTGGAACATGTTATAATTCGATTTACTTATTTATTTGAGCAATATTTATTCAGTTTATATGGCATGATATTATGTGTCTTGTTACATCCCTCTAAGGACCTGGTTACCTCTCCAGGTGTATGCTATTGTCTTTCGCAGGTGCTTTAGCTCTAGCCGTATTCATTGTTATTTCTTGAGGATGATTGCACTTGGATCGTCTTCGTTTCGCTCGCCAAAGTCATTTCATTTTCCATGTATTTTTCCTTTACTTGTAGGTAGAGGATTTGTCTCCGTCCAACATATTGTATCAAGACAAGTCATTATCTTTATATGATGTCTTTTATTCATTATTTTGCGTGGATGGGATTAGTTATGGTTCTACTGCATTTTACATCTTATGTATTCATACGAGGTTTCCATATATTGGAGTATACTTCGTATGTATACAGCTGGCATGTCTACGTTCCTAGTCCTACGTATTTTGGGACTGGGGCGTTACATAATTGTATATGTTATAGTAATATATAATATATATATATATATATATATATATATATATAATATATATATATATATATATACCATTTACAATATATATATATATATATATATTGTAGAAGCATGAAAAAGAAGAGAAAAATGATCCATGCGGCCAAAGGGGCCGCATGTGGCTTAGGAGTCCCATGCGGCTCAAAAATATAGGCAGTACGAGCGGACTCCATGCGGCCCGCAGAGGGAAGCCACGTGTCTTTCCAGAACAGTTGTACCTAGCGTCAATTAATGCTCTGACGGATGACAGCTGACAGCCCTGACGTAAAGTAGTCATAATGACTAACACAAAAGCACTATCTTCCTAGGAAACTGGCAAAAATATTCACAGCTTCGAGGTAAGTTTATGCGGCCAGACTAGACGAGTTCATGCGGCCAGTGCAGAGAAACATATGCGGCTCAATCATGAAGGTCCCCCATGCGGCTCGGCCATGAAGAAATCCATGCGGCTCGGCCATGAAGACTCTCATACAGCTTGGCCATGAAAAAACCCATGCGGCTCGGTCATGAACAGATTCATGCGGCTCGGTCATGACAACCTTCATGCGGTTCGAGTATAGAGACTATTCATGCGGCTCGGTCATGAAATCTTTCATGCGGTTCGGTCGTGATGACCTTCATGTGGCCTAAATATGAACGCTCCTCATACGGCTCAATAATGATGACATGACACGTGTCCTAAAGATAATCAAATTTTTGGGTCAGATCTCAATGATTTGGGACCGTGGCAAGGGAATGAATTAAATTGATTCATTTAGATTTGCGGATATCAGCAGATCATCATAATGGGATTTTTGCAATCAACATTAATTACTGACATGATTCGGCATAATCCTCATTAATGATCCAGATCCTTCATACTCAAGATGGATGGTCCAGATTGATCATTTACCAGGCCACCGTCACTTTGAGATGGGCAGTCATTACAAACCCTAATGATGCTCCCCACTATTATAAATAACAGGGTGTCATTCCTTGCAAAAGATATACACGCATATACAGAGAGACGCTCCCCCAATAATCAGAAAGAAAATACACAGAGATCAATCCACAGAGAGAAGCCAAAAGAGCAATACGAGGAGAGCAAGAAGAGCATTTCTTCGTCAACGCCAAGCATCTCATCACAGGAGCCAAGGCTACGTCCGATCGTCCAAGGAGTAAGGCAGAGCTGTCGTCGCTTTCCCGAGCCTCTATCGTCACCCCTCAGAATCAAAAATAAACAATTGTACTTAGATTGTTGTACCTAGGTTTATGTCCCTAGGCTTTCTTTGTACAAGCGAGTTTGTAACGTGAAGTAAAAGTCCAGTCCTTCCATAAAACTGTTCTGCTCTTTTATATTTCGTGGCAAACACGATGGCGACTCTGCTGGGGACAAACTTCTCCACGATTGAGGAGTTGGTGACGCAGTCGGATGCAGCCAAGCTTGGCTCCACGCAACAGAAGATGGTCGTCCGGTTTCGACCAACAGGCGTTCGAAGAAATACTATCCGACAAGAGCGCTGGCCCGGTCCAGAAGCGAGCCTGCACAAAGAAGGCCCGCAAGGAGTGGAGACCCGATCCTTCGTTTCTACTGAAGCTCTTGCAGAGATACCCTCTGTTGCTCAAGACGGCAAGAAAGACTCTCCTGCGGCCCCACTTCAGACCGTAGACAACTCTGTTGTCCCCAAGTCCGACAGAAGAAAACACTATGATGCTGGACTTGCAGGAACAAAAGGAACTCTATGCGATCTGAGCCGCATAAGGGTGCTAGCCGCATGAAAAAAGCTCATGCGGCTACATCCGCCAACCGCCTGAAGAAAGCTGACACGACCACATCTGTCAGCCGCATAGCTTATGCGGCTACAGGTGCCAATCGCATGGATGAAACTTATGCGGCTACCGAAGTCAATCGCTTACAGAAAACCCATACGGCCACAATTGCCAACTGCATGCGGCCAGCCTGCATAGTCGTGACTCCTAGTCGCACAAGAACAGCTCATCCGACAGCTAAAGACAGTCGCATGCAGACAGCCTGCACGATTTTGATCCTAGCCGCATAGCGTCTGTTCCACGCTTCTCACGATCGGTCTTTGACCGTCTCTCATGCGGTCCTGACCCTGATGGTTCTCTGGATAATAAGCCAGACTCTGTGGTATCCAACTTGGACTCTTCCTATTACGCACCCTTAAGTGCTAAAAGGAAGAAGTCTAGGGCAGCACGGGCTCACCAAGCCCAGTCAGCTTCCCCAACCTCTGACTATCGGAGCGTCCCGCTGATTACACGCGGGCCTCTAATGGAAATTGTATAAAACTACTCGTACCATGCCCTCTGCGGCCAATGGGCGGGATAGTCATCAAGCATCTCCCAATAACGAACGAAGGCATGTATAAGAGCTACCTTCGCATCAGAGAGCAGGCGGGAGGCCTACACACTCGCGTGCCCGGAATTCCCGAGCCAGCAAAGCAAGTGACTTACGTGAGGCCATCATCCACAAACGCAAGGAAAGAGAAGATGCATCAGGGTGCAAAGAGTCTTCCCACGGACGTCACACACCCAAGTCATCATCAACTGCTGCTGCAATAGCACAACGATACAAGAAGACCGACAGTCTGTCTTTCAAAGACTGTGACAGCCATCTTCAGAAGACGAGGCACTACCCGTCGTCTACTGCAACTCTGCTCGGAAAGTCCCCGCTGATGGAAGGGGGAAGAAGACGAATGTTCCCAGCCCAAAGATCTCAACCACTGCGACTAAAAGACTGTCGTCTAAGCGGGTGCCCACCAGTGGAGTTTTCTAAGGTACTCACTCTAAGACGAAATCTGCTACAGTGGGGGATTCGTCGTCCATAACGCAGGGGGTTGCCGGGACTAGGGGTAGCACCCCTCCGAGCCTCCACAGCAACCCAATGTTCCAAAAAGATGAGCCAGGGGAGACAACTCTTCCATCATACAGCCAATCTCGACGATGTCCACAATTCCCAGACGAGGCAAACTCGGAGAATGGGGGTACTGTTCCTTCCGAATCTGAGTCAGAAGGGAATATACCACGTCCCTGATGATTTCTCACTGCGGGGATACGATTCAGAGGGTACTTTCTCACCGCTCGTCTATCCTCTCATGTGAAGACGGTATTCATGACAGACAGCAACCAAGGTGGTTCCAGTGATCGCCAGCGCATCGACAGTCTCGAGGCCATATTGCTTGCTCTGGTCAAGTCCGTAGATGAGATTAAAGTGGCCCTTCCAACTCTGCAAGGAGGGACGCCTGCCCAAACAAGCGCGGGTCCCACGGTCAATGCGGACACGAATTCGACGGCACCAAACCTGGGCAACAATCCTCAGGAAACAACGGCCCCCTGCCGTGGACGAAGCACGCGAAGCGACAAAGAGGTCCAAGAGCTCCGAGCCATGTTCCACGCTCGAAAAATCTCAAGACCTCAGAATACGGTAACCGTACCCTGCTGCATGGAGGGATGTTCCATTCCCACAAAGATATAAGCGTTCATATCAATCCTTATGATGGCAAGACCTCGACTAGGTACATCACTTACTTCGAGGTCACCACCGACCATCGCCCCATGACGATGCCATTCTCACACGGTTAATGATCGGGGCATTGGAAGGAGTCGCCTTCGACTGGTATCGCAACCTGCCGGACAACTGCATCCACTCCTTTG
>JANAVB010006609.1:12500-25496 GCA_029216955.1 Iris pallida | reverse complement strand
CTTGAAATTCTCCAAGTAATGGTGGCAGTTAAGAGGGAGTCGTTCCTTAAAGAGCTATCATTAATTGCTCATAACGAAGACTTCAAAGCCAGCTTCTTTAAACCAAAAGCGCAGCTACAATCCTACGCCAGCAGAAGGCACATACTGTGATGACTTCACCTCATCCCAGCTTCAATGACGCAGACATCTGCTTTGACCCAGAAGCTCAACCCCTTCATCAAAGACCTGGCAGACACCATTGTATCCAACACAAGTTTGCCTGCCCTAAAGCATAATGACTTTACTACTCGAAATACAGCCTACTCGTCGCTCAAACACACAAAGGTTCAGTCGTTTTCAAAACATACTCCACTCGTCTCCTGAAAGAGCAGAGGCTCCGTTGTCTCCAGGAGAACAGTCTACTCCACTACACCATAATAGGCGTTTACCCACGGTTATTACCGTTACAATTATTTTTCGTCACGGTAATAACCGTTACTAGTAGGGCGTGGTTAATATTTAGTCACGGTAATAACCGTGACAAATATTTGTTTTGGTAACGGTTATAACCGTGACAAATATTTGTTTTGGTCACGGTTATAACCATGACAAATTTTTGGTGGTAACGGTTATAACCGTTAGAAGTCCATTTATGTGACTGTTGTAACCGTGACCAATATTCCATTTGTCATAGTTATTAATGTGGCAGTTAGTTTGTTTTGTCACGGTTTTTACTGTGACTACATTTTTTTTCGTTACTATTCTCCACTAATTGTCACAGTTATAGCCATTACAATTTGACTATTTAAATTTAAAAAAAAACTACATTCAACTGGTAACTAAACAATAAACAACACATATCCAATTTCATAATATTTCACTTTCATAATAATTCAACCATCCAAACCAATAACTAAACCACGAAATTTTAATAACAATTCCGAGCAAGTAACTAAACCACATAATTTGCAATAACAATTCAACCATTCCAAACTAGAAACAAAACCACATAATTTCGAATAACAATTCAACCATTCAAATTAGTAATTAAACCACATAATATTTGATTAATAAGCAACTAAACCACAGGATGTTCAATAGCATCCATACATTAATATTTAATAAGGAAACATTCCATGGTATAGTGATCATCAAATGCCATGTCTTCAGCTGCTCTTAGAATATCATGCTCATTCTCTAGTTTCTGAACTTCCATCCTCTTGGCATGATTTTGCTCCATTAACATCTTTCTTGATCTTGTAAGTTGTCAACTTCATCTTTTCCCTACAAGTAACCAAAAGATGAGGCAACTTCATCAAGAAAACTCTTTCATAAGTCACATAACGAGTATGCAACCGTGCATAATAAAACACAACTTTAATTTAAATAACTCCCAACAAGTTCAACAAGACAGTTAAATCATTGTTTATGTCTTATATACACTCAAAAATATGTGTTTTTACGGCACGCACAGTACGTCGTAAATCACTTTAGATGACGCACATTCTCGCGCCGTATTAGCCCATGTCGTAAAAAAGTGGATAGTTTACATGGCCTAAAAAGCATGTCATCTTTCATCAATTTGTGTCGTCTTTATGCATTCACGACATCCATTGCATGCCGTTAATAGAAACTTATGGCGTGTATTATTGTGCCGTTGGTGCACAAAGAAGACATTCAATGGCACGCCCTTAATACCTATTCAGACATGCTTTAGCACGTCGTTAATACATAATAACGATTAGTGAAAGATTAAGCTAAATTTGAGTTTAATATTCACTATCTTTGAGCTAAAGATTAATTAGGGTTGGATGGTAGTAGGAGTTCATGGGAGAATTGCAGCTCAATAGGGGGCACAGAGGGATCGATTGTGAGGTCTTTAACTGCTACTGTAAGGGTTTATGTGGGTGACATAATTTTCTCTCCAGTAGAGTCCTTGTGGAAACTAATGGAAATATACTAGTCCCCAACTGTTTTATTTATATATAATCATGTAGCTAACTAGTGTTTAGATTCAGCATAGCTTGTCCTGTTTCTTTATTATCTTAACTAGACTATCATTGTTTCTGATTCAGATTCCTCTAAATAAGATATCAGGATAGGTTCAGACGAGGTAGTCCAATAACTATCACACGCCTCACTCTGAGGCTGTAAAACCATACACTGATGTAGTAGAAAGAGTGACGAAGCGGCTCAAGGAATTGGCAAAGGAACAACAACTAGGTCCAAAAATCTTCTTACAAATGCTACGGAACTTTTGATTCCAGGGCTTATTCCTGACTGAGCTACCAACGGAATTATTCATACTTCAATATTAACTTTGTTCGATACCTACAATCTAACTTATGATGTTGCAGGTACGATGCACCCCTTAAAGAAAGTAAGCAATATTTCCTATAAAAATGGTGCATATGTTTTGTTTGATGTCATTTTATTAAGAAAAGAATAAATCTTGAAACTTGCTTCTTCGAAGAGTTTAAGGGATTTACAAGCTCAAGTTTTGTTTGATTTGTTCTGTTAAGATCTTATTTGTAGCAATATGTGAAGAAATACTTGACCTACATATTCAACAAACTCTGGCAAAATCTGGATCAAGATTTGAGATGGAAAAGTCTAAATATCTTAGGCTATACACACACACTACCAAGGACAGAGACACAGAACACTGGAAGAGAAAAGGATATGGGTTAAACATGCTTAAGAACACCGGTAAGACATTAACATGGCCAAGAGAACCAAATATATGCTGAATTGAAGTTGATTTCATAATAGCAAACTACAAGTCAAATATAATGAAATTTGCTTTATATGGAGCGAGCGTAGTTACCTGGATATCCTAGCAACCAAGTGGAGATCCCACACCTAGAACGCAGAACTAGCTCAGGACCTGGAAACTGAAGAGGACTGGTACCACATGCAATGAAGTCCATAAAAAAACAATAAGTACCACAAGCTCCTAAAAATAGAAGAAACTGGTAGATTAGAAAAGTAAAACATTGTATGAAACATTTTTAGATATGAGTCTAAAAATTGTGTTTCAGGTATCTGAAACAGTACAAAACATTGTAAGAAACTGGTAGATTTTTTGACTTCAGAAATCAAACATGTCTAAAAATTATACGACAATGCAACACAGGGGGGTAATATTTGGACTTATAATGGTTAATACAACGTGCTTCCCTTTCCATGTATTATACTTCTACTGTAATATGATCTGTTTTATTGACTTTTCCCAGTGCCTCACTGCTACATAATCATTTCAAGCTTTTAAAGAGTTCCTTCCCCTCTAAAAGTCGATTAGAAAGAAATGGCATGTACAACACATGATACTTCCAGTAATTATATTTCTTCTACATAGCATGCCAAAAGCTAAATGTAAACTATTCTATGTCAACAACTCTTGAATCACATACGATTTTACACAATTACATAAAAATGCCAATGCCTAAAAGTCATTTAAAGAAGAACAATACCAGACAAAATGCCAACCACATTATCTTCCATGGAAGGTATTCAAATCATATCTCATTAAAATAACAATAGGCAACAAGCATATGTAGATAGTACAAGATACTTCCCAGTTGATCTTTTCATAATTTAATAGATAAAATGCATAAAAAATATCAGCATAATTTAAAAAAAAACATCAGAAGCACTGTAGGTAGTCACTGAATGTAGGTTAGTGTAAAAATATAACATGCACCACCATTTTTGCTAAGCATAGGTATTTCAAAAAAACCAGCTGCTTACCTTTAATCTCTGTCAAACTATACCAGTAAATTAAAAAAACATCAACAGAAAATCAAAAAAGAAAAAGAAATCAAACAGAGTAAGTTGAGATCGATCGATCGAGAGAGCACTGTCCTTGCATACTTCTTTTCTTCAATATACCTAAGAGTTTCTGGTTTATAGTTCTGATACGAACCTAATTTTCCTCACAAGCTTATACGCTGAGCTAGAAGGACTGGACTGCTACTAAATACACTGAGCCTATATTTGCAGGATGTTGCTAGAGCCTATATTCCAGACCAGGGTGCTACTGGGGGTTGACACTAGGACAGGACTACACTGGAGACTACACTGCAAGTGCACTGGTGGTCCTTGTAAACACAAATGAAGCACATACGTAGAAGCACACATAAGCACACACGTAGAAGCACACACTACACAAGAATGAACTTTAAAAGTCATAAAGTTAAAAATGACTAAACAAATCAGTCTACTACTAAACATATCGGTCTAGTAAATAATAATAATAAAGATCAAGAAAGTTAAAAAAAACACCAGGAAAAAATGTGACAAACTTGGACAATTAGGCATATAAACTATCTATAAGCATAGTTTCATTAATCAACAATTTGAAGATGGAATGTGATATATCAGTCAACTAAACAAATCAGTCTACTATATATGTCAGTTACATCAGTCAACTACCACTAAACAACAATTCGAAGATGGAATACGATACATCAGTCAAGTACCACTAAACAAATCAGTCTACTACTAAACATATCAGTAGTAAATAATAATAATAAATATCGACAAAGTTTTAAAAAAACACCAGGAAAAAAATACCTAGATGATCTGTGTACCTGAATATCTCAGCAGTTGGGGAAATTACAGTAGCTGGCAGTTGAACTGGATCATCAACCTACAAAGAAGTATTAATTGTCTGAAAATTTTCAAATAAGTTAAACCAATACCTCTAAGTAGTATCTGGTATAGGAACATGAGGCCACCATTTTACCAGTAAAATAGGTAGTACAGATTCATCACCTGCTTCTTCGTCATCTCATCATTGCTGCTATCATTGTCCTCCATATCGTACTGATTATTTTTGATTGAATTAGTCAATACCTCACGCTGTAATTAATCATAACCTACAATTCGGTAACAAAGTAAATAAATGGACAAAATTTTCATAACGAACATACAAAAGAATAGCCTACTCTAGAATATAAACCAATTTCATGAACCTGATGTGCAGCAACGGTCATCGTCCCCATCGACATTGCAAAATAGGTAAGTAAGAAACAGAACAACATAAAACAAGTAGAAAAAAACAAATCAAAAGCATGCTACCATTGAAATTGTAGCTCAGCTCCTTCTTTATTTTCCTATGTCTTTAGCTCGCTCCTCCATTTCAAGACATCCATTCAATAGAGCTATTCTTGAGTGTGTCAAGACTTTACACTAAACCCAAAGCACGTATTGATGTTATTGCCTTGTAATTGCATCCTATTGAAGAACTTAGGAACAACAAATACTCTTTTAAAGGGCAGACAACACTTTTGAAATACAACCATTGGCAATTGAGACTTTAGGCTTTGCTATAACATTATTCAGAAATGACATGTGGTCAATAATACCAAGCTTACATAAATTATTGTAGCGTAATTTCAAGAGAGGAATATAATTTAAGACAGTTTAAAATTGCAGCAGTTTAATGGAAGGAAAACTTACTGCACCAAGGTTCTGGGTAAACAATTATGACATCAAGATCATTCATTTTAAGAGAAGTACCCAGTTTAAGTAATCCTAGGCATGTCCAGAAGTAATTTGTGAAAACATCTTCAACTGGAAATACCTGGATTGAAAAATTTGTAAAGTTGGATTGAGAAAACATCTTATGTAATCAATTCTTAAGTAATTTGTAAAGTTGGATTGAAAAATTTGTATGGCAAGCAATTCTTAAGTAATCCTAGGCATGTCCAGAAGTAATTTGTAAAAACATCTTCAACTGGAAATACCTGGATACCTGGATTGAAAACATCTTATGTAAAGTTGGATTGAGAAAACATCTTCAACTGAAAACATCTTCAACTGGAAATACCTGGATTGAAAAAATTGTTGAAGCATCATAGGCATGTCCAAAAGTAAAATGTGGAAGCACATGATGCAAAAATATCAAAAAGAGTGTTCACACATGGTCCTAACATGATAACAACCTAGAAAAAAACATCAATATTAATCTAAAAGAATTCATGACTGAATCATGGTCTTCCCTAAATTATGCATCATCATTCATGTTGAATCTAAAATCAATTCTTAAGTAATCCTAATGTAACGTATCTATAACAAAATCCAGAACCCAAAACAAATAACTAAGCTTTCCTAATATGTCACAATCCAAAGATCGAAAACCATATTAACACATCTCAATTTGAAATTCAGCTCTGAATCTTCAAAACCATATTTAATTCTAAAATCTCAATTTCAACGCAAGCCTTGGATTTTAACAATGAATATTGGACATGCCACTTTGAAATGAAAACAATTATCTCAGACACAATTTGGCCATTTCTGGACATTACCACTATATACCATTTTATTGTCTCAGTTTCTTTTGAGTATAAGAAATTAAAGTCATTGGATTTTTTTTTACCAGATTGTAGTACAATTTATTTCATAAATAACATATCAAAAAAGGGAAAAAAATGACTCAATACTGATATAGTATTGTTCTATAAATTAACTAGTGTATATAAATCAATATGCAAGATAAGCTAATTAACTGCAGCAAATATGATAGCCACAAAACTAATGGACATTTGCAGTTTGAAAATCAAATGTTTCAAATATTATAAATTATGAATATTATTCCTTTGAAGCTGACCTGTACAGCAACAATCAGCTAACATGACCCATCCAATGTTCACTGCATGAGTCTGGTCCCCATTGAGATTAGTATAGACCTATTCAAATGAGCGAAAATAAGGTGTATAACATAATTAGAATGGAGGACAAAATATACAAGTAGTATCTATTGGTCATCCATAGTTCAAATATAAGGAATGTGGTCTGGTTTACAACATATACAAAGAAAAATAATATGATGCACACATCTTATAATTTCAACCTCCGCCTGGAACTCGCTCTCGCTCTGCCCATTCACAGCCTTCAGTTGCATGACTGCAATTTGCAGTTCGGAAGCATGCCTCTATGAACATACCCGAACCCACCTTGGCCGAGGAGATTAGCATTGGAGAACCCGTCAATTGCCACAGCCAAACAATTTGAAACAAGCATAAACACTATGCCAAAGTATGTTATAAACACTATACCAAGTTGGCTACGTTAGTATGCTAGTAGCAGGGACCACCCATATTATATTACAGGAATTCAACATAGTAAGAACATAATAACATAAAGAGGGTTTTTAATGTTAGACTGTATAAATCCCCCAACCCAACCACATAGTAGTTAACAATCATTAGAAGAAACCCAGATGAAAAATACAAACATATGCTACCCACAATCAACAATAAAGAAAGAAACATCCTATATACAACTTGCATGAAACAATAATAAAAACATTGAGAAAATTGTTGCATCTCTAGTAAAAGAAACACTCAAGATATGTCAAAATCTTGGTTTTTTTTTGTAAGACCTGGTATTGCTCGAGCAGGTTGTAATATCAGACCTTATATTTACTTCTTGGCTAGTAGTTTATTAATAAAATATTGGCTGGGTGCTGGTTTTCTAGTACATACCCAGTTAATCTCAAAAAAGTGAATGAGAAATCGAACTTAAAGAGCATAGAAACTACTATGTCTGACAACTCTAACAATCTTGTCGCTGACTCTGGCAACTTATAATCCAAGGTTGAACCATGTATTTAAATATAGTTTTACTCCTTGGTGGCAGTTTCGATTGGAATGATACCTCATATTGTCTTTTTTGTACTCTTTGATACAAGACTATGATGTAGTTATGAAATAAGAGATGCAACCTTTTTTATATTCTTTGATACAAAGACCACGATGTTAGCAGGTGAAGCTTTCACCTCGAGCTAGTTTCATGCAAAACTCAGAATATGAACCTGTAACTTTGGATCTATGTCCAAATCGTAATACGGACTTAAATAACGGAAGACTGGTATACATTATTAGCCACAAGCTAACAACTTATCTTTATTATATAATGGTTATCTAACATAGCATCATAAATATCAATCTGTGGTACAATACATGAATACAACAACCTACAATTTGTGGTGCAGAAAACTTCACAAAATCCCTAGTAGAAACAATCCTAATTTGAGAATAATAGGGATAAGGTTACTATGCACAGGGACAAAGACCATAACTTCACAAAATCCCTAAAATCCAATATGTTGATATATTTCTTCTTCAGAGTCATATCAGTTAAGGGGAAGTACCTGATGGCCGACAAAGACAGAAATAAAGAAAGAAAAGTTGAAAAACCCTAAAATTAGAGGCAAGTACCTGATGGCCGACAGTGGTAGAGGATTCCCCTGACCTTAATCTAGGATTCCCCTGTTCAAACCAAAATCAAAAAATCAAAACAACAAAAAACTTGGCCGAGAGAAAGGAAAAGAAGAAGATATACCTTGGCGATCCAGAGAGGGAAAGAAGAGGGATTTCGCAATCTAGAGGGAGGGAGAAAAACCCAATAGATTTGGTTGGGAGGGAGAAGAACCAATCGTTTTGTTGGGAGGGAGATGAAAACTTTAGAGGGAAAATGAAAAAGATAAAAATTTCATAGGAAAGAGGAAGGGAGAAATGAGGCTTTGTTATACTCTCATGTCACATGCTTTGCATGTGACAAATATGTAACAGAAAAAATAAGTATGTTCTTACGGTTATTAGTGTGACCATAGTATAAATAATAATAATATACATCTTTTGATTTTTAGTAACGATTTTTTTGCTATTGTCATGGTTATAACCATAACTATTCTGTCACGCTAATAACCGTTACTAATTACTAAAAAAAACTGTTACAAATTATATGTTTTGGTGTAGTGCTCGTCGCACCAGAAGCGTGGCAACCCTAAGACCTCGCTAGAGGCGCATGTTGCATGGTCCCACCAAATTGGTTTGTTTAAACTGCCACTCTCAAAGATAGGACAGAGGTTGATCATATTGATAAGTGCAAATATCTTATCAATTAGTTTAAAACTCAGATAAGGACAAAGTTTGCTCTTTTGATAAAGGTCGTATCAAGTCTGTTTGTCTAAACCGATCGCCTTCTGAAGATCAAACAGAATCCTACTCTAAGATGAAACCCAAGATCTACTTGGCTTCATCTAAACAGATGATTCCCAGTAATAGATACATGCCACGCGTCTCCTCGTTCAGTTATTTGATAACAACATGAGATCTCGATAGAAGGGAATCTCGTCGTCGGCCACGTGTCAGCTCAGCAGAAACCCGTATCGTACAATAACAGCAGATTCCTTCATATATCAAATTCGGTGCACATCGCATATGTGCCCTATTTCCCCTATAAATAGAAGGAGTTTCTCCTTCAACAAAAGGAGGAGGAGGACACACACAGAGAGGAAAGAAGTAGAAAGCAAAATACAGAGCTTCAAAGTCTTCAACTCCGGCATCCTCTTGATCGGTAACCCAAGAGTTCCATCAAAGGTACCAAAAATCCAAACCAAGTCCAACTCATCGTCAGATCGTCAACAGAGTAAAGGAGCCACTACAGTGCTCGATCTCCGCCGCCACGCTTTTCCAAAATTCTTGTGCTTAGATTTCCTCGGTAGGAATCGATTGTACCTTTCTTTACGTTCAATAAACAAAAAATTCGGATAACCTTTTGTGATGTCTAACAATGCCAGTTCATCTCACTCAACTACGAGGAAAAGACTCTCGCTGCCAACCTGGTCACCCTCCAGTTTGAAAGTTTCCAAGGACAAAGGTTCAAGATGGTGTCGTCCCATCCTAAGGGCGACAATGGAAGTAGTCAATCTTCCACTAGCCTGTGACAATGCTCAAGGCCTCATCCCTTTTATAATGTCGCGAGGCAAAGTTATATGGATCCATCTTAATCTTGCCCCAGACTTGATGATGCCTACAGTGTGCTTTGTCAAGGAAAAAAAAGTCAAGTCCTGTCGCATGGTTTCTACATCGACTGATGACACCTTGGTAACCACTCGTATGGCTCACCAGCGGGAGGAGTACCAAGCTGACGAAGTACTTCACCTGTTGCTATAACACCTGATATGTCAGAAGCAGGACCATCCAAACCTCTTATAGTAGATAAGAAGAAACAGAATGATGTCTTCTTTGATAAACCATTGAGAAAAGACTCGACAGTAGGACCGATCAAACCCTACAACTTTGACATATTGGCATAGCTTGCCAATACTCCGACTCGACTGTCACTCTTCGAGCACTTCCATCTCTCCAAAGAGACTCGAGACGCCCTCAGCGAAGCTTTACAGAACTGACTCCTTCTTCACCAAGATACAACCGTCCAAGGAGGATCCTAGCTGCTGTCTGCCCACATTGTCATAGTATGGTCGAGGTAATTACTAACATCACCTTTACTCAGCAAGACATGCTACTAAAGAACAACTGGCATAATAGGCGCCTATACTATACGGGTTATGTTGGTGCCATTAAGGTCGATCGCATCCACATCGACCATGGATCTTCTCTTAGCATCATTCCTCGGAGTTTAGTCCAAGTTTTGGGGATCATGATGCATTGGCTGACCGCGTCAAACACTACAATCAGCAGCTTCAATGCTGGAAAGAGTGAGCCCCTGGACAAGATTTGCCTAAAATTCTAGATAGGCAATCTCCAGACAGACGTGACTTGCTATGTCATTGATGCTGATATAAATTATAATATGCTATTGGGTCGACCATGGATTCATGAATACGAGATCATACCTTTCACATTCCATCAATACATAAAGTATGTAGCCTGCGACAGGACTATTAAGACCGAGTTTGCTGACATCAACCTGTTTTATGGATTCGACGCATACTATATGGATGCTGATCTGTACAAGTCAGTCCTATGGGATGATGATGCCAATGATGCCGATGATGAGGTAGATACTACATCAAAAAATACGTCTATAGCCGAAGAACCACTGAGGGTTTAATTGAAAGGGTAGCTTCCCCAAGCACCAATCCTTATGTCATCAAACATCGAGGAAAGGCGCCTGTCCATTCGTCCACATCGGTATCAGCTGCTAGCCAGGAGCCTATGCAAATGTGGCTCTCCCCAAGGGCTTCAAAGGCAGCATCGAGGTCGTTGGAAACTCTAACCCCCTTGGTAGTCAAGTTGAAGCGGAAGCCTCCTCCACCTTATTCCCCTGCAGCCCTGGCTCTCATGGATGAGGAATTGTGATACTACATATGCGCCAATATTGATGCATATTGTTTAGATGGTATAATCCCTCGGGATAAAATTTTGTATTTCATTAATAGAAAGTTATCTTTGAATTACTCTTGTGCACACTGGAACACTACGTATATCTTAGACAACCCTTATATATGTTACAAATGCAAGTAATAAATGCTAATCTTGCAAGCCAAGTTGTCTCTACCCGAGTCTCCTATTTTATGCTTCCAGTAAGAAGGGAGGAAGAGCAACCCATCATCTTCGGTCGATTAGAGCACCCCCAACGGCCGGCTCGACCGAGCGATAACCCGATAACGACAAGATGCATCTCTACCGTTACACTGCTCAAGCCAAACACCTTATTCAGAAGATGAGTTACGGCTTGAATAGTGACAGAGGACTGAACTATGGCAAAGGTCGATGCCTTTCCTTATGACTTCGTGCTCTAAATGTAAAGTCTCAAAATTACTACCAGCGCATCCGCCGAGGGTTGGGTTACGTTACACCCACAACAGCTTTGGAAAGTTCAAAGTCGGAGGCCATAATGCATTCATACTCGTCCGATTCCTCAACTTGGAACTTTGATACCAGTATCGGCCAAGCCTTCAAACATATACTGTCCGTCAATATGGTCTCTACAGATCCCCTACTAGAAGATGAAGACCAGATGCCCAAATTCTTCGACGATGAACCGTGGGCTTAATGCCTAGGATCCGAATGAAAATGGTGCTTCGAACAGCGAGAACCTCCCACGAAAGATGAGATCGCCCAAGTCAAACTAGGAGATGATGATTCACCTAAACCCATCTTCATCGACAAAAGCTTGACCGGAGAAGAAAAAGAGTCCTTGATACAGCTTATCTGAGAGTATACCGATGTTTTTGCTTGTAGCTTCGAGCGTATGTCCTTCATGGATGGTTTCTCAATCTACAACCATATCAAGATGTTCCCTGAAGATGAAAATCATACTTTATTTCGGACTCCAAAGGGGATATACTTTTACATAGTAATGTTATTCGGGTTGAACAATGAGGGAGCAACGTACTAGTGGGCTATGAGCACCATATTCTGTAAACACCTCCAAAAAATGGTAGAATGTTATGTTGATGACATTGCCGTCAAAAGTAAAAGGAAATCTAGTCATTTGGATGACTTGAGGATGGTTTTTGACTTGATGCGGACACATCGACTAAAGATGAACCCAACTAAGTCTTTCTTAGGGATTTCCAGTGGCAAATTTTTGGGCTTTATCATCACGGCCAAGGGTATTCATACTGACCTTGAGAAGATTTAGGTGAACTCAGACATGGCTCCCCGGAAGAAACTCCGTAAACTTTGAGGCCTGCAAGGATGCTTGGCATATATTAGAAGATTCATAACATATCTCTCTGGACGATGTCAACCCTTCAGCGTACTGATAAAAAGGGTTTCTTTTGTCTGGACCGATGAGTGTCAATGCACGTTCGACGACATCAAGAAGAACCTCACTAGTCCCCCAGTACCGGTGGTACCCATCATGGGGAGGCCCTTTCTGCTATACGTCCAAGCCATAGACCATTCTCTTGGTGCTTTACTGGTCCAAAGAAGCAACAAAGGCAACGAACAGGTAATCTACTATCTTAACAGTACCATGATTGGTGTCGAACATCTGTATAATCATGTAGAGAAGGAGTGTCTCACTATACTCTTTGCTATTCAAAATATACACCATTATGTGGTAGGATAGACAATCCACGTCATCTCCCAATTAAATCCCCTTAGAGTCCTCATGACCAAGCTAGGGGCCCTAAACTCATGGTTAGCCACATGGGTAATACTTTTGACTCCTTGCGATATGGTGTTTGTCCTACAAAAGGCAGTTAAAGCCCAAGATTTAGCTAACTTCTTGGCGGCACATCATGCACTA